>SJYV01032113.1:258080-297051 GCA_006410875.1 Neotragus pygmaeus | reverse complement strand
GACCCTCATTTGTTTGGAAGAGGCAGATGTCGTTCATGTCCCAGGCGGGGCTGTTGCGGCCCCAGCGGCTGGTGACCCCCAGCAGCACAGTGTGGGACACTGGCGCTCAGCCAGCACGTGGCCCCTCTGTTCCTCCGCGGGGACTTCTGAGGGGCTCTCATCTGAGCACCATGGGGGAGCCCTGACCCGAGGCTAGGATTTCCTCTGCATCTTAATTACCTCTGTGCAAACATTCGCTGGGGCTTCCCAGGTGGCGCTAGTGGTAAAGAATCTACCTGCCAATGCAGGAGACGCAGGTTTGATTGCTGGGTTGGGGAGCTCCCCTGGAGGAGGGCATGGAAACCCACTCCAGTGTTTTTGCCTGGAGAATTCCATGGACAGAGGAACCTGGCAGGCTACAGTCCATAGGGTCGCAAAGACCTATGACACAACTGAAGTGACTTCACACACACACACACACACACACACACACACACACACACACACTCCCTGTCTCTGAGCTTCAGCTTGGTTATCCATGGGAGGGGTGACTGGGGGTTTAATCAGGGTGGAAGGAGCCGGCGTGGAGGCGCAGTGGGCACACCTACCGTCCTCCTGGTCCTGCTGGACCAGGTCCTCCTCCGGAGCAGTGTGCCAGCGGCCTCCCCATGCCTACCCCTCACTCTCTCTCCTCTCCCTCCAGCTTCACCTGGCTCTGTGGGCACGTGCACCGGAACATCCTCTCCAAGTTCACGGGCCAGCCAGTGGAGCTGTTCGATGAGGAGTTCCGCCACCTCTACGCCTCCTCCAAGCCAGTCATGGGCCTCAAGTCGCCCAGGCTGGCCACACCCCTGCAGCCCGGATCAGCCCCCGGGCCCCCGCCTGGCCGCCTCAGTGACAGCAGCGGCTCCGCCAGTGACCGCACATCCTCCAACCCCTTCAATAGCCCATCGACAGGCAGCAACCCCCAGACCCAGAGTCTGTCCACATCCTCGGGGCCCGGCAGCCCCCTGACCCCAAACCCACTGCTTGCCTCCAGGTTCCAGCCCCACCACAGCCCTTGGGGGAACCTGACCCCACAGGGCCACTTCTCCCCGAGGCCCTATGACGGCCCGCTGGCCCTCTACAGCAACCTCAACGTCTACAGGCCCACTCGGCTACAGCTTGAGCACTTGGGCCTGGTGCCCAGGCTGGCCCACACCTGGAGGCCCTTTCTACAGGCCTCCCCACATTTCTGAAGAGTCCCTTCTGCCAGCTGACCTCCCTGGGGACAAGGCTGGGCATTCTTGGATTTTTCTGGCTCAAGGACCCAACTTCAACACTGAGTGGCTTTGAACATGCTTCCCTTTGAACTAAAGACGCTTGGACGAAACCATTGCCCATATTTGGACGTTCCCAGGCCTGTGATGATTTGCTTCCTGACCCCCTGGTATGGCCCAGGCAGCACATTCCAAAAGGTTCCAGGGAGGTGGTGGGCAGGGAGCTAGAGGACAAAATCATGAAAAAGAGCATCTCTCTTCCAAAGAACCACCAGGGCTTTAATATCAACATTTCCCGAACCTGTAATGCGACAAGGGGCTGATGCAACCCAGCTTTTATATATGGGTAAACTGAGGCACTGAGGCAGAGGGTGGGTGTGACCAAGGTCCTCCTCTGTCCCAGTGCCCAGGAATGGCCCACTCCCAGAGATTCAGGAGGGAGAGATTCAGGAGACAGTCTGGGGACATACTGGATGTTTCTGGGAGGGGATGGAAATGCCTCCTCCCTGGAAGAGCCTAATACTAGAGAGTCCCTGGGGTGGAGAGTTAGGGATGGGGCCCAGAGCTTACCACTGGAAATTATGTGAGGTGGTTCAAAGTGTGGCCACCTGGGGTAGGGCAAACCAAGGCATCTAGGAGATGGAGCTGGGCAAGGCGCTGTGGCAGCTCAGCTCTTTGCTTTGAAGAGCCTTGGGCTGACCTGGAGTTTCCTGGAGTCTGGGCTGGATCCTGGAGGGCTTGAGTTGTCAGATCTGAGGATGGCCCTGCAGTTGTGGTTGAGGCAGCCTTGAGCAAGCAGGGAGGACCCCACATTGACCTTGCAGCCACCAGGTGCATCAGCTACCTCCAGTTCCATCCCCTCCACCTGGCTTGCTGACATCCTGAAGCAGGAATGCCGCGCCATCACCAGCCCCAAGGCTCTTCCATTCTGGGAGTCATAGCACATCCGGTTTGTTCCTGGGGTGGTAACAGATCCTGAGGGTAATAGACCTTCCTAAACTTAGGCCTGCTTGGGTAGAAACAAGAACACAGGATGTTTAGGGAGCACAGAGGAGGGCCAGCCAGCCCAGTTTGGGGGCAAGGGGATTGGGGGACACTTCCCAGAGACATGACAGTTAACCTGAGCCCTAAAGAACAAGGCTGTTATGGCTGAGGGGAGGAGTGTGATGAGCTGTTTTGGTCCAGGAGAAGCAGGTGTAGAAGCCCCGCAAGCATCTTCTGGTTTCCATGCCTCCCCCCACCAACTCATCTCAGAAAATGCCTTCCTGCTGCCCTTCTCTGGCTCGGAGGCTCTGCCTTTGCTGCAGAGGCCGGGACGGGGGTTGGGGACACAGTTCTTCCTCCTGGTGGCCTCTGGATCCTCATGCACCTGGCCTCCTGAGTTGCACTCTGCAGGGGGCATCTCCCTGCAGCCTAGCCCTGTTTATATTTGTCCAAAGACACTCCTGACGGGCTTCCCTGGTGGCTCAGATGGTAAAGAACCTGCCTGCTTATGAAGGAGACATAGGTTCAGTTCATGGTTTGGGAAGCATCCCTGGAGGAGGAAACGGCAACCCACTCCAGTATTCTTGCCTGGGAAATCCCATGGACAGAGGAGCCGGGCGGGCTACAGTCCATGGGGTTGCAAAAGAGTCAGACACCACTGAGCGACTAAACAACAAAAGCAACACAACGCTCCTGAGAGAGGCAGAGGTGTCTGCTTCATCCTAAAAGTGTTTCTGTCCTCACTTCACCTTTTCCTCTCTAGTTCCTGAAAACTCAACAACAAAGCCCTTTGGTTCCTGAAGGTTCTTTAAGCCCCAGTCCTGATGCTATCTTTTTCCTGCTGACTGCTGTGATGAGTTTAGAATGACCAGGGCTATGCAGAGTCCTAAGCTGAATTTGATAGCCTGATGAGAAAGCTTCAGGAAGGGAAAGCTTACTGGGGTGCCAAGAGGCCCAGAGGTGGGCTCTGTCCCCGCATCTGGCTCAGTCTGGGTGGAGAGGGGGCCTGCAGCTGGAACAAGCCCTCCTCCTCCCAATTCCTTTCCCCCAGCCAGGTTCCCCTGTGGTTATCTGAGGGGCTCTTGTCATTTCACCGTGATCCCCGCCCACTGGGAAATCAGGTGTGGTTTCCTTGGGCCACTGGGATGTGAGTGGAAGTGCTGAGGATCACTTGCAGGCTTCTAAGCTCCCAGGTGCAGATCTTCTTACCTCAGAATGGAGCCCCTTCAACCAGCCCAGGTTCCTAAGTGTCTACAGAGAGCAAAAGATATGCTTTCCCCAGTGACCTGCAATGGATAAGTAGTTATGAGCAAGCAATAAACCTTTGCTATTTAAGCCTCTGAGACTTGGGGTGGTTTCTTACTGCACCATGATCCAGCCTCACCTGACTGATAAAATCTCGGGACCTGCTGATGTGAGGCTGGGCCATCCGTTTTTGTGGGACTGGACTCCCCAGGACCCCCAGCCTTGGATTCTTATTCCAAGATGCCATTTCCACTAGGGGACTAGGTGGGCTTTACACACCTGGCAAGGGAATGGCTGAAAGCCAAAGCAAGTCCTTATCTAAGTTTCCAACCCTCCTAAACTCAGGCTTGCCCCAGCTTTAATTCTGCTCCAGGCAGGACTCACACTTACACCTGCCTTGGCAGGCTGTCTTGCTGGGGGCCATCCTGAGATGTGCGGGGTCTCTCCTACTGTGTGGAATTCAGCGATAGCAGTGGGACACCCACCATGTGTCAGACACCTTACAGCAACAGGCATAGAGTCCCAGACTCACATTGGTCCTGGAGAGCTCCAGAGTCAGCTGAGAGCAACACCCACGTGAACCACCGTGGTAAAGAACCTGAGAGAATGGGAATTCCCTGGTGGTCCAGTGGTTAAGACTCTACGTTCTCACTGCCAAGGGCCCAGGGGTGATCTCTGGTTGAGGAACCAAAATCCCACAAACTGTATGATACAACCAGAAAAACAAACCAATAAAAATAAAAATTTAAAATAAGAACATGCAGTCTTCCTTGGTGGTCCAGGGGTTAAGCAGCTGCCTGCCGATGCAATGCACAGGACACAGGTTTGATCCCTGGTCCNAGACCACCTTTGTTCGTATCCACACTGAGGAGCAGTAGAGAAGATCTGAGGTTGAGGACTTGAGATGGCTGCAGGGAGCTGCCCATCACCAAGTTAGGAAGACTCAAGGTTATCCCAAGTCCTCATGGTCTAGTACCTTGGAGTGCCTGAGGGAGCGTAGGTTAGAAAGAGGATGTTGTCTCATGGAAGCGTTCCTCAGTCCCACGTGAGAACAGAGTAAACCCACAGGGGAAGTAAAGAAGACCAGTGCCCACAAAACACAAACACAAAAGCAGGATCAGAGTGGGATTTCTCACACCGGCTAAATGAAGCAGTGGTGTTTTAGCATGATGGGAAGTGATGAATTCTCTGATAGCATGAGGAGCTTAAGCCCAAGCAGAAATAGTTCAGAGCCATGATATGTTAGAACACTAACTTACGAGATTAGATTCTTTCCAGTTCACTAAAGTATTGGGTTGGACCGAAAACTGGTTCAGGTGTTTCCATATCATCTTATGGAAAAACCCAGCGACCTTTGTGGCCAACCCAATAGACAGCAGAGGTGGTTAGAGTCTCGCTGGGATGTTTTGTCATCTCTCTGACCCAGGAGGCCAGCTGCATGGCGCCATCTCACTCCTCTTTGTGCTTCTTCTCCTGAAGCAACAACCCGGCACACAAGTACTACCTGGCGGTGGACCCCGTGTCCGGCTCTCTCTTCGTGTCTGACACCAACAGTCGGCGAATCTACCGAGTCAAGTCTCTGAGTGGAGCCAAAGACCTGGCCGGGAACTCAGAAGTCGTGGCGGGGACAGGCGAGCAGTGCTTGCCCTTCGACGAAGCCCGCTGCGGGGACGGAGGCAAGGCTGTGGATGCCACCCTGATGAGCCCGCGAGGTAAAGGCTGCCCAGCAACAAAGCCCCACCCCAGAGAGCGCTCCCCGCACACCACTCCCTTCATGCTGGAAGTGCACTCAGCCCCGGCAGTCCCAAACCCAGCTTCTCGTAGAATCCTTTAACTCTGATAGATGGCTTTGGTGGGTGGGTGAGTGTTGTTTAAGAAGTAGTATTTCTTTAACTGAAGTAAACTTCATCTCCCACATAGGCTGCAAGTGGAAAGTGGGGTCACTTGCCCCTAGAGATTGCTGACTGCTGCCAGTCACAGAGAGTCAGAAAGAAATGTCCGCTGTGTGAGCCCGAAGGCCAGCTGTGTGGGCTGGAGACAACCCAGCTGTTCCTGTTAGATAGCAGTGTATATAATGTCCAAACAGTACCTGACATTTTACAAATGCCCCATAATGGTAGCAATTAAGAATCGGTATAATTTCCAAGGGACTGGGATTGGCCAGGAGCAGTTCTTGGCTCTGAGGGATCTCTGTTTGAAAAGGACTAAAGACGCTGAAGGTTAAGGACCGTCACGGGAAGGTCCGATCCTTGTTAGCATTTTCAGCTAAGCTGAAAGCACACAGCAGTGTAGATTAAAGATGGGGAGCCTTGGGCTTGGGCACTGGGGTGCAAATGCAGAAGAAATAAAGCTGTTGTCTGCCTCTTTACCAAGGGAGTGCTAGAACCAGCATTCCCCCAGAATAGCAATGTGCCGAGTGGAGTCACGGCTTAACTGGGAATACTTCCTGGAGGATATATTTTGAATTAGGAGTTTGTGACTGCAAGAGTCACTGTTTCTCAACCTTAGTGTGGCAATCAGTTGTGAAGGGTATTCCAGTAATTTACTACCAATAATTTTTCAAGCAGTGAACTTGGGAAATAGCTCTTTTCTAAAAAAGAGCAGATGCAAAATGATCTCCCCATTCATTTGTTTGCAGCCTTGGTTCATTTGCAGCCCAAGGTTCTTTCTTCACTTGGATGGTGAAATAACCAATACCCCAGGAATTAGCCAGATCTCAGCACAGTGCCCGTGAGAAAGGGTGTCACCTTAAACGACGCTTGAGTGTGCGGTCTAGTCGGGTTCCTCATCCAAGAAGAGAATGCCTAGTAGGGCATCCCACTACCACCACCACCCCAGCAGCCCTGTCCCTTGCCAAGAGACACACTCCTGCTGTTTGCCCCACTCAGGTATTGCAGTTGACAAGAATGGGCTCATGTACTTTGTCGACGCCACCATGATCCGCAAGGTCGACCAGAATGGAATCATCTCCACCTTGCTGGGGTCCAACGACCTCACTGCTGTCCGGCCCTTGAGCTGTGACTCCAGCATGGACGTGGCCCAGGTGGGACTCTCTCTTTCTCTCTTCCCTCTCATTTCTCATCACTGTGCCACACCTGATTCTGAGCCTGAACGTCTCACCTGGGTTCTCTTTGTGTTGAAAGTGGAGTGGGAGGAAGAGATGCAGATCCCAGGTTTGTCTCCAGAAGGTTTGAAATGAACTGGACAGTAAGATGGAATGGGACATGTGAGACAGGCATGAGAGAGAAATAGGAGAAAGGGAGAGGGGAATTCCGCTCAGAAGCATGGAGCTGGTGACATGCTCCAGCCGTGGCAGATTATAGGGTAGGCATTACTGTGTAATTACATCTCTTCTCCATCATTATCGTGGGTTTGAGAACATACCATACCGTACTACATGTCAATCAGAACTCCCTGTTAATCTGAAGCAATTGCATCCTCACTATATAAACCTTTACTTTGTGAGGTTGTAACTGAGCAGATCCCTCTGTGATATTCTCCCAAGTGACAGTCTTTTAGTCTGGGCTCTTACATTAGCAGAGAACAGAAGCTCACTCAAATGTACAACAGGAGAAAAAGGACTGTGTACTAAAAAAAAAAATTATTGAAGTATAGTTGATTTACTGAAATGGGACTTGACTATAAGGGTCCTCAACCTGAGTCTGTGCTTAGTCTTCCAAAAGGGCCTTTTCCACCCTCAGTCAACCTCATTACTTTCAGCTCAAATTCCTCAACTAACTGACAACTGATTCCTAAGGTTTTCATTTCAGATTCTGCAGAGAAGGGAAGTGTTTTATCCAGTTTACTTTTTCAAGCAAGCACTCAGGTTGTAGTTCACTGGCCAGCCTGTGCATTGGCTGCCCTTGGGGCAGGGACCCCTTCTAAACTACATAATCCACCTTGTTGTGAATTAGATCAAGGTGCCTCCTCTAAGTGAACATAGCCTCCTCAGACCCGTGGCTTGGTGAGCAGAGCAGGGACTACGTTACACTCGCCCTTGAGCTATGAACTACCGGTCCAACTGTGTGTGGTTACTCCAACCCTGGCCCAGTCATCTGGGCTGCAAAGAGCATTGTGGGTAGGACTGGTGACCTACTCTAGCCCCAGCAGGTGATGCCACAGAAGACAGCTGTTCCACAGTCTCTTGTTCTCCATCATGCCCAGCATGGACAGTGAGCAAGTGGTTCCATGATGGGCACTTCTACACTGCGTTAGGAAAAAAAAAGTATTTTTCCCCCAGTTGCATAAAATCAGTAGAAGTGCCCTGCACAGGTAAACACTGAGCATGTTAGAGGCTGTCCTTGAATTTGGTGCTGTATCATCCACAGGTTCGCCTGGAGTGGCCAACAGACCTGGCCGTCAACCCCATGGACAACTCCCTGTATGTTCTGGAGAACAACGTCATCCTGCGCATCACCGAGAACCACCAAGTCAGCATCATCGCGGGACGCCCCATGCACTGCCAGGTTCCTGGCATTGACTACTCACTTAGCAAGCTAGCCATCCACTCTGCCCTGGAGTCAGCCAGCGCCATTGCCATCTCTCACACTGGAGTCCTCTACATCACCGAGACGGATGAGAAGAAGATTAACCGACTACGCCAGGTGACAACCAATGGGGAGATCTGCCTGTTAGCAGGTGCAGCCTCTGACTGTGACTGCAAAAACGATGTCAATTGCAATTGCTACTCAGGAGACGATGCCTACGCGACTGATGCCATCTTGAATTCCCCATCATCCTTAGCTGTAGCTCCTGACGGTACCATCTACATCGCGGACCTTGGGAATATTCGGATCAGGGCGGTCAGCAAGAACAAGCCTGTTCTGAATGCTTTTAACCAGTATGAGGCTGCCTCCCCCGGGGAACAGGAGCTGTATGTCTTCAATGCCGAGGGTATCCACCAGTACACCGTGAGCCTGGTGACGGGGGAGTACTTGTACAACTTCACGTACAGTGCTGACAACGATGTCACGGAGCTGATTGACAACAACGGAAATTCCCTGAAGATCCGTCGGGACAGCAGTGGCACGCCCCGCCATCTGCTCATGCCCGACAACCAGATCATCACCCTCACGGTGGGCACCAACGGAGGTCTCAAAGTCGTGTCCACGCAGAACTTGGAGCTTGGCCTCATGACCTATGATGGGAACACTGGCCTCCTAGCCACCAAGAGTGATGAAACAGGATGGACGACGTTCTATGAGTAAGTCGACTTTTAAAATAGTTCCTCAGAGCACTTACCCTACTAGCCTCGCTGGCATCGGGATCAGCTGTTGGTGTGGCTTTTAGAATCATCTAGTCACATTGTCTTCCTGACTTTAATGCCTCGGGGTAGTCCTGTCCCCTCTCCCTGACTTGTAAATGATTTGCATTATTGGGTGTCTGATATCGAACATCCTCCCTACAAGAGCTGGGAATTCCTGTTGTCTGCTTGCCGTTCCAGTCTCAGGATATTGGACACGCACAGCGCCTGAGAGATCAAGTGTTGATTAACTCTGCTGATTATTCATGTTGGCCGTGGGTGCGGAAATTAGAAACTAAAATGCATGGTCCTGGTGGGGCTCCTGTAATTTGCCGATAGGTCCAGCAACACACTTGATTGCACAGACAGGTAGATAAACTCTGAATTTCCTCTTTAGCAGAAGCAGATCAATACAGATAAAGTGCCAGGTATATTAAAAGATGTGAGAGCTGGTTATATTTCCCCTAACAATTATCTCATACTTGATAGTCCTGCTGTTTGTTTTACCAAAAAGCTGTTTTCCCTCACTCCTGCAGGCAGTTCTTGGTCACCTGCCTGCTGCTGCAGGTATTAACCAGTGGGATGCCAGTGGGAGGAGGTTGCTAAAGGCATGATTGCTAAGGTTGCTCCTTGGCTGGCTGAGACAGNAGGTTCCTGGCATTGACTACTCACTTAGCAAGCTAGCCATCCACTCTGCCCTGGAGTCAGCCAGCGCCATTGCCATCTCTCACACTGGAGTCCTCTACATCACCGAGACGGATGAGAAGAAGATTAACCGACTACGCCAGGTGACAACCAATGGGGAGATCTGCCTGTTAGCAGGTGCAGCCTCTGACTGTGACTGCAAAAACGATGTCAATTGCAATTGCTACTCAGGAGACGATGCCTACGCGACTGATGCCATCTTGAATTCCCCATCATCCTTAGCTGTAGCTCCTGACGGTACCATCTACATCGCGGACCTTGGGAATATTCGGATCAGGGCGGTCAGCAAGAACAAGCCTGTTCTGAATGCTTTTAACCAGTATGAGGCTGCCTCCCCCGGGGAACAGGAGCTGTATGTCTTCAATGCCGAGGGTATCCACCAGTACACCGTGAGCCTGGTGACGGGGGAGTACTTGTACAACTTCACGTACAGTGCTGACAACGATGTCACGGAGCTGATTGACAACAACGGAAATTCCCTGAAGATCCGTCGGGACAGCAGTGGCACGCCCCGCCATCTGCTCATGCCCGACAACCAGATCATCACCCTCACGGTGGGCACCAACGGAGGTCTCAAAGTCGTGTCCACGCAGAACTTGGAGCTTGGCCTCATGACCTATGATGGGAACACTGGCCTCCTAGCCACCAAGAGTGATGAAACAGGATGGACGACTTTCTATGAGTAAGTCGACTTTTAAAGTAGTTCCTCAGAGCACTTACCCTACTAGCCTCGCTGGCATCGGGATCAGCTGTTGGTGTGGCTTTTAGAATCATCTAGTCACATTGTCTTCCTGACTTTAATGCCTCGGGGTAGTCCTGTCCCCTCTCCCTGACTCGTAAATGATTTGCATTATTGGGTGTCTGATATCGAACATCCTCCCTACAAGAGCTGGGAATTCCTGTTGTCTGCTTGCCGTTCCAGTCTCAGGATATTGGACACGCACAGCGCCTGAGAGATCAAGTGTTGATTAACTCTGCTGATTATTCATGTTGGCCGTGGGTGCGGAAATTAGAAACTAAAATGCATGGTCCTGGTGGGGCTCCTGTAATTTGCCGATAGGTCCAGCAACACACTTGATTGCACAGACAGGTAGATAAACTCTGAATTTCCTCTTTAGCAGAAGCAGATCAATACAGATAAAGTGCCAGGTATATTAAAAGATGTGAGAGCTGGTTATATTTCCCCTAACAATTATCTCATACTTGATAGTCCTGCTGTTTGTTTTACCAAAAAGCTGTTTTCCCTCACTCCTGCAGGCAGTTCTTGGTCACCTGCCTGCTGCTGCAGGTATTAACCAGTGGGATGCCAGTGGGAGGAGGTTGCTAAAGGCATGATTGCTAAGGTTGCTCCTTGGCTGGCTGAGACAGGGATGGCATTGGTAAGGATCTGGCTGTCCTTGATGGTGAAGGATCTGGTTAACCACTATGTAATTTGGAATCATTGCTTTCTGTCTATGTGATGCTGCTAGCTGAGAATTTAGTGTGTTGGCCAGGTGTTGTCACCAAAGGAAAGGACAGGAGAGAGAACAGAAGACTTGATCAGTCTTAAAACTCAGGCATGTTCACTTCCTGTTTGCATTCCAGAGGCTTTGAGAGAATGTAAAGGAAGCTTCTGCCATCTGCTGGAAATGGGTTGCATTGCCATCTTCCTTTGGGCAAAGCTGCCTTTCTCAGACTTCTGAAGCCGCCCGACCTCCTTCAGGGCCCTGGGACTGGATCACACTCTACCAGGTGACCCTGTCTCTGAAGGTGCCATCTGAGTGTCATCTTTGGCTCTCACACCGAGTTAAGCTAAAGCTGCGCTGTAACCCAAATGCCTCCTAGATTCTCAACTTCTCTTCTCACTTGCACCTGAAGACCCAACACATTTCAGAGAGAACTGGTGTCACTCGCAGGAGGCCAGTCTGAAGTGGGCCAGGTGTAAGAGGCTGGAGTGACAGAGTTCAGGCTGAGGTGCATCGTGAGATAGGAACTCTTAAGTAGATGAGTAGTTTCCGGAAGGGATGCCAAACTAAATAAAAACATGGTCACATTTTTTTTTTCTTCCCCCTCATTTCTTCCCCCTCTGATTGTTCAGAAGTTACACAGAAGAGAGAATTTTTTCTCTCTTGATGTGAAGAGTTGGTTTTCTTCCATAAAGTTGGTAAAAGATCATACATTCTCCATTGTAGGAGTTCAATGCATGTGATTTTCTTTAGCCTCCTAAAAAAGATGGTAGCTTCTGTTTTGTGGTGTGTGTGTGTTTTTACACATGGTCAGCAAATTGGTTGTTTAATAGCCACAAATTCGACTTCCTGTTGAGACGGTCACCTTAGTGAAAACTTGAGAGAAAGGAGTCAACAAAGTCAGGAACAAAACCCCACAGACACCTGGATTCAGTTTGGAGAGGCAGAATCAAAGCCTGCGGTCTTTCCATGTGATCTGTACATAATACTCCACTTTGAAAACTTTTAAAAACGTTTATTTATTTGGCTACTCTGGCTCTTGGTTGCACACCCAGGATCTCTTCGTGGCGGCACATGGGATCTAGTTTCTGGACTGGGGGGGGCTAATCCTGGGCCCCTGAATTGGAAGCATGGAGTCTTAGCCACTGGACCAATAACTCCACTCTGAATTCATCCTGCTCTCTCCTCACCCCCCGTACTCCTGCCACTCTCTCTCCTGCCAGGGCAGAGCCTGCCTTACCAAACCTGGGGCCCAGAGGACAGGCCCTCCAGAAGGGAGAGGCTTCCCAGGAGGTGCTAGCGATCAAGAACGCACCTGCCAAGGCAAGAGACGGAAGAGACACAGGTTGGATCCACGGATCAGGAAGATCCGCTGGAGGGAGAAANCTCTTTTCTAAAAAAGAGCAGATGCAAAATGATCTCCCCATTCATTTGTTTGCAGCCTTGGTTCATTTGCAGCCCAAGGTTCTTTCTTCACTTGGATGGTGAAATAACCAATACCCCAGGAATTAGCCAGATCTCAGCACAGTGCCCGTGAGAAAGGGTGTCACCTTAAACGACGCTTGAGTGTGCGGTCTAGTCGGGTTCCTCATCCAAGAAGAGAATGCCTAGTAGGGCATCCCACTACCACCACCACCCCAGCAGCCCTGTCCCTTGCCAAGAGACACACTCCTGCTGTTTGCCCCACTCAGGTATTGCAGTTGACAAGAATGGGCTCATGTACTTTGTCGACGCCACCATGATCCGCAAGGTCGACCAGAATGGAATCATCTCCACCTTGCTGGGGTCCAACGACCTCACTGCTGTCCGGCCCTTGAGCTGTGACTCCAGCATGGACGTGGCCCAGGTGGGACTCTCTCTTTCTCTCTTCCCTCTCATTTCTCATCACTGTGCCACACCTGATTCTGAGCCTGAACGTCTCACCTGGGTTCTCTTTGTGTTGAAAGTGGAGTGGGAGGAAGAGATGCAGATCCCAGGTTTGTCTCCAGAAGGTTTGAAATGAACTGGACAGTAAGATGGAATGGGACATGTGAGACAGGCATGAGAGAGAAATAGGAGAAAGGGAGAGGGGAATTCCGCTCAGAAGCATGGAGCTGGTGACATGCTCCAGCCGTGGCAGATTATAGGGTAGGCATTACTGTGTAATTACATCTCTTCTCCATCATTATCGTGGGTTTGAGAACATACCATACCGTACTACATGTCAATCAGAACTCCCTGTTAATCTGAAGCAATTGCATCCTCACTATATAAACCTTTACTTTGTGAGGTTGTAACTGAGCAGATCCCTCTGTGATATTCTCCCAAGTGACAGTCTTTTAGTCTGGGCTCTTACATTAGCAGAGAACAGAAGCTCACTCAAATGTACAACAGGAGAAAAAGGACTGTGTACTAAAAAAAAAAATTATTGAAGTATAGTTGATTTACTGAAATGGGACTTGACTATAAGGGTCCTCAACCTGAGTCTGTGCTTAGTCTTCCAAAAGGGCCTTTTCCACCCTCAGTCAACCTCATTACTTTCAGCTCAAATTCCTCAACTAACTGACAACTGATTCCTAAGGTTTTCATTTCAGATTCTGCAGAGAAGGGAAGTGTTTTATCCAGTTTACTTTTTCAAGCAAGCACTCAGGTTGTAGTTCACTGGCCAGCCTGTGCATTGGCTACCCTTGGGGCAGGGACCCCTTCTAAACTACATAATCCACCTTGTTGTGAATTAGATCAAGGTGCCTCCTCTAAGTGAACATAGCCTCCTCAGACCCGTGGCTTGGTGAGCAGAGCAGGGACTACGTTACACTCGCCCTTGAGCTTGAACTACCTGTCCAACTGTGTGTGGTTACTCCAACCCTGGCCCAGTCATCTGGGCTGCAAAGAGCATTGTGGGTAGGACTGGTGACCTACTCTAGCCCCAGCAGGTGATGCCACAGAAGACAGCTGTTCCACAGTCTCTTGTTCTCCATCATGCCCAGCATGGACAGTGAGCAAGTGGTTCCATGATGGGCACTTCTACACTGCGTTAGGAAAAAAAAAGTATTTTTCCCCCAGTTGCATAAAATCAGTAGAAGTGCCCTGCACAGGTAAACACTGAGCATGTTAGAGGCTGTCCTTGAATTTGGTGCTGTATCATCCACAGGTTCGCCTGGAGTGGCCAACAGACCTGGCCGTCAACCCCATGGACAACTCCCTGTATGTTCTGGAGAACAACGTCATCCTGCGCATCACCGAGAACCACCAAGTCAGCATCATCGCGGGACGCCCCATGCACTGCCAGGTTCCTGGCATTGACTACTCACTTAGCAAGCTAGCCATCCACTCTGCCCTGGAGTCAGCCAGCGCCATTGCCATCTCTCACACTGGAGTCCTCTACATCACCGAGACGGATGAGAAGAAGATTAACCGACTACGCCAGGTGACAACCAATGGGGAGATCTGCCTGTTAGCAGGTGCAGCCTCTGACTGTGACTGCAAAAACGATGTCAATTGCAATTGCTACTCAGGAGACGATGCCTACGCGACTGATGCCATCTTGAATTCCCCATCATCCTTAGCTGTAGCTCCTGACGGTACCATCTACATCGCGGACCTTGGGAATATTCGGATCAGGGCGGTCAGCAAGAACAAGCCTGTTCTGAATGCTTTTAACCAGTATGAGGCTGCCTCCCCCGGGGAACAGGAGCTGTATGTCTTCAATGCCGAGGGTATCCACCAGTACACCGTGAGCCTGGTGACGGGGGAGTACTTGTACAACTTCACGTACAGTGCTGACAACGATGTCACGGAGCTGATTGACAACAACGGAAATTCCCTGAAGATCCGTCGGGACAGCAGTGGCACGCCCCGCCATCTGCTCATGCCCGACAACCAGATCATCACCCTCACGGTGGGCACCAACGGAGGTCTCAAAGTCGTGTCCACGCAGAACTTGGAGCTTGGCCTCATGACCTATGATGGGAACACTGGCCTCCTAGCCACCAAGAGTGATGAAACAGGATGGACGACTTTCTATGAGTAAGTCGACTTTTAAAGTAGTTCCTCAGAGCACTTACCCTACTAGCCTCGCTGGCATCGGGATCAGCTGTTGGTGTGGCTTTTAGAATCATCTAGTCACATTGTCTTCCTGACTTTAATGCCTCGGGGTAGTCCTGTCCCCTCTCCCTGACTCGTAAATGATTTGCATTATTGGGTGTCTGATATCGAACATCCTCCCTACAAGAGCTGGGAATTCCTGTTGTCTGCTTGCCGTTCCAGTCTCAGGATATTGGACACGCACAGCGCCTGAGAGATCAAGTGTTGATTAACTCTGCTGATTATTCATGTTGGCCGTGGGTGCGGAAATTAGAAACTAAAATGCATGGTCCTGGTGGGGCTCCTGTAATTTGCCGATAGGTCCAGCAACACACTTGATTGCACAGACAGGTAGATAAACTCTGAATTTCCTCTTTAGCAGAAGCAGATCAATACAGATAAAGTGCCAGGTATATTAAAAGATGTGAGAGCTGGTTATATTTCCCCTAACAATTATCTCATACTTGATAGTCCTGCTGTTTGTTTTACCAAAAAGCTGTTTTCCCTCACTCCTGCAGGCAGTTCTTGGTCACCTGCCTGCTGCTGCAGGTATTAACCAGTGGGATGCCAGTGGGAGGAGGTTGCTAAAGGCATGATTGCTAAGGTTGCTCCTTGGCTGGCTGAGACAGGGATGGCATTGGTAAGGATCTGGCTGTCCTTGATGGTGAAGGATCTGGTTAACCACTATGTAATTTGGAGTCATTGCTTTCTATCTATGTGATGCTGCTAGCTGAGAATTTAGTGTGTTGGCCAGGTGTTGTCACCGAAGGAAAGGACAGGAGAGAGAACAGAAGACTTGATCAGTCTTAAAACTCAGGCATGTTCACTTCCTGTTTGCATTCCAGAGGCTTTGAGAGAATGTAAAGGAAGCTTCTGCCATCTGCTGGAAATGGGTTGCATTGCCATCTTCCTTTGGGCAAAGCTGCCTTTCTCAGACTTCTGAAGCCGCCCGACCTCCTTCAGGGCCCTGGGACTGGATCACACTCTACCAGGTGACCCTGTCTCTGAAGGTGCCATCTGAGTGTCATCTTTGGCTCTCACACCGAGTTAAGCTAAAGCTGCGCTGTAACCCAAATGCCTCCTAGATTCTCAACTTCTCTTCTCACTTGCACCTGAAGACCCAACACATTTCAGAGAGAACTAGTGTCACTCGCAGGAGGCCAGTCTGAAGTGGGCCAGGTGTAAGAGGCTGGAGTGACAGAGTTCAGGCTGAGGTGCATCGTGAGATAGGAACTCTTAAGTAGATGAGTAGTTTCCGGAAGGGACGCCAAACTAAATAAAAACATGGTCACGTTTTTTTTTTCTTCCCCCTCATTTCTTCCCCCTCTGATTGTTCAGAAGTTACACAGAAGAGAGAATTTTTTCTCTCTTGATGTGAAGAATTGGTTTTCTTCCATAAAGTTGGTAAAAGATCATACATTCTCCATTGTAGGAGTTCAATGCATGTGATTTTCTTTAGCCTCCTAAAAAAGATGGTAGCTTCTGTTTTGTGGTGTGTGTGTGTTTTTACACATAGTCAGCAAATTGGTTGTTTAATAGCCACAAATTCGACTTCCTGTTGAGACGGTCACCTTAGTGAAAACTTGAGAGAAAGGAGTCAACAAAGTCAGGAACAAAACCCCACAGACGCCTGGATTCAGTTTGGAGAGGCAGAATCAAAGCCTGCGGTCTTTCCATGTGATCTGTACATAATACTCCACTTTGAAAACTTTTAAAAACGTTTATTTATTTGGCTACTCTGGCTCTTGGTTGCACACCCAGGATCTCTTCGTGGCGGCACATGGGATCTAGTTTCTGGACTGGGGGGGGCTAATCCTGGGCCCCTGAATTGGAAGCATGGAGTCTTAGCCACTGGACCAATAACTCCACTCTGAATTCATCCTGCTCTCTCCTCACCCCCCGTACTCCTGCCACTCTCTCTCCTGCCAGGGCAGAGCCTGCCTTACCAAACCTGGGGCCCAGAGGACAGGCCCTCCAGAAGGGAGAGGCTTCCCAGGAGGTGCTAGCGATCAAGAACGCACCTGCCAAGGCAAGAGACGGAAGAGACACAGGTTGGATCCACGGATCAGGAAGATCCGCTGGAGGGAGAAAAGGGAACCCCTCCAGTATTCTTGCCTGGGAAATCCCATGGACAGAGGAGCCTGGTGGGCTGCCGTCCATGGGGTCACGAAATGACTGAAGCAACTTAGCCTATACATATATATAAAGGCTTTATAAAAAATTTAATAAAATACATTTATATATAATATAAAGTACTAAATACTTTAGTACTTTAATATTTAATTTAAAATACTTTTAGCATTACTAAATATAAACTAAAATAAAGTAATATAAAGGGCTGTTCCAGTCCTGATCAACTCCGCCCAACAAAGCAGCAGAGGAAGGACTGAATACCAGCTCTGAGGGAGGGCGGGAAGTTACATTCCAGGGAGCAGGTTTCAAGAGTTCCTTTCTAGAATCAGCCAGCACTGCCGCTGGAGGAGCCTGCAGTGGGTCCCTTTAAGGGGCTGCCTTTCTCCCGGCTCCCCTTTGTGTTGGGAAGTGCCCCGTGGAGAGCTGGGCAGGGCTGAAGCCAACACGGGGGGGATGGGGGGATGCCGTCTGGACTGCTGTTGTGTCTGCTAAGTTCTCAGAATGGGCGCGAGCGGTCTCTCTGAGAGGCACGGGGCTACTGAAAAGGACAACCACCTCTACACGTGCTCTCTCCCCTCCTTTGCTGTAATCCTTGCCGCTTGTCACCATGTGACATACTCTGTATTGTGAGCTTTATTTGGACCCTCCCCATCTGGTTTGCACATATGACGAGGGCAAGGGTTTTCACCCATTTTGTTCCTAGATGGGTCCCCGGATCCTTGAACAGTGCCTAGCACCCACGAGGAACTCAGTGAGTAGGTGCTGAATGAAGGAGTCAGATGCAGCCTCCAGCCCCACCAGAGACAAGGAAAGCAGAGCTGGTTCCACTGGGCAGCCATGAGGTCCCATTACTGGAACTCACAGCTCCTTGCTAGTGTCTCCAGGCTTCTTTGCAGAGAGACCTGAATCTTAGACATTTACTCTAGGGGTATCAAAAGCTAAATCTTCTTTGAAAGNAGAGACAAGGAAAGCAGAGCTGGTTCCACTGGGCAGCCATGAGGTCCCATTACTGGAACTCACAGCTCCTTGCTAGTGTCTCCAGGCTTCTTTGCAGAGAGACCTGAATCTTAGACATTTACTCTAGGGGTATCAAAAGCTAAATCTTCTTTGAAAGTTTAAGAAAACCTGCTCTTCTCCTGGTGGTCGCTGAGATTCTGGTCTCAGCCTTAATTCTCTGTTCCCCGAAAGTAGAAGCTCCGGTTCCTACTATTTCTCTCACAGCAAAGCACAGCAATCTACACACTGTAGGTGTCCAGGTGATACAGTGGATTGGAATCAAATCGTTGCCTGGGACTCATGAAATACACTGCTCACATTGTCCCTCCTTGGCAGCAAGAGCTGGAACACTGTCTGGGTTCTCCACTAAGTACCCCACATCAAAACACTTAGAACTTATTTATTTTCTTATTTATTGAGGTAACATTAATGTGCAACATTATATTAGTTTCAGGGATACAACATAATGATTCTGTATATGTTGTGAAATGACCACAATACATTTAATTAACATATGTCACCATATAGTTGCAAAAACCTCTTATGATGAGAACTTTCAGGTTCTACTCTCTTAGCAAGAGCAACTTTCAAATATGTAATACGATATTAGTAATTACAGTTACCATGCTATACATTACATCCCCATGACTTATTTTACAACTGAAAATCTGTACCTTTTATAAGTTTATTTTATTGAAGTATAGTTGATTTACTGGAGAAGGAAATGGCAACCCACTTCAGTATGCTTGCCTAAAGAATCCTGTGGACAGAGGAGCCTGGTGGGCTGCTGTCCATGGGGTCGCACAGAGTCGGATACAACTGAAGCGCCTTAGCATGCATGCACACATAGTTGGTTTACAATGTTTCATTAATTTCTGCTGTATAGCAAAGTGATTCAGTTAATTCTTTTTCATATTCTTTTCCATTATGCTTTATTACAAGATACTGAATATAGTTCCCTGTGCTCTACAATAGGACCTTGTAATTTATCCGTAACAGTTTGCATGTGCTAACCCCAAACTCCCAATCCATCCCTCCCCAACCCCACCTTTCTCTTGGGAACCACAAGCATATTTTCTCTGTCTGTAAGTCTGATTCTGTTTCATGGAGAAGTCCATTTATGCCATATTTTAGATTTCACGTATGAGTGATACTGTATGGTATTTGTCTCTCTCTGGCTTACTTCACTTCGTATGATGATCTCTAGGTCCGCTGAGATTGCTGCAGACGGCGTTAGCTTGTTCTTTTCCTGGCTGAGTAGTATTCCACTGTGTATGTGTGCACCACGTCTTTATCACTCCTCTGTCGATGGATGTTGAGGTTGTCTCCATGTCTTGGTTTTTGTAAACAGTGCTGCTGTGAACACTGGGATGCATGTATAGTGTTGTCCAGGCATATCCCCGGGAGTGGGATTGCTAGATCCTATGGCAACTCTCCTTTTAGTTTTTTGAGGAACTTCCATACTGTTTTCCATAGTGGCTGCACCAATTTATATTCCCAGAAAAGTGCAAGAGCTTTCCCTTTTCTCCGCATCCTCCCCAGTGTCTGTTATTTGTTGACTTTTTGATGGTGGCTCCTCTGACCTAAACTCCCATTGTAGTTTTTGATTTGTATGTCTCTAGTAATCAGCGATGTTGAGCATCTGTTTATGTGCCTCTTGGCCATCTGTATGTCTTCTTTGAAAAGATGTCTTTTTAGGTCCTCTGCCCATTTTTTTGATTGCGTTCTTTGCTTTTTTGTTACTGAGTTGTGTGAGCTGTTTGTATATTTTGCTAATTAAGCCCTTGTTGGTCACATTGTTTGCAAATATTTCTCCCAGTCTGTAGGTTTTGGTTATGGTTTTGGTTTATGGTTCGTTGTTTTGTTTATGGTTTCCTTTGCTGTGCAAAAACTTGTGTGATTAGGTCCCATTTGTTGATTTTTCATTTCTATTGCCTTGGGAGACTGGAAATTATGTACCTTTTGACCCCCTTCACCTACCCCTCACTTCTAGCGAGCACCAATCAGTTCTCTGCGTCTACAGGCTTGGTTTTCTGTGGGATTTTGTTTTTGAGACCTACATATAGCTGAAATCATAGGGGATTTGTCTCTCTGACTTATTTCACTTAGCATCAAGCCCTCAGAGTCCACGCATGTTGTCACAAATGGCATGATTTCATTCTTTTTGTGGCTGAATAATGTTCTGTTTATAGCATAGCTTTTTTTAATTGATTCATCTTGGAGATGGACCCCTTAATCCATATCTTGACTGCAGTGAATATGTGAGTGCATAAATATTTTCAAATTAGCATGTTTGTTATCCTCAGATTCCACCCAGAAGTGCAACTGTTGGATCACATAATTCTACTTCTGTGGAAAATCCCCATACCGTGTTCTATAGTGATTGCACCAATTTACACTCTCAACAACCGTGTAGGAGGTTCCCTTTCCTCCAGATCACCACCAACATGGTTTGTGTTGTTTTTTTAATAAGAGCCATTCTAACTATTGTGAGGCAATATTTCAGTATGGTTTTCATTTGCGATTCCCTAATGATTAACGATGCTGAGCATCTTCTCATACACCTGAGGGCCCATCTGTATGTTCTCTCATTTGTTAGTCAAATTGTCCATGTTTTTGGCTACTGGGTTGTATAAATTCTTTATATATTTGGATATTTTCTCTTGTCAGATTTGCAAATATTCTCTCACTCAGTACATTGCCTTATTTTGTGGGTGGTTTGCTTTGCTGTGCAGAAGTGCTTTAGTTTGAAATAACCCCACTTGCTGGTTTGTGCTTTTATTACCTTTGCTTTTGTGTCAAGTGCCAAAAAAAACAACACTAATGTCATGGAGCTTCCTGCCTATATTTACTTCTAGGATTTGTGGTTTCGGATCTTATATTCAGGTTTTCATTCCATTTGAGTCAATTTCATGAGTGGTATAAGACAGAGTTTCATTCCTTCTCATGTGACTGTCCAGCCTTCCCAACACTACTCACTGAAGACATTGTATATTCTCAGCTCCTCTGTCATAAACTGACCATGTATGTGTGGGTTTTGATTTGCAGAAGGAAATGGCAATCCACTCCAGTGTTCTTGCCTGGAGAATCCCAGGGATGGGGGAGCCTGGTGGGCTGCCGTCTACGGGGTCGCACAGAGTCAGACATGACTGAAGCGACTTAGCAGCAGCAGCGATTGCTCAAGATTACTTTGGCTATTTGGGGATTGTGGTTCTGTACAAATTTTAGGGTATTTGTTCTATTGCTATGAAGAACACCATTAGAATTTTGACAGAGACTGCATTGAGACAGTAACTTGCTTTGGACAGCATGGATAATTTATCAATATTAATTATTCCAATCCATAAATATATACTATCTTTTCATTTATTTGTGTATTCATTGATTTCATACATCAGTGTCATAACTTTCAACTTACAGGTTTTTTACCTCCTTGGTTAAATGTATTGCTAGGTATTTTTTTTCTTCTTTGATATAACTATAAATGGTTTTTAAATTTTTCTTTCTGGTAGTTTGTTATTAGTTTATAGAAGCACAATAGATTTTATATATTTGTATCCTTCAACCTTACTGAACTTATTTCTGACAGTTTTTTTGGGTGAAGTTTTTAGGGTTTATATAGATTATGTTATTTACAAATAATACCTTTTTTCCTTGGCTAATTGCTCTGGATAAGGCTTCCAATGGTATGTTGAATAAAGTGGCATTCTTTGTCTTGTTCCTGATCTTAGTGTAAAAATGGTCAGCTTTTTGCCACTGTGTCTGATGTTAGCTGTGGGCTTTTCATGTTGAGATATGTTCCCTCTATATCCACTTTGGTGAAGGTTTTCTTGTAAATTTTGTCAATGTTTTTCTGCATCTATTGAGATGATAATGTGGTATTTCACATTGAATGATTTGCTGATGTGAACCATCTTTGCATTCCCTAGAATAACTCCCACTTGATCATGGTGTATGGGCCTCTTACTGTACTGTTGAATTTGATTTGCTAATATTTTGTTGAGGATGCTTGCATTTATGTTTAGAGACACTGAATTGTAACTTTCTTTTCTCCAGTGTCCGTGTATGGCTTTGGTATCAGGGTAATGCCGGCCTTATAAAATCACTTTGGAGTGTTCCCTCCTGTTTATTTTTTGGAAGAGTTTGAAAGGACTGGTATTAATTCTTCTTTGCATATTCAGTAGAACTCACCAGGAAGCCAGACGAGTGATCCTGGACCTCTGTTTGGTGGGAGGGTTTTGATTCACGAGTCAGTCTCCTTACTCCTTATTGGTCTATTCAGATTTTCTCGTTCATTCGTTAGTCCTTTACTTTGTGGAGCCCAAGTTAAAGAGCATAAAGTAGCTGTTCTCACTGACTTGGGAAAGCGTAATTAAGTACCCCCTGACTGAGGTGAAAGGCTTTCACTGAGTATGTTGTTGGGTAAATGGGTGGGGAGTGGAAAGCACCACCATTTTCCAGGGCAGGTGGGCATGCTGCACCACCCGGCCAGCCCACCTTCCCCTCTCCCCTTTTCTGGGCCCATGAGTCTATCCCTTGTGGGGTTCTGAGCTTTGAGGAAGTCTTCAGCCCCAGGAACTGCTTCTCACCACTGTCTCTCTTCTCCAGCTATGACCATGAGGGCCGCCTCACCAACGTGACACGCCCCACGGGGGTGGTGACCAGCCTACACCGGGAAATGGAGAAGTCCATCACTATTGACATTGAGAACTCCAACCGTGACGACGATGTCACCGTCATTACCAACCTGTCTTCGGTGGAGGCCTCCTACACAGTGGTACAAGGTAAGTCCCTCACTCATCACCATCCTACCCGCACTCTCACCCTCAGACACAGCCAAGGCCGGAGGCAGGTGTGAGTTACCAAGCCTGGGAGGACCTCCTAGCACCCCTCAGCTTGCAGTTTTAGCCCATAGCAAACTAACTCTATAAGACATCTACCTTATAGAAAAGGACTTAATCATATGCAGGAGAATGTCCCTTTCCATTCCCACTTCTCTGTCACTAGCACTCCCTACTCACCCAGCAGAGCTACCTCCTCAAAGGTGGTTTTAGTCCCATTCTCTCTACCAAACATTTGTGTGATGAGTCCATTGTCCTCAAGTCACAGAGCCCTTTAGCAGTCTCTTGCCCAGACCGAAAAGGCCTCTGACCAGCTTGTAGTTACTTGTGTGTTCCACATGACACACACTCCAGGACAAGCATGGGCCCTGGCAAGAAACAGAATTGTGCAGATTAATTTTTCCTTTAATTAAGATGGACTGTCGGTGAGCTTGCCTGTTGTCAGAGGATAACAGTGTCCTTGTGGCAGATAAATGATGACATTTCTGGACTATTATCCCACGACAGAGCCTGTTTCCATGACTCTATTTCTACTCTGCCAGAAGATTAATGATGTAGATTTGTGTCTTTCTGCATGATGGCTGCAGTCGCAAGAGTGACAGGTCCCCACTAGCTTGCCACCCCCAAAAGTTAGCATCTTGGAGGCCAGCCCAACTGGACTCCTCTGTCCAAATAATCAGGAAGTAACTTATCCATAAGTGTCTCAGACTCACATTTCCTACCTGGAACTTTTCGATAAGGGAAAAGGTCAGAAGTCTGATGGACGAGTGTCAATTCCATTTGGGCAGATAAACACACGTTATCAGCACCCACCGGCTCAGTCTCTCTCTTGCTATTTGAGGCTCCTCAGATTTGTCTCGTGTGGAGGTGGCATCATGGTAGAGTCAGCAGCAAAGAGATGACGGGCAGGAAGGCTGCTGCTTCTTGAAGAATCCTAGACTTGATTTTCAGTGGATCTGACCTGTGGTAAACCATCAGCCTCAGGTTAGATGGTAGGGGAAAGGAAACAACATTAAGTCCGTTTTCTTTTTTTCCATTTCAGCTAAAATATATATGTTAAAGATCAGGCATTTGATTGACACAAATTGTGTAGGCAAGATACGTCTTTAAATGTACTATTAATAGTCTTCAGTGAGTAGAAGAAAAATATCACAGCATAATTATTTCTAGAATGCCACATATTAATAATGTTTTTCTTTCCACGGATCAGTAGCATCTCTGCTACTCACCTTAATGTTGCACATGTGCTAATTGAAGGCAGCCTTAGACTGACAGCTGCAAAGCACCATGGAAACCTACAAAAACAGGGGTTCTGCTCTCTCATGACTAGCAGCATGGGTAATTTATTTCCCTCTCCCTGCCCCCACTTCCATTTCTCCAGATCAAGTGCGGAACAGCTACCAGCTCTGCAACAACGGGACCCTGCGGGTGATGTACGCCAACGGGATGGGCGTGAGCTTCCACAGCGAGCCCCACGTGCTCGCAGGCACCATCACCCCCACCATCGGGCGCTGCAATATCTCCCTGCCCATGGAGAATGGCCTCAACTCCATTGAGTGGCGCCTAAGAAAGGAACAGATTAAAGGCAAAGTTACCATCTTTGGCAGGAAGCTCCGGGTAAGTCATCCCATCCAACTTGTCCCCACAAAGCGGCAGGGTACACCCCCTTTCCTCAGGAGCTGAGGCCGTCTCCCAAGCCTCCATGGCGCCTTTCTTCCCTGGAAGAGACATGTGAGTCACATCCCTCGGGGACTCAGGGAAAATGTTCTGCATTTTCTAGGATGGAAAAGGTGGGGATTTACCTTCAGCTGAAAGTAGAGATTCCCTTTGGTGTTCTTTTCACACTTGCCATTTTCTCTGTCAACTTTCACTGTTTGGCCAACTTAACAAATGAGCTGGTACCTATGCCCTACTGTGTGCTTTGCTAAATAAGTTTTATAACACACTCTCTAGGCTCAAGGAGTTGACAGTCTGGTAGAACAGATGAACTCAGGATAATCCAGTGGGTTGAGCGAGAAGCTGGAAGAGCATCCAGGGCTTGGTGGGATGACAAATCCACCCTGCAGGCATCAGGGAAGGCTTCCTAAGAGGAAGTAACAAGCAAGCTGCAGCAAGAAGTTTTAACCAACTCTAGCTTCCACAGACTAGGTAACTCACCACAAGTTACAGCTTTTAAAACCAATATATAACATTCATGGAGGACTTTCATGATGCAAACATGACATTAAATGCTTTGCTTACATTATCTTACTTGCCAATGGGAATAGGTATTATTTCCATTTTTCAGAGGAGAAAACATGGGCTCTGGGAAGCTAAGTAACCAATTCGAGGCTACAATGGTTTGAAAATGCCAAGGCCAGAACTCAGCCCCAGTTCTCTCTCTCTGTCTCACATGCTAGGATTCTTAGCCAATAGGCTTCACAACTCCTGATTCCATCAACAGTCATCCCGATAGCCTAGGGCCTGCTCTGGTCATTTACATGGCGTTAAGAGAGACGGGTTCTTACCTTCATGCTCACTGGGAACATCTTTGGGATCTCAGTCTTTGTCAAATTCAGCACCTATTTATTGAACACCTAACGAGGAGCCAGGCACTGTGGTACACACTGGAGCTACACAGCACAAGATCCCTGCCGGCTTACAGTCAGCAGTGAGGCAGCGGATAGTAAGCCAACTAACAGATGAAAAATCACTGTGGATTGATACTCACCAGGACGATGGTAAACAATGCGATGCTGCAGGGTTTAACAAATGCTTGGAATTCCTGAGCTCAGAAGGCTCACCCACAAAATAACCTGGGTCATAACTTCTGCTGTGTTATTGGCTTGAAATCCAGCCAGCCCAGGTGACTCCCTGGTGAACCAGGCCACTCCATGTTAAGATTCTACCTTTGTTTAGTTGGAGTTTAATTCTCCACATTAGGTTATCAGCAGTCGCCCATGTTTTTCTTCCTCTGCTGGTATCTGTAGAGTTGCAAGCTGCAGTATCTTCCTAAAGACAAAAATGAAATGAGATTAGTAACTAAATCCTTAATGAGTGGATTTCGGGGCTGTATAATTGATTTTTGATACACTGCACCGTAGAAGTTGATTATGAGTAGTAATCGTGCCTTTTCTCTGATAAGTCAGTGATGCATTTTGACTGAGTTTTTGAAATAAAGATAAATGCAGCCCTCAAATAAAATGGCCATAATCCCAACTCCGAATATTAAAAGTCGTAATAATGGTACTCGTGATAATTAGCAGAAGTTAGGCACGCAAGTCTTATAACTGAATTTCTGCCAGGGTTAGATTTGCTGGCATCATGTTTATGCAAATCGAAACACAGCTTTATCTATCAACACCTCAACATTTAATTGTCTGGTGTTAGTTCCTGTAACAATAATCACATATCCATTTAGCTCTCTTAAATGAAAATCACTATGAGATTATAACAGGTTGAGTGGACTGAAAATGTAATTTGAAAATGAGGGAGAAAGCCTGGAATTTATTTGCATCTCATTTATTTTAATTCAATTCATAAATTGTTTAGTGAATGAAATAAAAGCAGCTCCTGGAAATTGCTGGGGAGCCGTTGGGAGAAGGTAGAGGAGGAAGGTGGAGTAGCACGCGTGAGTCACATGATGTTGTGAGCTGTCAACGAGGCCAGGATGTCAAGAAGGGGGAACGACACTGCATCAGTCGGGGGAGGATGAACTGTGGTCAGTTAACAAATGAGCACAGATAAGCCCTGAAATTGGGGGCTTAATGAACATGGCTAGATGTGGAAGGCATCATTGCCATTCCCCCTGGTGAGAACACAGTGGGGTGATTTCAACTTAACTGCAAGGAGGCCTAGGAAATGGTGTCTTTCTGCAAGCCTAAGAAGAAAATGAAAGGAGATTTGGTGACCACGTAGCAGGGTCCCTGCCCTCCAGCTCAGGCCTGAGAGATGCTTCACAGAAGAGTTGGAATCAGTTCTACAGAGCAGGAGGAATTAGCCAGGCAAAGATTATCAGCAAGGGGTGATCAAAGTGTCGCTTGTGAAAAGGCAAAGAGGTTTCCACCCGTGCCCCCACCACCTCAAAAAAAGGAATGGCATTTCAGAAAACTCAGTGTGGCTGGAGAGAAAGGTCTGTGTTTATACTGTGAGACAGAGTGAGTTGGTCAGGGTTAGGATGGGAAGGGAATGAAGGGCATATTTTGCTAGGGTGAGGGTGCTGTTCCAGGGTTTGGTTGGCAGAGTGACATGTTGGGATTTGTCATGTTAGACCTCTCAGGCTTCCTTGGGTACAGAGGAAGATAAATCAGATGGGGACAGGATAGGAGGAGGGGGTCATTCAAACAAGAAACAAAATCGCTAGCAGAGAAGACAGAGGGAGACCTGAGCGCTACTTAGCACACACAATTGATAGGATTTGGCAGCTAGCAGGGTGGCTATATCAGGCTCACCTTTAAGGGACCACTTCCGCAATCAGGTAGACTGGGAAGCCAAGAGTCCTCCAGACTTCAAGGACTAGCCTGCCAGGCTCTGNGCTACTTAGCACACACAATTGATAGGATTTGGCAGCTAGCAGGGTGGCTATATCAGGCTCACCTTTAAGGGACCTCTTCCGCAATCAGGTAGACTGGGAAGCCAAGAGTCCTCCAGACTGCAAGGACTAGCCTGCCAGGCTCTGTTGCGGGACAGAGGCTGGAACCTGAACCCCAAGACAGAGATGTGTGATTCCGGCAGCCCCAGCCCTGCCTCGTGGAAGGGGAAGAAACTGAATGAGCTTTCAGGTCCTACCACTGAACCAGCACCATTCCATCGTTGCTCCCCACCCCCGTGGATCTGTTTGCATTGACACAAACAGCCTGACCTTTCCCAGGGGCTGGCCCACTCCTCAGAGCCTGGCCAGTTGAGCAGTGAGGGCCAAAGGCTCTGAGCATCCCTGGAGTTCACCAGAACCCCCAGAACGGTCCCCAGTGAAAGTCTAACCCACCTAGGTAC
Organism: Neotragus pygmaeus; assembly: GCA_006410875.1. Classification (NCBI taxonomy): domain Eukaryota; kingdom Metazoa; phylum Chordata; class Mammalia; order Artiodactyla; family Bovidae; genus Neotragus; species Neotragus pygmaeus. The sequence goes on along the minus strand of SJYV01032113.1, from coordinate 269,189 downwards.
CCCCTTCTTCCAGCGTTCTAGCCAAGGGCCTCTCTCAGGGGAGGGATGCACCAGCAGCCCTTACCTAAAGGCTGAAGTATGAAGCGGTGGCTGGATGGACCATGCCCTTCCCTTCCACCAAAAGCCTTATGGCTCTTTCACTTGGGCAAAATCGCAAGCAGTTGTTGCTGCCTAGACTCAAAGTGGAGAAGACTTCTCCTTCCGCCTCCCAAGGATCGCTCCAGGAATCTCTCTCCTCCTGCCTCCAGCCCTCACCACCCACCACTCTTCCCTGTCTCCTCTGACCTTCTCATGAAGCTATTACATCAGGGTACCTGTAAGCTCTATGGGCATGAGGACCATCTCACGGCCGTATCCCTGATGACAGGTACCATGTGACGGGCTTTCAGGCAGTGGGTGATGAAGATATGATGACCACGCCCCCTTAAAAGGCTCCTCCGTGGAATGTGCATAGTCCATAAATGCCTCTGTCAGGAATCTTTGCACTGCAAGAAACAGGCGTATACTCTAATGAGCTGTTAAAAAGGGCATGTGTTGTGCATGGCCTTGCTTCTCCCCACCAGTGACTTCACCAGCTCAAATGATATCATCAGGTTGACATCTTTCTCCCGGACCCCACCTTCCATCTCTTATCAGTGTTTCCCCTGATACTTAGGCTCATTTACCCCTACCTTCAACTGGTGACCTCTTCACACTGTGGAGGTCAGGCAGGCTTGGCTAAAGATGACTCCAGCCTGCTATTAGCTCAGCTTAGTGACCCAGAGGGAAGAGAAAGGGATGTCTTACAGAATTAAAAACCAAAATCCCTTCGAAGCCCTCTGAAGGGCCTGCCACAGATGGAATGGCAGTCACAGCCCTGGACCAGTCCCACTACTCCGGGAGGGGGCGGGGGGTCTGTGCATGGCTGGGTCATATGTACCGTGTGATGGATGGCTCAGTAAAAACGTCTAGATGGGGAAAACTCAAGGAAAGGGGGCGCTACTCCCAAAGGAGGAAGAGATGGTTACATAACACTCAAACTTACACACCCCCGATCTAGTCTTCATCGTCCATCCTTCCAAAGCCTAATCATAAAACAAACTTCTGGTCCTGAGGACTTGTTCATGCTTTAATGCTCCTACCCTCCAGCAAGACTTCTTTCTATACTTTTGGAAGACAGCACTGAAACCACCTCCTCCTGTTAAGCTTTAAAACTTCTGCTCTTTCCTAAGACAGGCTTACTGCATGATTCTCTCTGATAAGGAAGGCATATAACCACCCTCTAGGATATCTCCTCCTGATTATGATTTACACAGAGATTGCAAAAGCACGAAACAGCTACATGTGTAGGTAGCAGAACAAAAGGAAAATTGCTGCCAAGATAATCTTCCATCATGATATTGGTATTAGTGTTATTAGTATTCCCAGAAGGAGTGGGAGTTAGTAATTTTGTTTTGGTTTCTGTATAATTAGTATGACATTGCAATTACACGTTGGCTTGTGTTACTTTTACTTTTGTGGCAAATGACAGTGACACGGGAACAAGGTGGGAGGCAGATGTGCGTGTGTGCCTGTGAACACACACATGTGAATTCAGTTCCGCATGGATCCTACTCTGGTAGGTCTGCTAACCTACACTGTCATCACAAAAGCCTGAATTTTATCAGCCCTTTCTGCCCCAGTGCATTCACTCTGCACCAACCAATGCTTTTTTTTTTTTTTCCCCCAAGCACCTATTATGTTCCTGGCACTGTATTAGGCACTGAGGATATATTAGTGAACAGACAAGACACAATTCCGAGCAAAGCTTGTACAGACAGAACTTGCTACAAATTTAACATTAGCTTAAATAATATATAAAATAATATATAATTAGAAGGGTGCTAAGTCGCTTCAGTCATGTCCAACTCTGTGCGACCTCATAGATGGCAGCCTACCAGGCTCCCCCATCCCTGGGATTCTTGAGGCAAGAACACTGGAGTGGGTTGCCATTTCCTTAAGCCTCTGCAAATATATTCAATAATATATCCCCCAAACAAGCATTACTTTTGGATTACTTGCTATTTTGATTGCTGTGATAGAAAAGTAAAAATATCCTCCTGGAGCTTATACTCTAGCAAGGGGAAAACAGATAGTAATCAAATTAACTACAAATAATGTAAAGAAATGGTGATGGATGCTGTGAGGGAATATGGTTGAGATAACAAGGCATATCTGATTGAGGTTAAGGCCCCACAAAGAAAACGGCCTTTGGGGTAAGAAAATGAATGAAGAGTAGGAATTTTCCAGTAATGGAATGGGAAGAAAGCCTTCTGGGCTAAGCTACCAGCACATCCAAAGGCCCTGAGGCAGAAAGACTGTTGCTTGTTATCTGTGAAGAAGATGAGGCAGAAGGGTTAGAGCAGATTAGCTGGGGTTGGTGAGGTCAAGGGATTGGGACCTTATTGTTCTGATAAGGATCTTGGAAGGGCTTCCCAGGTGACTCAGTGGTAAGGAATCCACCTGCCAAGCAGGAGATGCNAACAAGGTGTTCATCACCATTAGACCTGCCTTGCTGCTGCTGCTGCTGCTAAGTCACGTCAGTTGTGTCCGACTCTGTGCACAAAAGTGATAAAGGAAGTTCTTTGAGTAGACATAAAAGGACACTCACTAGCATTGTAAAAATGAAGAACATAAAACTTACTTTTAATGATAAAGGTATAGTCAAAGTTAGATTATGTAATATGGTAAGAGTATAATGTAATTCATGTACAACTCTAGTTATAAGTTAAAAAGATCACATAATAAAATAATCATAACTAATCTGTTATTAGGTATGTAATCTTAAAGATATGTAAACCATAACACCAGAAACTAAAATGGGAAAAGTTAAAGTGTAAATTTCGGAGTTATATTGAAGTTTTTATCAATTTAAAATAGAATATTGTAATTTTAAGATATTTTATGTAAGCCTAGTGGTAACCACAATATAAACACCTGTAGTAATTACACAAAGAACATGATAAAGAAGTCAAAGAGCACTCGTGCCAAAAGACATCAAAACACACCCAAAAAAAGACAGCAGGTTATGAAAAAAAGGAACAATGCATCTACCAAAGACCAGAAAATGATGAACAAAACTGCGGTAGTAAATTCTTACCTATCAATAATCACTTTGAACATTGAATTCTTTAATTAAAAGACATAGAATGGCTGATTTTTTAAAAATCCAACAATATGCTGCCTTATATGAAACTCACTTTAGCCTTAAAGGCATGTATAGACTGAGAGTGAAGAGGTGGAAAAAGATAGTACACCAAAAAATAATCCCCCCCAAAAAGGGGTAGCTGTACTTATATCAAACGAAAGACTTTAAAAACAGTTTAAAACAACAACAAATAAGGTCATTATATACTAATAAAGAGGTCAATTCATTACAGAAAATGCAATTATAAATATTTATACACGGAACACTGCAACATCTAAATATGTAAGGCAAAAACTGAACTGAAAGGAGAAACAAGCAGCAATGCAGTAATGGTGGGGTATCTTACTGCCCCACTTGAAACAATGGATGCATCATCCAGATCCATTGTCGAATGGAATTAATAAGAAAACATCAGATTTGAACAACACCATAGACATAATAGACCTACAGACACAGTAAGCACGCTGTCTGACAGCAGCAGAATACACAATCTTCATGTGCACATGGAACATTTTCTAAGATAAACCATATGCTGGGGCACCAAACAAGTCATAACAAATTCAGAAAGACTAAAATCATAGCAAGTATCATCTCTGACCAGAGTAGTATGAAACTAGAAATCAATAATGGGAGGAAAACTAGAAAATTTACAAATACATGGAAATTTTAAAACACAATCCTGAACAACCAGTGGATCAAAGAGAAACTAAAGAGGAAATCTGAAAGAATCTTGAGTCAAATGAAAATGGAAATACAATATACCAAACCTTATGGGATGCAGCAAAAGCAGTTGTAAGACGGAAGTTCGCATCAACAACACCTAGACTAGGAAGCAAGAAAGCTCCTAAAGAAACAGTCTGGAGGTGGACACAAAGTAGACAGAGTGGAAAGACATGAGCCCACCTCTTTCTATGAAAACGCCAAAAATGCAACTAGCTGCTGAACCGCCATCCTCAAAAAAATGCTGGAACTCACCAAAAAAGATATCCTGTATCCAAAAACAAAAAGCCACAAGAAGATGGCAGGAGGATGCAATCACTAAAATCAAGTCCATATCCACCTGGTAAAGTGAAAAGTGAAAGTGTTAGTCACTCAGTCATGTCTGACTCTCTGTGACCCTATGGACTGTAGCCCAGCAGGCTCCTTTGTCCATAGCATTCTCCGGCAAGAATACTGGAGAGGGTTGCCATTCCCTTCTCCAAGAGATCTTCCCAACTCAGGGAATGAACCCAAGTCTTCTGCATTGCAGGCAGATTCTTTACTGTCTGAGCTACCAAGGAAGTCCACTCACCTGGTAGATGACCCACAAACTNAATACTGGAGAGGGTTGCCATTCCCTTCTCCAAGAGATCTTCCCAACTCAGGGAATGAACCCAAGTCTTCTGCATTGCAGGCAGATTCTTTACTGTCTGAGCTACCAAGGAAGTCCACTCACCTGGTAGATGACCCACAAACTGGAAAGTAATTATATTGCAGAGGTTCTCCCACAGGAGTGAGTGTGTACCAGGACCCAGGAAAAAAAGCAATGACCTTACTCATGGAAGCCTGGTCATAGAATACCTACCTGCTGGTATTGGAGGGCCTTCTGCAAAGAAAGGGGGGAGGCTTTGGCTCACTGCAGGGACGAAGACACTGGCATTGGTGTGAGCTCTCCTGGAGGCTGGCATTTTCTCACCAAGTAAAACTGTAACTGTTTGCAGATGACATGATACTATACATAGAAAATCTTAAAGTTGCCACCAGAAAACTACTGGAGCTCATCAATGAATTCGGTAAAGTTGCAGGACACAAAATTAATACACAGTAATCTGTTGCATTTCTATACATTAACAAAGATCAGAAAGAGAAATGAAACAATTTATCATATCAAAAAGAATAAAAACCTAGGAATAAACCTACATAAGGAGGCAGAATACTTCTGTTCTGAAAACTGTAAGACACTGATCAAAGAATCAAAGATGACATAAACAGATGGAAAGATATACCACGTGCTTGGATTGGAAGAATCAATATTGTCAAAATGACTGTACTACCCAAGGCAATCTACAGGGTCAATGCAATCCCTATCAAATTACCAATGGCATTTTTCACAGAACTAGAACAAAATTCTTAAATGTGTATGGAGGTGCAAAAGACCTCAAATAGCCAAAGTAATCTTGAGAAAGAAACACAGAGCTGGAGGAGTCAGGCTCTCTGACTTCAGACTATATTCCAAAGCTACAGACATCAAAAGACTATTGTGCTGGCAGAAGAACAAAAAAACACAGCTCAGTGGAACAGGATAGAAAACTCAGAAGTAAATCCATGCACCTGTGGTCAATTAATCTATTGATAAAGGAGACAAGACTATGCAATCAAGAAAAGACAGTCTCTTCAATAAATGGTGCTGGGAAAACTGAACAACTACATATAAAAAAAATTAAATTAGAACATTCTTTAACACCATACAAGAAAAGAAATTCAAAATGAATTAAAGACCTAAATGTAAAACTGGACACTATAAAACTCTTAAAGGAAAACATAGAAAGAACACACTTTAACACACATCAGAGCAATATCTTCTTCAATCTGTCTCCTAGAGTAATGGAAATAAAAATAAATGGGACCTAATTAAACTCAAAAGCTTTTGCACAGCAAAGGAAACCATAAGCAAAACAAAAAGACAACCCATACAACAGAAGAAAATGTTTGCAAACAATGTGACAGACAAGGAATTAATATGCAAAATCTACAAATATTCCATGTGGCTCAAAATCAAAAAAATAAATGGACAGAAGACCTAAATAGACATTTTTCCAAAGAATACATACACATAGCCAAGAAGCACATGAAATGATGCTCAAAATGACTAATTATTAGGGAAATGCAAATTAAGACACCTCATACCAGTGAGAATGATCATCAAAAAATCTACAAACAATAAATACTGAAGAGAGTGTGGAGAAAAGGGAATCCTCCCACACTGTTAGTGGGAATGTAATTTAGTACCATCTCTACAGAGAAAAGTGTAGAGATTCCTTTTAAAAACTGCTGGGGTCCAGCCCCCATGGATCCAGGGTGATTCAAAGGTGGGGACAGAGTTGGTGTCCTTGGAAAAATACATATTTAATTACAGATATATATAGAGATTAGAAACGGATAGTGTAGTAAGAAAANAAAAGATGTGGTACATATATATAATGGAATATTACTCAGTCATTTAAAAGAACAAAATAATGCCATTTGCTGCAACGTGGATGAGCCTGGAGATTATCATACTAACTGAAATGTCAGACAAAGAAACATATCATATAACATTGCCTATATGTGGAATCTAACAAAATTATACAAATGAACTTGTTTACAAATAAGTTCACAGACTTAGAAAACAAGCCTATGGTTACCAAAGGTGAAATGTAGGGGACAAATTTGGAGTCTGGAATTGATATATACACACCACTATATTTAAAACAGATAACCTACTGTACAGCACAAGTAGGTCCTACAACAGGGTCCTACTATACAGCTCAGGGAACTCTTCTCAAGATTCTGTAATAACCTACATGGGGAAAGAATTTGAAAACGAATAGATAACGTGTATACATAACTAGAAAAAGAACAAACTGAACCCAAAGTTACCAGTAGGAAGAAACAATAAAGAGCAGATATAGAGAACAGGAAATACATAAAGTATATAAAACAAACTCACAGTTGGTTCTTCGAACAGATCTATACAACTGACAAACCCTTAGGTACACCAGCCAAGGAAAAAAGAGAGGGGATCCAAATGAACAAAATTATAAATGAAGAAGAACATATACAAGGGATCATCAGAAGCTTCTCTGAACAGCTATACACCAACAAACTGAATAGCGTAAAAGAAATGGAAAAATTCTTATAAACATAGAAGTTAGCAAGACTGCATTAGGAAGAAACAGAAAATCTGACCAGACCAGTTACTAGTAAGAAGAAAATTGATAATCAAAAATCACCAAATGAAGAAAAACTTGGGATCAGATGGCTTCACTAGTGAATTTACCTAAACATTTTAAGAATTAATACCAGTCCTTCTCAGACTCTTTCAGAAAATCTAAGAGGAGGGAATACTCCCCCAAACTTATTTTCAAGACCAGGGTTACCCTGATACCAAAACAGAAAAGGACACTACCAGGAAACTACAGAACATGTCCCTGATGAAAATAGATGTGAAAATTCCCAATGAAATACTAGCAAATCAAATTCAGGAGCACATTAAAGGGATCATTCACAGGATCAACTGAGATTTGCTCCTGGGACACAGGGATGACTCCAAATTTGCAAAATAATCAATGTGATAGATCGCATTAATAGAATGAATGAAAAAATTCATATGATCATGTCAGTATATGCAGGAAAAGCATCTGACAAAATTCAACATCTGCCCATGATAAAAACTCTTTTAACATATTAGGTATAGATAGAGCATATCTCAACATAATAAAGGCCATATGTAACAAGTCCACAGCTACATCACAAGGTTCAGACCTTTTCCCCTAAGATCAGGATAAAAACAAGGGTGACCACTCTCTCCACTCCTATTCATAATTTGGGAAGTTCTAGCCAGAGCAATTAGGCAACAAAAAAAATTTTTTTTAAGTACCAGAATTGAAAAAGGAAGAGGTAAAACTGTCTCTATTTGCAGATGCATGATGTTATACATAGAAAATCCTAAATACCAGGAAACTAGCTCTAATCAACAAATGTGAGAAAAGTTTGGGATAAAAATTTAACATAAAAAGAGCAGTAGTGTTGCTATACACTCACAATGAATTATCTGAAAAAGAAATTAAGAAAATGATGCTATTGCAATAAAACACTTAGGAATAAATTTATTAAGGAGGTGAAATATTTCTGCTTTGAAAAATAAAAGACTGATCAAAGAAGATACAAATAAATGAAACATATCTCATGTTCATGATTTGGAAGAATTAAGATCCCTAAAATGTCAGTACTAACAAAGGGGACGACAGAGGATGAGATGGCTGGATGGCATCACCAACTCGATGGACATGAGTTTGAGTAAACTCCAGGAGTTGGTGATGGACAGGGAGGCCTGGCGTGTTGTAATTGATTCATGGGGTCTCAAAGAGTCGGACACAACTGAGCGACTGAAATGAACAAAAGCCTTCTACAGATTCAATGCAATTCCTATTAAAATTCCAATGGCATTTTTTACAGAAGTAGAAAAATACTCCTAAAATTTGTATGGAACCACAAAAGACCCTGATGACCTAAGAAATCCTAAGAAATAAGAACAAAGCAAAAAGTATCACACTTCCTGGTTTCAAGCTCTAGTATTAAGCTATAGTCATCAAAATGTATGATACCGGCATAAAAATAGACAAACAGACCAATAAAATAGAACTGAGAGCCCAGAAATAAATTCAAGCTTACGTGGTCAACTGTATTTAACAAGGAGCCAAGAATACTTGATGGAGAAAAGAAAGTCTCTTCCATAACTTGTTCTGTGAAAATTGGATATTCATGTGTAAAAGAATGAAACTGGGCCCCTTAGACCACTCGAAAATATTAACATGAAATGGAGTAATAACTTAAATGTAACACTTGAAATTATAAAATTCCTAGAGGAAAAAATAGGGAAAAAAATCCTTGACATGGGTCTTTATAATAATTTTTTTGGTGTGACACCTAGGGCATAATCAACAAAATCAAAAATAAACATGTGAGAACATATCAACTATAAAGCTCTGCATAGCAACAAAACAAACAAACAAACAAAACAAAAACAGCAAGGTGGAATAACTATAAAATGAGAAAAAAAAAGTATTTGTAAACTATATATCTGATAGGGCTTCCCAGGAGGCACAGTGGTAAAGAATCCACCTGCCAATGCAGGAGGCACAAGAGAGTCAGGTTTGATCCCTGGGTTGGAAAGATCCCCTAGAGCAGGAAATAACAACCTGTATTCTTGCCTGGAAAATGTCATGTATAGAGGAACCTGGCAGACTGCAGTCCATGGGGTTGCAAAGAATTGGACATGCCTGAGCAACTGAGCACACACATACATATATCTGATAAAGGGTTAACATCTAAAATATGTAAAGAACTCATACAATTCAATGGTAAAAATCCAATTGAAAATGGGCAAAGGACCTGAATAGACATTTTTACAAAGAAAATATATAGATGGCCAACAGGTGTGCTCAACATCTCAACAAGATGCTCAACATCACTGATCACTGAGTGAGTGAAGTCGCTCAGTCATGTCCAGCTCTTTGCAATGCCATGGACTGTAGGAGCCTACCATGCTCTTCTGTCCATGGGATTTTCCAGGCAAGAGTACTGCAGTGGGGTGCCATTAATCACAAACACAATGAGTTATCATTTTACTCTTACTGAAATGGCCATCCTTGAAAGAGAAGAGATAATAAAAGTAGCAAAGATGTGGATAAAAGGGAACTCTTACACTACTGGGATTGCAAACTGGCACAGACACTATGGAAAACAGTATGGAGGTTCCTCAGAAAGGCAAAAATAGAATTACGATACAATCCAGCANGAAAGAGAAGAGATAATAAAAGTAGCAAAGATGTGGATAAAAGGGAACTCTTACACTACTGGGATTGCAAACTGGCACAGACACTATGGAAAACAGTATGGAGGTTCCTCAGAAAGGCAAAAATAGAATTACGATACAATCCAGCAATTATACTTTTAGGAGTATGTCTGAAGGAGAAAACCACTATGCCAAAGAGCTATCTGTATTCCCATGTTCACAAACAGCATTATTTACAATAGCCAAGATATGGAAATATCCTAAGTGTCCACTGCAAATAAAGAAGCTGTACATAGGTAGGTAGATGGGGACAGACAGACAACAGAATATTATTCAGTCATAAAAATGAAGAAATCCTGCCAGGAACAACAACATGGATGAACCTTGTGGGCATTGTGCGAAGTGAAATAAGTCAGAGAAAGATAAATACCACGTGATTTTAAAGTATGTAAATATTACAGTTAAAATATGTAAAACAAACAAAAAACCCCAAGCTCATTGTAAAAAACAGATCAGATTTTTGGTTACCAAAGGCAGAGATGAGGGGAGTAGAATTGGAGGAAGGTGGTTAAAATGTACAAACTTCCAGTTTTAAGAGAAATAAGTGCTATAAGTAATGACCATTATGACCATAATTTAACACTGTTGTATGATATGGGAAAGTTGTTAAAGAAAGGCATTATATAATGACAAGAAGGTATATTCAGCAAGAGGATATAGTGTTCACCAATATTTACGTACCCACTATAGGAGCACCTAAGCTTATAAAGCAAATATTAACAGATCTAAAGAGAAATATACAGAAATATAGTAATAGTAGGAGACAATATCCCACTTACATCAATAGGTAGATGACCAGACAGAAAATCAGTAAGGAAACAGTGGCCTTAAGCAATAAATTTAGCCAGATAAACTTAATAGATATACGTACAGCATTCCATCCAAAAACAATACAATGTAATACACATTGTTCTCAAGTACACTTGGAACAGGACAGATATGTTCAGTTCAGTTCAGTCGCTCAGTCATGTCCACCTCTTTGCGACCCCATGAATCACAGCACGCCAGGCCTCTCTGTCCATCACCAACTCCTGGAGTTCGCTCAGACTCACGTCCATCGAGTCCATGATGCCATCCAGCCATCTCATCCTCTGTTGTCCCCTTCTCCTCCTACCCCCAATCCCTCCCAGCATCAGAGCCTTTTCCAATGAGTCAACTCTTTGCATAAGGTGGCCAAAGTACTGGAGTTTCAGCTTTAGCATCATTCCTTCCAAAGAAATCCCAGGGCTGATCTCCTTCAGAATGGACTGGTTGGATCTCCTTGCAGTCCAAGGGACTCAAGAGTCTTCTCCAACACCACACTTCAAAAGCATCAATTCTTCAGCACTCAGCCTTCTTCACAGTCCAA
>SJYV01032113.1:193673-247676 GCA_006410875.1 Neotragus pygmaeus | reverse complement strand
GGTGATGGACAGGGAGGCCTGGCGTGCTGCGATTCATGGGGTCGCAAAGAGTTGGACACGACTGAGCGACTGAACTGAACTGAAGAGTAAATCTTAGAAGTCCCCATCACAAAAAAAAGTATTTCATAACTGTGTACAGTGATCAATGTTAACTAGACTTACTGAGCTGATTGTTTCACAGTACACACAATATTGAATCGTTCTGTTGTATACCTGAAACTAATAGAATACTGTATGTCAATTTGATCTTACCTTTAAAAATAAACATAAAAATCACTGATTTTAAAGAAAGGTGTGAAGAGAGTAAATCCTAAGACTCTTCCTTTTTGTTGTATCTATATGAGATGATGGATTTAACCTAATTTATTGTGGTAATCATTTCATAATATATGTAAGTTAAATCACTGTGCTGTACACTTTAAACTTATACAATGAGGTATATCAGTTATCTCAATGAAGTGAAGTGAAGTGAGGACACTCAGTTGTGTCTGACTCTTTGCGACCCCATGGACTGTAACCTACCAGGCTCCTCTGTCTATAGGCTTTTCCAGGCAAGAATACTGGAGTGGGTTGCCATTTCCTTCTCCAGGGGATCTTCCCAACCCAGGGATCGAACCCGGTTTCCTGCATTCCAGGCAGATGCTTTACTGTCTGAGCCACCAGAGAAGCCCAATTATCTCAATAAACGGGGGGAAATCTCAAATTAGCTTTATAATAAAATCCCATTCCCAGAACGTAATGAATTTGGGAATAAAATCCCACCCTGAATTATCAAAGGCTAATGGAGTCGCAAAGGGTCGGATACGACTAAGTGACTGAACTGAACTGAACTGAATGATTAGCACCTATTACTTCTTTATGGTTGGTGTACCTGGGCCTCATTAGCTTTTCAGTAACATCAGTAAACCCAAATGGTAGCAGTCAGTGGTTTGGGAACCCTCTTCTGTGCTTGCCCACTATTCTGTTTTTTCTGCATTCTCAACACCTTCATATACTAATATAGTTGTTACTGTGATAGTCATGCTTGCACATATGATTTACATGTTAGTATCCCCCATGAATACATGTTATAGCACTATACTTACATGCATACACAAAAGATTATATAATGGATATATGATTTGCCTGTTGGTCTCCCCCAGGTAACTGAAGATAGAGCCTTATGGCACACAAAGTATTTTAGCAAGTAGTACTCATCAGAATCACCCAGCTTCGATTCCCTGGGAGGCTGATTCAGCAGTGGTGGAGTCAGTGCAGCAGCCGTGCTTTGAGAGAGCATCCCCGATGGTTTAGAATCGCACATCTGATGGAGAGCCGCCCATGGGGTGGGGGTGTGGGGGGCAACGGTGCAGCCTGGGCGTGGAGGTGGTGAGCTCAGGATTGGGATCCTGGCCCCAACGCTTACTGTGTGAGTGTGAGCACAGCGCTTTAACCACCTGTGTCTTGCATGTAATATGGGGATAACAGTGCCTGCCTGTGAGTGCTGTGAGGACTCAACAAGAACAACATGGGCAGTGCTGAGAACACACCAAGCCCATCGCCAAGTTCTCAGGACGCGTTGCTCTGATGGTGGCGCTCCTCCTTGCATTCCAGAGCAGGCACCATGCTTGGCACTGGCAGAGATGTAATGGTTCATCAATAATGCATGCCCTGGGGGCTGTGTGACATTAGTGAAGAGAAACAACGGGAAAACAGTGAGGAAAGGGATGGACGGAGGACTGAGGAAGTGGGAAATATGTAGGTACAGGCGGCTCAGGAAATCCTGAAAATCCTCACTGTTGCCACGTGTTTCATTCTGCTGAATAAAATGTTGACAAGGTCTTGAACTGAAATTCTTAGTCAACAGGCTTAAGAATATTGGTGGCCTTCTGCTGCTCTTGTCCCAAATGAAGCGACCCAGTGTGGCTAAATTTCTGTTCCCAGAGGAAGTGATCTTTCTAACCCAAGCTTGTGGTTTGCTCTGGTTACGATAACTCTAATACCATATCTTCAGCATCTTCAGTGATTCTGACAGCATTAACTTTTGGACATGTTAGAAATATCCTGCCATACTCACTCCTTTTTTGGATTCTTCCAATTACTGCAGGTTTGATGATATGAATCTTTCACTTAAAGTTGGATTTCCTTAAAATCCCAAGAACTCACACCATTATTCTCTTTCCATGCTTTAGATAAATGTTCTATCTTACATGTTCTGTCCCCTTTTCTCCGGGATGAGTTCATGAAAACAGCAATGGTTTTGGGGAATCAGGTAGTCCTGGGCTCAGATCCTGGCACTTCTCTAGTTATGTGACCCCCTTGAGCTTGGATGCCCGTATATAAAATAATTTTTACCTATGTGTGAGAATAAAATGGAATCAAGTATGTAAAGTACTTAGCACAGTATCTGTCAAAACATCAGGGACTTTTATCAGTTTAGATGAGCTTCAACTGCTGGTAACAGATTAGACATAACAGGAGATTATACAAGATATAGACATTATTGTCATGATCTAAAAGGAGTCTGAAAAGTGAAAGTGTTAGTAACTCAGTCATGTCTGACTCTTTGTGACTCCATGGACTGTAGTCTGCCAGGCTCCTCTGTCCATGGACTTCTCCAGGCAAGTATACTTGGGAGTGGGTAGCCATTCCCTTCTCCTAGGGGTAAGCAATTCATGGCGGGTACAGATGACCTAGGTCATCTTGAAGATACCTAGGTTGACAGGGATCTAGACTCTTTCTCCGGATGAGCCATTACCTTTGAGGTTTAACATCCTCAAAGTCACGCCATAATCACAAAGTGAATACTGGAGCACCAGTGATCACGTCCACATTCCACCTAAGGAAGGGAGGGAGGAAGAACAAGAGGGGTGCTTGCTTCCTGGATATGTCTGCTTTCTTCAAGGTTTCCAGCAGACCCAGCCAACGACTACTACTTAAATCACTTTACCCCTACCCAAGCCTCAAGAAAGCTGTGAAATGTCGTTCTTTCCCTGGGTAAAGTGCTGCTCCCCAGTATAACAGGTGTCTGTCATAGAATTATTCCTAGTGCCCCCACCAAAGCTGCAGTGTGGAACCCTTCGAGGGCTGCGGCAGTGCTTTACAGTCATTTGACACATCTCAGGACACTCACTGCATGCCCAGTATAAACAGTGTGGGAAATAGTAGAGCTGGTTGGTTAGCTGGTCAAAGTCTCAAGACCTAAGTCCCAGACTAACCTAGCACTTCATTGCGGCATGACCATGGGCAAGTGTATAACCTCTGTTCGAGGCTTGGTTTCCTCATTTGTGAGCATCAGCTCCGACACTGGATGTAAATTGCCCAAGATAATGCCTATATAGACTGGCTCTGAACATGTGTCAAAGTTAGTATTACCATCATTATTATTGTTAAGTGCTATTGAATTATTACTAAAAGGTAGGGAAGTACCAAACATCTTTCGCATCCTTTCCTTCTGCATGTTTATACCTTCTCTTGCCTTCAGCAGTCACCCCAGGGAGGTGCAGATTTGCAGTCAATTATGTTGAAAGAGCCTGGGCTGAGTTGGCCTCATTCCCTTCAATTCCAGGCATCCACTCCAGGCTAGCTGAATCTCCAGAGTCCCTCTCATGTCCCCATACCCAGAGTCTAGTCTGTCAGCTCTGCCTTCAGAGAGAGGCTCTCTCTTCTCTAAACAGATCAACTGCTAAATAAATATTAAATTATACCTGGGTTGTTCCTTTCAAATCTAAGTGAATCAGTTCTTCCCTTTGTTGGAATTCCCCAGCCCTGCTGCTATCATCCCACTGGTGTCTTGCATCCTTGGCAATGGCGAGATTTTTCTCTAGGTGGGAGAATTAAAGGATTTCACGTAGGAATAAGGCTTTGTATTCCCAGATCATGGTAAAACATGGATTTCTAAGAGCTTCTCCTCACCTTCCTGGGTACCTTTTAAGATTTGGGAACAAATCTTGGCACCTGCTCTCAAAGATCATTAGCTACCTATTAGTTGATGACTTGCCCAAAAAGGGTTTTAAGTGTATAAATATACAAATTATCTTGCTTGCCAAGATGGCCAGGCAGGACAGTCAGAACCCTGGAATCCAGGGCTATTGTGGATGGCCATGTAATTTCATCATTTACGTGGTCTACATGATGGCACCCCTGAGCTGTGCAGTGTACAGCCTATATAACTGTTCATGGTGGCCATGCCCAGATCAGTCATTTCCAGCCATAAGCAGCCTTGTTTCTGTATTCTAGTGAATGCTACAAAAATTACCATTTCCTGTGTGTACTATGATGTAAAGGCATTTAGGAAGCACTTCCCTAAATAACTTCAAGAGTATTTCTTCTGGTAAAGCACACACATGCCCTGGCCACACCAGCCATATCCTCCATAGCAATCTGAGCTAACATGCCCCGTGATGTCTTTCAAAGCAGGCATATTATGTTTTCCTAGGTCCATGGAAGAAATCTCTTGTCCATCGACTATGACAGGAATATTCGGACAGAGAAGATCTATGATGATCACCGGAAGTTCACCCTGAGGATCATTTATGACCAAGTGGGCCGCCCCTTCCTCTGGCTCCCCAGCAGCGGGCTGGCGGCTGTGAACGTCTCCTATTTCTTCAATGGGCGCTTGGCCGGCCTTCAGCGTGGGGCCATGAGCGAGAGGACGGACATCGACAAGCAGGGCCGGATCGTGTCCCGCATGTTTGCCGACGGGAAGGTGTGGAGCTATTCCTACCTTGACAAGGTGGGTGGACCTGCTCCCCTTGCTCAGCTGGGACTGTCTCTCTCATTCACGCTGCTCTTTTTAAGCTGAACTGATACACTTTGCCATAAAACATTTTAACATCTTTACTTTGACTCTACCAGGGCTCCCATGTTCTCCCACCCTCTGGGAGGGAGGAAATCTCAAAGAAAATGTTATTCATAGCCCAGCACTACTACCATCAACAGCAAAAACAAAAAAAAAACACCTGCTAGACACACGGTGATGGCGAAAAGAATGGATTGTCTGATTTTATTCCCCCAGAAAAGTGCTGTTGAAGCAGACAGAATCATGTCACTAGCAGCACAGTTCATCATTCCTTATGAATTGGAAATGCAGTGATTCATTTCTACCATGCCTGGAATTAAGCCATCAGGGTAGGGAACTCTGCCTAAAACTCCAGCACACGGAGCAGCCCCCTCCTACTTGGCTTGTTGGCTGAAGCAGTCAACAGATTCTTGCTACATAATTCCCTGTGTCTGCAAGTGCCAGACTCAGGTTTCCATGTCCGAAAAGGTCAGGTTGGAGCAGCAGTAAAAAAGAGGTCCCTTCTGGGAGCGGGGGTGGTCAAGACAAGACTGCCTTGGTCATCTGTCATTAGACAGGGGTTTGCTCAGCCTGGGCCTCTCACCTGGACTCACCTCTACACAAGCCCATTTCCATTTCTTCCCTTCTTGCTTCCTGATGGCAGTGGTCACTTGCAGACAGAGCTGTTACCTCCTCTATAAGAGGGGCTTTTGTCTATTTGGTCCCTTCTCAATACTGTTCTCATTAGGACAGAATATACCAGAATGAATGGTCAATCAGGGAAGGCAAGAATCTCCCCATGGCTTCAAGTTGGAGGTCATTTTTTCCCCCAAAGAATCAATGATTCCGGGTTACTTAATCTTTCCAGTGGCTTCTAAATGAAGGATGTGCTTTATGGTGAGACTTAGTCAGGGGTGCCCCCAAACATAGGATGTGCATCATACCTGACCCCTGCCAGGCCAGCAGCAGTCATTTCTCACCAGTCTCAGGATGTCTTGTCATTGAGCCTGGAGGCAAACCCAGTGCCTCTCATCTCAGTCCTTCAAACCCCTTACAACTCAAGACTATGGTGCAGGCAACACCAGCATCACCTGGGATGTTCCCAAAGATTCACAGGCCACCTCCGCACCACCCTCTCACACTGAACTATATAATCAGAATCTGTCTTTACACCAGATCCCTGGCTATTTTACACGTACGTTAAAGTTTGGGGAACATTCCTCTAGCTGCCATGATCTGTAGAGTAGCATGCCCCATGACATCAATTCACCCCAAATCTCTGAACTAAATCTCCCCATCCTTCACAGCTTTTGAATTGCCATTTAGGGACATGGAATAAATTCCGTCCATTTGAGCACTGGGTCCTAAATGGCTAACTCACGTGTTCCCTTCCCCTTTCCTCCTCCAGTCCATGGTGCTCCTGCTCCAGAGTCAGCGTCAGTACATATTCGAGTATGACTCCTCCGAGCGCCTCCACGCCGTCACCATGCCCAGCGTCGCCCGGCACAGCATGTCCACCCACACCTCCATCGGCTACATCCGCAACACTTATAACCCGCCTGAAAGCAACGCTTCCGTCATCTTTGACTACAGTGATGATGGCCGCATCCTGAAGACATCCTTTTTGGGCACTGGACGCCAGGTATTCTACAAGTACGGGAAACTCTCCAAGCTGTCGGAGATTGTCTACGACAGCACTGCCATCACTTTCGGGTATGATGAGACCACTGGCGTCTTAAAAATGGTCAACCTCCAAAGTGGGGGCTTCTCCTGCACCATCAGGTATCGAAAGATTGGCCCACTCGTGGACAAGCAGATCTATAGGTTCTCCGAGGAAGGCATGGTCAACGCCAGGTTTGAATACACCTATCACGACAACAGCTTCCGGATCGCAAGCATCAAGCCCGTCATAAGTGAGACTCCCCTTCCCGTTGACCTCTACCGCTATGATGAGATTTCCGGCAAAGTGGAGCACTTTGGCAAGTTTGGGGTCATCTATTATGACATCAACCAGATCATCACCACGGCTGTGATGACCCTCAGCAAACACTTTGACACCCACGGGCGGATCAAGGAAGTCCAATACGAGATGTTCCGGTCCCTCATGTACTGGATGACGGTGCAGTATGACAGCATGGGCAGGGTGATCAAGAGGGAGCTGAAACTGGGGCCCTACGCCAACACCACTAAGTACACGTACGACTATGACGGGGATGGGCAGCTCCAGAGTGTGGCTGTCAATGACCGCCCCACCTGGCGCTACAGCTACGACCTCAATGGGAACCTCCACTTGCTGAACCCGGGGAACAGTGTGCGCCTCATGCCCTTGCGCTACGACCTCCGGGATCGGATAACCAGGCTTGGCGACGTGCAGTACAAAATTGACGACGACGGCTATCTGTGCCAGCGAGGGGCTGACATCTTTGAGTACAACTCCAAGGGCCTCCTAACGAGGGCTTATAACAAGGCCAGTGGCTGGAGCGTCCAATACCGCTATGATGGCGTGGGGCGGCGGGCTTCCTACAAGACCAACCTGGGCCACCACCTGCAGTATTTCTACTCTGACCTCCACAACCCGACTCGCATCACCCATGTCTACAATCACTCCAACTCAGAGATAACCTCGCTCTACTATGACCTCCAGGGGCACCTCTTTGCCATGGAGAGCAGCAGTGGAGAGGAGTACTACGTTGCCTCGGATAACACGGGGACGCCCCTGGCTGTGTTCAGCATCAATGGTCTCATGATCAAGCAGCTGCAGTACACCGCCTATGGGGAGATTTATTACGACTCCAACCCTGACTTCCAGATGGTCATTGGCTTCCATGGGGGACTCTACGATCCCCTCACCAAGCTGGTCCACTTCACGCAGCGTGATTATGACGTGCTGGCAGGACGATGGACCTCTCCAGACTACACCATGTGGAAAAATGTGGGCAAGGAACCGGCCCCCTTTAACCTGTACATGTTCAAGAGCAACAATCCTCTCAGCAATGAGCTGGACTTGAAGAACTATGTGACAGGTAAGGACCTGGCCACCTCAGTTCGGCAGTGGCTCCCTGTGGGGTGGTTGTCCAGATCGACTATCAGGGACTTTGAAACAAGGTCTTATGTCTGATGCTAGGAGAATCCTGGAGGGCTGTGTACACTGCAGGTACAGGATCGAGAGCAGTCAAGCAGTCACAGTACAGAGCAGTCCTTAGCTCTATTTGAAGAAAAGTGTGAAAACATTAGTCACTCAGTCATGTCTGACTCTCTGGTCTCCATGAACTCTAGCCTGCCAGGCTCCTCTATCCATGGAGCTCTCCAGGCAAGAATACTGGACTAGGTTGCCATTCCCTTCTCCAGGGCATCTTCCTTGGAATTAAAAGTCCCATGCTCTACCAACTGAGCTATCCAGGCAGCTCTGTTTGAAGATGTCCTGACTATTTTCAAGTCCATTCCATTGAAATAACTTATAAAGATCCCTCTCTAACTCAAAAGAGGAAAGCAACCTTATGAAGGAGAAAAGGATGAGACCCTGATCTCAGAAATACCTGGTTCAAATTCTTTTATTTATAAGTTAAAGGACCTTGGGCTGGTTGTCCAGTATCTCTGAGCTGTAGTATCCTTCTCTGCAAAAGGGCACTAACAAAATCATCTCAGAGTGATCGTAAGAAGGAAATGAACTTATGTATGTAAAGTTCAGTGCCTGGCACTTAGACAGAGGATGTTCACGAAAGGGTATCTGCTTGTGTTATTAACATCACCATTACTAGTGAAGCAATGAAACGGCGTGGGTACTGAGATGACTATGACCCAGCTCCTGACCTTACGACAAGGCTGGTGAGAAACAAATACAAATAAGCAGTGATCATGGAAAATGGGATTAAGTCTATGCTACCATATAGGTGTTTGTCCAGTTATTTATTCAACAAGCACTTTTAAGGCACCAGCATGCTTCATTCTGGAGTTCAGTTCAGTCGCTCAGTCATGTCCGACTCTGTGACGTCATGGACTGCAGCATGCCAGGCTTCCCTGTCCATCACCAACTCCTGGAGCTTACTCAGACTCATGTCCATCGAGTCGGTGATGCCTACTGGAGATGCAATGGAAGCAAGGCAGACACTTCTCTCAAAGAAGTGCATGTGCAGATGACTTCAGTTTTGAAAATTTTGGCATAGTCCAGAAGGGCCCCACCTCAAACCAGGCTTGAAGAATGAAGGGGATCTTGGGGGTAGAAATGAGCTCAAGGCTGAAGAAAGACATGCGCAAAAGTCAGAAAGGACAGGAGACTTCCCTGGTGATCCAGTGGCTAAGACTCTGTGCTACCACTGCAGGGGGCGTGGTCCAATCCCTGATTGGGAAACTTAAATCCTGCATGCCACTCAGAGCTCAGTCACAGAAAAAAGAAAAAAAGGTCAAAAGGACATAGGAAGCTTGGAGAGAGGTCTGGATAGACAGGTCAAGAAAGGCAAATAATCTGCTTCTTCATGCTAAGTGAGAAATTGGTTAAATGAGGGTCCTTATCCATCCATCTGTCTATTCACCTGTTGACAGATATTTTCATCTAACATATAAGTACTAGAGATGAAGTGCACTGCAAGATAGAGCCCCTTTTTTCAGGGAGAGAAACAGGGAAATCTGGATAGATGGATGGATAGATGAATGGAAGAAAAAAGACCAATATTCATCAAAGAATATGGAGCCATCTCACCTGAACATGCATTGTAGATGAATAACAGTGAGGACCCCAATTCCAAGCCCCCCGCCAAGTTCTAGGGAGCTCTTAGCCATGGGCCAGGGAAGCATCAAGCCCAGAGGGTCCCTACCCTCAGGTAACCAGGGATCACTTATCCATCCCCAAAATAGGAAAGGAAGCAGCAGCTCCCTGGAGCACAGTGTGGCCCTCAGTGCCCCATGCTGCAAAAATAGATGACCTTAAAGGTCAACTTCTGGCCATGCTGTGTCTCACTGACAAGTTCCAGAACCTTTGAAGTTGAACCCACCACCCCCTACAACCGAAGCAGCTGGAACCTCAGGAGCACAGGAGTTACAGCCGAGCTAGTTCCCTCCTGGTCACCCCGCTGTGCATCATCGGGAGGCCCTGCCATCCCGATGATGGGCCCTGCCTTCACAGCCCACACCGGCTCTGCCAGGGCTTCCTCTCCTCCCCAGGGCTTAGCAGGGTTTGTGTCCACCCAGCTCACTGCAGTTTCTTTTTTTTTTTTTTCATTCATTTATTTTAATGGAGGATAATTACTTTACAACANGTGCATCATCGGGAGGCCCTGCCATCCCGATGATGGGCCCTGCCTTCACAGCCCACACCGGCTCTGCCAGGGCTTCCTCTCCTCCCCAGGGCTTAGCAGGGTTTGTGTCCACCCAGCTCACTGCAGTTTCTTTTTTTTTTTTTTCATTCATTTATTTTAATGGAGGATAATTACTTTACAACATTGTGGTGGTTTTTGCCATACGTCAATATTAATTGGCCATATTAATTGAAATACATGTATCCCCTCCATCCTGAACCACCCCCAACCCTATCCTTCCAAGCTGTCACAGAGCACCAGCTTTGGGTGCCCTGCTTCATACATCAGCCTCGCACTGCTTATCTATTTTACATATGGTAACGTGAGAGTCCCTTGGACTGCAAGGAGATCCAACCAGTCCATTCTGAAGAAGATCAACCCTGGGATTTCTTTGGAAGGAATGATGCTAAAGCTGAAACTCCAGTATTTTGACGACCTCATGCGAAGAGTTGACTCATTGGAAAAGACTCTGATGCTGGGAAGGATTGGGGGCAGGAGGAGAAGGGGACGACCGAGGATGAGATGGCTGGATGACATCACTGACTCGATGAATGCGAGTCTGAGTGAACTCTGGGAGTTGGTGATGGACAGGGAGGCTTGGCATGCTGCAATTCATAGGGTCGCAAAGAGTCGGACACGAATGAGCGACTGAACTGAACTGAACGTATATGTTTCAATGCTGTTCTCTCAAATCATCCCACCTTCTCCTTCTCCCACTGGCCACTCTGCAGTTTCTAACTAAAGGGCGTCTCAGGAAAACACACACACCCATATATATATATATATATAGTTTCAGATAATGACAAAGGCCGTGAAGATAAATGAAGCAGCTAAGAGTTAGAGAACAAAGGATCCCATTTCTTTGGGGTGCTCACAGAGGAAGGGGCATTTGAGCTGAGGCCATTATGAAGTGGGGGAGGGAGAGGAAGAGTCTCCAGATGAAGACAACAGTAGGAATGGGGTGGCAGCCCACGCCTATCTCAGGCATAGAAGCAGGCCTCCACCCCCAAGAATGCACTTCCCAGAGCCCTCTTGGCACTGGACACCTTGGGGATGGACCAGCCAGAAGCAAATAGAAAGTCCTCAGAATGGGCTAAACAGACACCCTACAGCTACCAAGACCCAAACAAAATCATTTGCAAAGCCCAGTCAACCTCACTGACCCCCACAGCTACTCTCCTGGTTCTCCCGAAAAGACAAAAATAAATCAGCAGATAGTCAGTGCTTGGTGGTGACCTAAATGGGAAGGAAATCTAAAAAAGAGAGGATATACAAATACGTGTAGCTGATTCACTTTGCTGCACAGCAGAAACTAACACAGCATTGTAAAGCACCTATTCTCCAATAAATATCACTTTAGAATTTCATGGATTTTAAAATGATTTTATTGGAGTATAATATACTCCAAATGTTTTTACTGGAGCATAATTTAAAATAAATACATCAACTATACGCCAGTAAAAATAGAAAAAAGAAATTAGCAGAGTTTTTTGAATAGCAAGATGACACTCCTCATTCCAGTGCTTCATGGAGACTGAATAAATGGGCATCAAAGCCAGGCTGAACAAAGTCCAACAAAACTGAAACCAGAAAACACTAGAGAGAGTCTAAAATAAAAGGTCCTATTAGAGAAGCTCCACGCCTAGGACTAATGTCTGCAGTCAAAGCAGAGGAAGAGAACCTGGGTGGAGAACACTAAACCAGGCACAAGCCCACACCTGCTGCCTGCTGCAGACGAGATGACCTCTGAAGGATGCACCCCAAGAGAGAACATCAAATCATTCTCCGCTGTTCACGTGTTGGCTCATCTGTAAACCCATCTTTGTGACTCTTAATCATCTTAGGAGATGAGCAGAGTGGTCGAACTTGCCGCTCACAATTTAAAAAGTAATTAACGTGTAGTCAGCAGGAACACCACGAATAGAAGTTCTCTCTCTCTCTCCCTCTCTTGTGCTCAAAAGAATCTTTCCTGTTTGGAAATACAGCTCTCTGAATGTAGCAGACACCTCTTGAGGCTGGTGGAGGCTGTTTCCTCTACTGGCAGAGGCCAGCAGCATAGACCCCCGTTAGGAGCAAGTGAGTCATGATATGTAAAGAGCTGAGGCCTGCACAAAGCCTGATCGATGGTAGGAATGCATTTGTTCTTTATAAGAAGCTCTAGACTCGGAGACAGGAAGTCTGTAGGTGAGGAGTGACGTTATCCCCTTTATGTAATTCCCTAGGGCTCCCAGGGGTCTGCAGCTCTACTTTGAAACAGATCCCAAACTCTGCCCTGAGTGGCACTGCTCTGGCAAATCTGAAACCCCACATTCTGGGGTAAGCAAACCTCAGAAATGTTACCCACAATGACTTGGGTGGGCTCCCCACCTTTCTCCCTTGGGGGGTCTCTGGGCTTACAGACCCCCAGGTTCATGCAAGTTTGAAGTCGGACTTCATGGAGGTTGATTTCCCTGAGAGGAGGGAGGCCCAGCCTCCTCCTCACTCCAGGCTCTGCTCGGTATCCACTTAGCACCTAAGCTGCTGTGCTGACAGTGTGTATTACAGGGCACGTGCTCCAGCGGCACTTGCTGCGAAGAACTTAAGGTGGGGGAGTGATGAGCTATTAGGAGGGGCCACATCGCCAGCTCCTGCCTCGAGGACTGACTGTTTAGGGAGGCTAAATGAGGACACCAATGACTTTGAAAGGAGGAGAGGTGTCTGTATGATGCCACAAGTGCCTTCTGCGAAACGGAAGAGACAAGCAACTTGAATAAACATTTCAGAAGAGGTTTAGACTTGGAAACCAAGCCACGTTAAAAACTTTAAAAAAAGAAAACATATGACATGAACTATTAGTGTTCATCGGAGCGGCCATTAAAAAATCTGGTCCCTTGTGACTTCCCTGGTGGTCCATTGGTTAAGACTCTGTGCGTCCACTGTAGGGGGCACATGTTCGATCCCTGGCCAGGGAACTAAGATCCTGCATGAAGTATGGTGTGGCCAAAAAAAAAAAAAAAGAAGAAGAAATGTCTGGTCCCCAAGGCAGGGTGTTGTTAACTTATCTCCTGGAGACCAGGGAGAGATGCCTGCAGGGAAGAGGTCAGGATGCAGAGAGTCTGCTGAGGGCTAAGACCTCTACTCTTGCCTTTCGTGGGATTCCCTTCATATCCCTGGTGAAAGATGTGATGATTTTATACATTGTACAGATGAGGTATTAAATAACATGGCAACACAAATGGGGAAAGTTAGTTTCTTTCCATGCTCTCTTTATTCTCCCAAATCGGCAGAGGAGAAAGCCTCCAGTTGATGCCGGTGTGTATTTAACACCTCATTAACACTTCTAATCTCCCTTTTTAACGGAGAGAGCAGGTCTAAGACTCCCCCGGTAGCAGGTAACAAAATCATGCTCCAATTTAATTGCATTGCTTTGTTTTAATTTTACAGTTATTTTCTGTTTGCAGAGAGTCTGCTTTCCTACTTATGGTAGGGACATAAAGTCTCTTCTTTTTTTAAATAGATTTCCTTAAGTAGACAAGGCAAAACAATTTTTCAGTTAGATAGCAAATACCAGTAAGATGATACCTAGATATGGCAGAACAGTCTTGACAGGGATCATGATGGGTGACCAGGAATACCCGGTTCAGAAATCTACACTGCACGGCATTCATCATCTATTAGTACTTTGCACGGAGGTGCTCTGTGGGTATATGATTGTTGCTGGACTAAAGCCAGGCTTCTCTCTGCTAGGATGCTGACACAATTTTTAAAGCAATTTCAAACCTGTATTCTTAAATGACTTCTTTATTGATGTATAGTTGACTTATAATATTATATTAGCTTCAAGTGTACAACATAGTGATTCAATATTTTTATAGATTACGCACCAAAGTTATTACAGTGCTATCGACCGTATTCCCTGAGTTGTACATTACATCCCTGTGACCTATTAATAACTGGTAGTTGTAGCTCTTAATCCCCTTCATCTATTTAGCTCATTCTCCCACTCATCTCCACTCTGTCAACCACCTGTTTGTTCTCTGTATCTGTGACTCTATTTTTCAATATATTTGTTCATTTGTTTTGTTTTTTAGAGTCCACATTTAAGTAAAAACATATGGTATTTGTCTTTCGCTAACTTCTTTCCCTAAGAATAGCCTCAAGGTCCACCTGGGTTGTCACATATGGTAAGATTTCATTGTTTTTTACAGCTGGGTAATATTCCGCTATAGATATACATATACCACATTGTCTTCATCCATTCATCTGTCCATGGACACTTAGGTTCCGTGTCTTAGCTATTATATATAATGCTGCAGTGAACATAGGGGTGCATATGTCTTTTCAAATTAGTGTTTTCTTTGGCTAAATACCCAGGAGTAGAATCGCCAGGTCACATAGCAGTTGTGTTTTTAATTTTTGAGGACCCTCCATACTGGTTTCCATGGTGGCTACACCATTAACATTCCCATCAACAGTGCGTAAGGACTGCCTTTTCTCCACATCCTGACCAACACTTACTGTTTCTTGTCTTTTTGATGACAGTGATTCTGAGAGGTATGAGGTACTATTTCACTGTGGTTTTTATTTTCATCTCTCGTATGATTATTGATGTTAATCACTCTTAAATGGGCTTCCCAGGTGGCGCTAGTGGTAAAGAACCCACCTGCCAGTGCAGGAGACATAAGAGACTCCCATTCAATCCCTGGGTTGGGAAGATCCCCTGGAGGAGGGCATGACAACCCCCTCCAATATTCTTGCCAGGAGAATTCCACGGACAGAGGAGCCCTTGGGCTACATAAGATCACACAGAGTCAGACATGACTGAAGCAACTTAGCCTGTATACATGCATGATTATTGATGTTAATCAGTCTTAAATGGACTATCGTTAATAAGTATAGTTACCAAGTCATTCAATACCTCGTCTGTATCTAAGGCTGATGGATATACCACAGATCCCAGAATCTCCCTCATTAGAGGGTCTTTTAGGCCTGTGTGTTTAGTAGCAAAGTTGCATTAAGCCCCTCATACCAGCCCCCAGGCAAGAGCTGGGTAGACCTTATTCAACCCCTTCAGAAGCATAGTCTCAGGCAGGTACAGGTAGTTCCTCTGTCACACAGAGTAGTCAGGGTGGCCTTTGTCTCATATGTTCAGTGTCTGTTCATTCATCCACCCCATGAATCCTGACTGAGCACCTATTTTGTGCCAGCCCTGGGGAGACCTCAGTGAATGAAATAGACTTTTAACTCCCTGTCCTGGTGGGGCTCACATTCTCAGGGGGGAGACAGACAGTAAACAATGAGTGCAGTAAAGAGCCATATGAGACACATGTCAAAGTGTGGCTACAGTTTTGGTGGTGGGGGATGCATGAGGAAGGGACTAGGGATTGTTAGGTGGGAATGGGCAGGGGTTAAATGTGGTGGTTGAGGTCAGCCTTATTGGAGGCAGTGTCTGAGCAAGACTTGAAAAAGGGAAGAGTGAGACAGCACATTCCAGGTAGAGGGGTTGCCAGTATAAAGGCCCCAAGATGAGTGTGCACCCAGCATGTTTAAGAAATGGCAGAGAGGCTGAAGCAGAGAGAGCAAGAGAGAGAGAGCAGGAGAGGAGAGATCACGTTAAGGGTCCCTACAGACCGCTAGCAGGACTTTCACTTTTTCATTGAGAAACAAGGGAATCCCTGGAGTGTAATGAGTAGAAGAATGCTAGGGGCTTATTCTGGCTGCTGTGCTGACAGGGTGTGTGAAGCAGAGGTAAAAAAGCAGGGAGGCCAGTTAGAAGACGAGGCAAGGGTTGAGATGGTAGAAGTGGTGAGAAGACACAGATTCTGGTCTGTTTTAAAAGTAAAACTAAAGGATTTAACCATAGGACTCGGCAATTCCACACCTAGGTGTATACACAAGAGAACTAAAAACACATTTTCAAGTGTCAATTTGTACCATCATCAAAAAGTCTACAAATGGGACTTCCCTGGTGGTCCAGTAGCTAAGACTCTGTGCGCCCAATCCAAGGGGCCCAGGATCAATCCCTGGTGAGGAAACTAGATCCCACATACTGAAACTAAAGATTCCAAGTGCTGCAGCTAAAACCTGACTCAGCCAAATAAATATTTAAATTTTAAAATTATTTATTTATTTGGCTTCCCTGGGTTATGGCACACAGGATCTTTGATCGTCACTATGGCATGTGGGGTCTAGTTCCCTGACCAGGAATTGAACCCAGGCCCCTGCATTGGGAGCTCAGACTCTTAGCCACTGGACAACCAGGGAAGTCCCTTAAAATTTTTTTAAAGTCTACAAATAACAAATGCTGGAGAGGGTGTAGAGAAAAGGGAACCCTCCTACACTGTTGGTAGAAATGTGGATTGGTGCAGCCAGTATGGAGAACAGTATGGAGGTTCCTTTAAAAAAAACTAAAAATAGAGCTATCATATGATTCTGCAATCCCACTCCCAGGCATATAACCAGAAAAGATAAAATTATCATTCAAAAAGATACACGTACCCCTACGTTCATAGCAACACTGTTCATAATAGCCAAGACATGGAAGCAGTCCAAATGCCCATCAACAGATGAATGGATAAAGAAGATGTGGTACATATATACAATGGAATATTACTTGACCATAAAAAATAAAATAATGCCATTTGCAGCAATATGAATAAACCTAGAGATTATCATACTAAGTCAGAAAGACAAATATATAATTTATGTGTGGAATCTAAAAAATAGTACAAATTAAGTTATTTTAAAAACACAGAAAAACTCACAGACACAGAAAACAAAGTTATGATGATTACTAAAGGGGAAAGGGGGAGGGGGTAATACATTAGATGTTTGAGATTAACACGTACACAATATTTTATATAAAATAAACAACAAGGACCTGTATAGCACAGGGAAGTATATTCAATATCTTGTAATAACCTTTAACAAAAAAGTATCTGGAAGAGAGCATACGTAGAGCCCTCGATTCTGGACAAGATGGCCGAGTAGGACTTGAGTAGGACCTCTTCTCACAAAAACACCAAAATCACACTAACTGCTGAACAGCCATCAACAAAAAAAGACTGGAACCTACCAAAAAAGATATTTTAACATCCAAAAAAGTCACAACCAGATGGTAGGAGGGGCACTTTCGTGACATAATCAAGTCGCGTACCCACTGGATGGGTAACCCGCAAACTGGAAAATAATCATATGACAGAGGTTCTCCCATAG
Source organism: Neotragus pygmaeus (assembly GCA_006410875.1). NCBI lineage: Eukaryota > Metazoa > Chordata > Mammalia > Artiodactyla > Bovidae > Neotragus > Neotragus pygmaeus. Next base: position 230,432 of record SJYV01032113.1, on the reverse strand, counting down.
GAGTGAGTTCTGAGCCCCATGTTGGGCTCTCCAGGCTGAATCTGGCAACAGGAGGAGTTCCAGAGCATTTGACATTGAAGGCCAGCAGAGCTTGCGTGCAGGAGCTCCAAAGGAATGAAGGAAACAGAGGCTCTACTCTTAGAGGATGCACACAAGATTTCACATGTACTGGCACCCAGCACAAAGCAGTAACCACACAGGAGTCTGGGCCAGACCTACCTGTGGGTCTTGGCAGGGCAGGTGTAGGGAGAGTCTCCTGGGGATGTGGCGATTGCCTGTGGCTCACTAGTGGGGGCAAGGACACTGGTGGCAGAAGTGCCAGGGAACGTGATTGGTGTGAGCTCTCCCAGAGGGCATGATTTTGGCACCAACACCTGGCCCCACCCAACAGCCTGCAGACTGTAGTCCTGGGACACCCCAGGCCAAACAATCAGCAGAGGGAGAACACAACCTCATCAGCAGGCAGGCTGCCTAAATTTGTACTGAGATCACAAGCCACCTGAAAATAGATCTCTTGAAATGGCTCCCCCTACCAGAGGGACAAGATCTAGCTCCACTCACCAGTGGGCAGGAACTAGGCCCTCCCACTAGGAAGCCTCCCCAAGCCTCTTAGACCAGCCTCATCCACTAGGAGACAGACGAAGCAAGGAGATCTACAACCCTACAGTCTGCAGAAAGACCACAAACACAGAAAGACAGAATGAGATGGCAAAGAAATATGTTTCAGATGAAGGAACAAGATAAAAAGCCAGAAGTACAATTAAGTGAACTGGCGGTTCACCTGGTGCATCCTCCAAGAGTAGAGTCTCTGTTTCCTTCATTCCTTTCGAGCTCCTGCACGCAAGCTCTGCTGGCCTTCAATGCCAAATGCTCTGGAACTCTTCCTCCTGAACCTTCCCCGGTAGCTCAGACAGTAAAGCGTCTGCCTACAATGTGGGAAACCCGAGTTCGATCCCTGGGTCAGAAAGATCCGCTGGAGAAGGAAATGGCAACCCACTCTGGTACTCATGCCTGGAAAATCCCATGGACCAAGGAGCCTGGTAGGCTACAGTCCATGGGGTCGCAAAGAGTCAGACACGACTGAGTGACTTCACTTTCACAATTAAGTGAACTGGTGGTAGGCAATCTACCTGAAAAAGAATTCAGAATAATGATAGTAAAGATGATCCAAGATCCTGGAAAATGAATGGAGGCACAGACTGAGAAGATACAAGAAACATTTTTAAAAGACCTAAAATATTTAAAGAACAGAGATTAACAATTCAATAACTGAAATAAAAATAGTCTAGAATAAATCAATAGAAGAATAAGTGAGACAGAAGAACGAATAAGTCAGCTGGAAAAGAGTGGTAGAAATCACTGCTGTGGAATAGGAAAAACAAGAAATGAGAACAGTCTCAGAGACCTCTGGGACATTAAATACATCAACATTCCCATTATAGGAGTCCTAGAAGGAGATGAGAGAGAGAGAAGGGCCTGAGAAAATATTTGAAGAGATTAGGCACCAAACCCTCCTGTCATTAAGAAAGGACACGAAGTTCAGAGTTGTCCCATACAAGACAAGCTCAAGGAAGAACATGCTGAGACACATATTAATCAAAGTGACAAAAATAAAAGACAACCAAAAATTATGAAAAGCAACAAATAGTATTTAAGGGAATCCCCATAAGGCTGTCAGCTGATTTTTCCCCAGAAACTCTGCAGACAAGAAGAGAGTGGCATGATACATTTAAAGTGGTGAAAGGAAAGGGAAAAAAAAAAAAAAGTGGTGAAAGGAAGAACCTACAAGCAAGAGTACTCTACCAGAAAGGCTCTCATTCCAATTCAATGGAGAAATCAAAAGCTTTACAGACAAGCAATAGCTAAGAGAATTCAGCACCACCAAGCTAGCTTTGCAACAAATGCTAAGGGAGCTTCTCTAGGCAGAAAAGAAAAGCCCACAACTAGAAACAAGGAAATTACAAATCAAAAAGCTCATGGTGAAGGCAAACACAAGGGTAGGAAATCACACACAAATATGATATCAAAACCAGCAATTGTGAGAAGCGGGAAGAGTACAAATGTAGGATATTAGAAATGTATGGCAAATTAAGAGATCAGCAAGTTAAAACAATCTCATACACATAGATGCTATATCAAAACCTCATGGGAACCTCAGACCAAAAATCTACAATAGATACAAACACACACATGCAATCCAACACATCACTAAAGATAGTCATCAAACCACAAGAAAAGAGAAGAGGGGAAAAGAGCTACATAAACCCAAAGCACTTAACCAAACAGCAATAAAAACATGTGGGTGTTGGCATACTAAGTCAATCAGTCATATCTGACTCTCTGCTACCCCATTAACTGTAGCCTGCCAGCTTCCTCTGCCCATGGGATTCTCCAGGTACGAATACTGGAGTAGGTTGCCATTTCCTTCTCCAATAAGAACATACATATCAATAATTACTTATTGATAATAAGTAATAATAATAATAACTCTGAAGAGACCCACTTCAGATCTAGGGACATGAATACATACAGACTGAAAGTGAGAGAATGGTAAAGAATATTCTATGCAAGTGGAAGTCAAAAGAAAGCTCGAGTAATAATATTCATATCAGACAAAACAGACCTTAAAATAAAAACTACTATAAGAGATAGTCACTACACAAGCAGTAAACTTAAAAGCTTTTCCATGGCAAAGGAAACTATACACAAAATGAAAAGACAACCTACGGAATGGGAGAAGTAAATTGCAAGTGAAACAACCAACAGTGTTTAATCTCCAAAATGTACAAACAGATCATGCAGCTCTATATCAAAAAACAAACAACCCAATCAAAAAATGTGCAGAAGATCTAAACAGACATTTCTCCAAAGAAGGCATACACGTGACCATAAAGCACATGAAAAGATGCTCAACATCCGTAATTATCAGAGAAATGCAAATCAAAACTACAATGAGGTATCACCTCACACCAGTCAGAATAGTCATCATCAAAAGTCCACACACAGTAAGTGCTGAAGAAAGAGTGCAGAAAAGGGAACCCTCCTGCACTGTTTGTGGGAATGTAAATTGGCACCACCACTACAGAGAACAGTATGGAAATTCTTTAAAAAAAAAAAGAAAAATAGAGCTATCATGTGATCCAGCAATCCCACTCCTGGGCGTATATCTGGAGAAAACCATAATTAGAAAAGATACATGCACCCCAGAGTTCACTGCAGCACTATTTACACTAGCCAGGAGATGGAAGCAACCTAAATGTCCATCAACAGAGGAATGGATAAAGATATGGAACGTATCTTTATGTTCCATACAATGGAATGTTAGCCATAAAAAGAACAGAATAATGCCATTTGCAGCAATGAGGATGGACCCTAGAGATTGTTATACTGAGTAAAGTTAAACACAGAAAGACAAATATAATTTGATATCGCATATCTAGAATCTAAAAAACAATGATACAAATGAACTCATTTGCAACACTGAAACAGACTAACAGAGTTTGAAAGCAGACTTGTGGTTGCTGGGGGAAAACATGGTAGGGAGGGATATTAGAAGCTTGGTGGATTGGCCCCAGGGCAGCCAGAGGCAACGGAAAACCAGCGAAGTCCTCTGTTCCTGGGCGTCCTCCAACATCGGTTCCAGCCTCTCTCAGACCCTCTTACAGCAGGGCCTTTGCCTCAGCCCTGGGCTTCACATTGACCAACACCCAATGGCCCATGAAGGTTTGCACACTCAACGAGGGCCAGCACTAGGACACCCAGGGCACAGGGCATATCTTCCAGCTATGTGGAGAGGCTGGAGGGCATATCCCTGATAGTTATGGCCTGACAAAATGTGGCCTACTGGAGAAGGGAATGGCAAACCACTTCAGTATTCTTGCCTTGAGAGCCCCATGCAGAGTATGAAAAGGCAAAAAGATATAGCACTGAAAGATAAGCCCCCCACCCCAGGTCGGTAGGTGTCCAGTATGCTACTGGGGAAGAACAGAAATAGCTCCAGAAGAATGAGGCTGGGCCACAGCAGAAACAACATCCAGTTGTGGACAGAGGACGAGATGGTTGGATGGCAACACCGACTCAAGGACGTGAGTTTGAGTAAGCCTGGCATGCTGCAGTCTATGGGGTCTCAACTGAACAACAACTGGTGGTGAAAGTAAAATCTGATGCTGTAAAGAACAATATTTCATAGGAACCTGGAATGGTAGGTCCAGGAGTCAGGGTAAATTGGATGTGGTTAAACAGGAGATGGCAAGAGTGAACCTCAACATTTTAGGAATCAGTGAATTAAAGTGGACGACAATGGGTGAACTTAATTCAGATGACCATTATATCTACTACTGTGGGCAAGAATCCCACAGAAGAAATGGGGTAGCCCTCATAGTCAATAAGAGTCTGAAATGCAGTACTTGGGTTTATTTCCAAGGCAGACGATTCAGCACCACAAAAATCCAAGTCCATGCCTCAACCACTAATGCCAAAGAAGCTGAAGTTGGACAGTTCAGTGAAGACCTACAAAGCCTCCTAGAATTAACACCAAAAAATGATGTCCTTTTCATCACAGGGGACTTGAATGCAAAAGTAGCAAGTCAAGAGATACCTGGAGTAACAGGCAAGTTTGGCCTTGGAGTACAGAATGAAGCAGGGCAAAGGCTAACAGATTTGCCAAAAGAATGCACTGGTCAAACACCCTCTTCCAACAACATAAAAGATGACTCTACACGTGGACATCACCAGATGGTCAATACCAAAATCAGACTGATATATTTTTTGCAGCTGAAGGTGAAAAAGCTCTATACAGTCAGCAAAAACAAGATCTGTTGATGACTATGGCTCAGGTCATCAGCTCCTTGTTGCAAAATTCAGACTTAAATTGAAGAAAGTAGGGAAAACCCTATGACCTAAATCAAATCCCTAACAATTACACAGTGGAGGTGACAAATAGATTCAAGGGACTAGATCTGGTAGACAGGGTGTCTGAAGAACTATGGATGAAGGTTTGTAACTCTTTACAAGTGGTAACCAAAATCATCCCCAAGAAAAAGAAATGCAACAAGGCAAAGTGGTTGCCCGAGGAAGCCTTACAAATAGCTGAGAAAAGAAGAGAAGTGAAAGTCTAAGGAGAAAGGGAAAGATATAACCAACTGAATGCAGAGTTTCAGAGAATAGCAAGGAGAAATAAGAAAGACTTCCTAAGTGAATGATGCAAAGAAATAGAGGAAAACAATAGAATGGGAAAGACTAGAGATCCCGTCAAGAAAATTAAAGATACCAAAGTTGTGCAAAGTTGGGCACAATAAAGGACAGAAGCAGCAAGGACCTAATAGAAGCAGAAGAGATTTAGAAGTGACAAGAATTCACAGAAGAACTGTACAAAAAAAGGTCATAATGACCTGGATAATCATGATGGTATGGTCACTCACCTAGAACCAGACATCCTGGAGTGTGAAGTCAAGTGGGCCTTAGGAAGCATTACTATGAACAAAGCTAGAGGAGGTGATGAATTCCAGCTGAGCTATTTCAAATCCTAAAAGATGATGCTGTTAAAGTGCTGCACTCAATATGCCAGCAAATTGTGAAAACTCAGCAGTGGCCACAGGACTGGAAAAGGTCAGTTTTCATTCCAATACCAAAGAAAGGCAATGCCAAAGAATGTTAAATTACCATACAATTGCACTCATTTCACATGCTAACAAAATTATGCTCAAAATCCTTCAAGCTAGGCTTCAGCAGTACATGAACTGAGAATTTCCAGATGTACAAGCTGGGTTTAGAAAAGACAGAGGAATCAGAGAATAAATTGCCAACACCTGTTGGATTATAGAAAAAGCAAAGGAATTCAAGAAAAACATCTACTTCTGCATCATTGAGTATGCTAAAGCCTTTGACTGTGTGTATCACAACAAACTGTGGAAAATTCTTAGACAAATGGGAGTACCAGATCAACTTACCTGTCTCCTGAGAAACCTGTTTGCAGGACAAGAAGCAACACTTAGAACTAGACATGGAACAATGGACTGGCTCAAAATTGGCAAAGGAGTATGTCAAGGCTGTATATTGTCACCTAGCTTATTTAACTTACATGCAGAGGACATCATGCGAAATGCTGGGCTTGATGAAGCTGGAATCAAGACTGCCAGGAGAAATATCAACAATCTCAGATATGCAGATGATACCACTTTAGTGGCAGAAAGTGAAGAGGAACTAAAGAGCCTCCTGATGAAGATAAAAAAGGAAAGTGAAAAAGCTGGCTTAAAACTAAACATTCAAAAAATGAAGATCATGGCATCCGGTCCCATCACTTCATGGCAAATAGATGGGGGAAAATGTGGAAACAGTGACAGATTTCATTTTAATTTTCTTGTGCTCCAAAATCAGTGCAGATGGTGACTGCAGCCATAAAATTAAAAGACATTTGATCCTTGGAAGAAAAGTTATGACAAACCTAGACAGTGTATTAAAAAGCAGAGACATCACTTTGCTGACAAATGACAAAGGTCCATCTAGTCAAAGCTATGGTCTTCCCAGTAGTCATGTACAGATGTGAGAGTTGGACCATAAAGAAGGTTGAGTGCTGAAGAATTTAATGCTTTCAAACTGTGTTACTAGAAAAGGCTCTTGAGAGTTCCTTGGACAGCAAGGAGATCAAGGAAGTCAATGCTAAAGGGTATCAACACTAAATATTCACTGGAAGGACTGACGCTGAAGCTGAAGCTCCAATACTTTGGCCACATGATGTTAACAGCCAACTCACTGGAAAAGACCCTAATGCTGCAAAAGATTGAAGGCAGGAGGAGAAGGGGACAACAGAGGATGAGATGGTTAGATGGCGTCATCAATTCAAGACCTGAGTTTGAGCAAACTCCAAGAGATGGTAAAGGACAGGGAAGCATGGAGTACTACAGTTCATGGGGTTGCAAAGTCGGACACAACTTAACAACTAAATAACAACTACTATATATAAAACGGACTTCCCTGGTGGCTCAGATGGTAAATTATCTGCCTGCAATGCGGGAGACCTGGGTTCGATCCCTGGGTCAGGAAGATCCCCTGGAGAAGGAAATGGCAACCCACTCCAGTATTCTTGCCTGGAAAATTCCATGGACAGAGGAGCCTAGTGGGCTACAGTCCACGGGGTCGCAAAGAGTTGGACACGACTGAGCAACTTCACTTTAATATATAAAATAGGTAATCAACAGGGACCTCCTGTATAGCACAGAGAACTTTACCCAATATTCTGTAATAACCTATATAGGAAAATAATCTGAAAAAGAATGAATATGTTCATATGGATAACTGAATCAGTTAGCTGTACACCTGAAACAATACTGTAAATCAACTATATTCCAATATAAAATAAAAACTAAAAAAAGAATATATATGTATGTATGTACATAACTGAATCACTTTGCTATACCTGAAACTAATACAACACTGTAAATCACTATACTTCATTTTTTTAATGTTATCCTAAAATAATAATAAAACCCTTGATTATGGTAACTCCATCCTTTCAGCTACCATCCTGGACCAGTAAATGAAAAAATATATAAATTTGTACATGGATAGTCATAATAGCATTATCCATAATAGTGAAAAAAAAAGTGTAAACTACCCAAATATCCATTAATTGAATGAATGAATAAACAAAATGGGATATATCCAAACAACAGAATATTGATCCATAAGTAATAATAATATACTGATACATGATACAACATAGATGAACCTTGAAAATGATGTGCTAATCGAAAGAAGCCAGACATGAAAGACCACATGTTCTTTGATTTCATTTATATGAAATATCCAGAAAAGGCAAATCCATGGAGAGTAGAAAGCAGTGGTGGTTGTCAGGGACTGAGGGGAAAGAAGAATGCAGAATGCCTACTAATAGTGATGCAGTTTTTGAGGGGATGATGAACATGTTTTAGAATTCATGAATTCCAGAAATGATGATGGTACAACATTGTGAATGTAACTGGAAGCCACTGGATTGCGCACTTTAAAATGATAAGTTTTATGTTACATGAGATTTACCTCAATTTTTAAAAAAAAGTAGAGGATTTATGGATGGATTAGACATAGAGAGTGAGAAAAAGAAAGAGGTCCAGGATGGTAGCTGAAAGGATGGAGTTACCATAATCAGGGATGAAGAAGGCTCCTGTGACAGATGTGGAGAGGAAGACAAGGAGCTGAGGTTTGGACAGAAGCTGGGCGTTGAGGGAGAAGTCCTAGGTGGAGACATAAATTCTGGAGTTGGCATCAGCATGCAAGTGGTACCGAGGTGCAAATAAAACATGTCCTGGGGCTTCCCTGGTGGCTCAGAATCTGCCTGCCAGTGCAGGGGACATGGGTTCAAACCCTGACCCAGGAAGACCCCACGTGCTGTGAAGCAACTAAAGCCCGCGTGCCACAACCTCGGAGCCGGTGCTGCAGAGCCCGGGAGCTGTGTGCCCTGAAGCCCGCGCTCTGCGGCAGGAGGAGCCACTGCAAGGAGAAGCCTGAGCGCTGCGGCCAGAGAGTAGCTCCACTCGCCACAACTAGAGAAAAGCCCAAGCAGAGCACCCGGTGCAGCCCAAACGGAGCAAACTCTTTAAGAACAAGCATGTCCTTATACGAACCCTTCAGTGTGTAATCAAATAATGGACACGTGTTTCTATTAGGCATTCTCCTCTCCATTAAGGCACCATGTGAAAATGATAAGGTGCATTTTTGCTAACTCTGAGTATATTTAGGTGATCGGGCTTAGAATATAGGTGGGGCTAGGGATAGAATGTATGACATGCTAAATATAGCTAAAACTGGTGTATGTTTTCCATCCTGGAGTTTCTATCATAAGAGAAAAAAATGTTTTTCTCTTATTTTATATCTTACCAACCTAGATAGCATATTCAAAAGCAGAGACATTACTTTGCCGACTAAGGTCCATCTAGTCAAGGNGGACAGTCAGATGCACCCAGATACGTACAGAAAAGAAAATGTAAAGTCAGAAGGTAAGAACCTCATACCTGCAGATAGCAGTTGGGGTGGTCCAGGAGAATTTCAAACAAATTGCCTCCCAGGAAGCAAGGTCATCCATGTTAACTGGACAGTTTGAGACCTGAGGATGTGACTTGAGACAGACTTCTCTTTTGGGAGAAGCAGGCTATTTTTTGGCAGCAAAACTGGTCTTGAATCCAGATAATCTTTCTAATCGCACCACTCTAACCAGCGTACACTTTCATGAAATGCTACATGCATGGGGATTTTCCACACTGCCTACATTTTCTCACAATAAAGACCTTGCCAGTGGATCTGCTGCCCCTTTGAAAAATGAGAAGGTATAATAACTGGGCGGGGGGGGGNTTCATGATGTAAGTTAAATCATGCTGTATAAAATTATACGGTTCTGTATGTCAATATTATCTCAAACTTGGAAGGGAAAAAAAAGTGGTATTGAGGGCCCGAGACTGGATAAGATCACCATGTCTGGGAAGAACAGATAGAGTGGAGAAGAAGTTCACAGACTGCGTCTAGGACATCCCAGCATTCAGAGCAGAGAGATGAGGAGAAACCAAAGAGGGACAAGAGGTGGCCACAAAGGTGGGAGAGGGACAACAAGACAGTGTGTTGTCCACAAGGCTAAAACAGAGAGAGATGCAGGAGCGTTCAGCTTGTCAAAGACTTCTCATAGCTCAAAGTAAGATGAGGACCACAGTCAGCATTGGACTCAGCAACATGGAGGTCATGTATGACCTTGACAAGTGTTGTTTTAATGCATCTTTGGGACCAAAGCCTGATTCAAAGGAGAGAAATGGGAGTTCCTGTGTCTAGAGAATTATTTTGAGTTTAAGAAGTTCTTATAAAGGGGGCGAGACATGTATGGTGGCTAAAGGAAGAAGGACAGACAAGAGAGGAATTTTAAAGGTGCGTATTTAGTGGCATGTTTGTATGTTGATGGCGTGACCTGTTACATCAGTAGAGGGTTTTTTCCAGCAGCTCATGTGGAGTAACAGAAGGAAAGTGAGAATATGGGTACTAATGCTGGTAGTCTGGTAAATATGATGAGCGTTTATGGAAATTTCCCCCGACCGCATCAGTTTTCTCAGATAGGAATTAAAGGTCAGCTGCTAGGGTGAGGAAGGTGTGGGATGTTTTAGGAGAGATGAGAAGTAGCCAGTCACCTGGGAGAACAGGAGGACTGAATGGAAAAAGGGGATATGGTCAGATTACCAGGCATCAGGAAGGCACAGTTGGGGTTCATGGTAAGGAATTTAACACCAGTCAGTGTGGCTTCGTTCATTTCTGCTGCCACATTCAGCTGCAACAGGGACAAACAGGAGCCTTCCATGATTTCACCAAGCAAGTGTGATGAAGTGAGAAAGAGGCAAAGGATCTGAGAATATACACAAGGGAATGATTCTAATGACTGACCGTGGAATGCATGCTAGGTAAGAAGAGAAGACAAAAGATGAGCAGGAGAGTTAGTAAGTGGAGGATCACCAAAAAACTAAGAGGCCAGGATACTGGAAGGCATGACTGCTTGTATAATGAAATCACGAGGAATTCAGGAATAGAGATGGAGTATGTCAATGGAGCCAACCCAACCTTGGGCCTTAGCAGGAAAGGGCAATTGTATTCTGAGCACACAAGAGCTCTCTCTTGACCTCTCATTGAAGAGTAGACACCTGAGGAAAGGGTCTCAGGAGCCAAGTAACTCTCTGCATTACATACACTCAGAGACCCCCCCTTTCATAATGAGCCAGGCTTGCTGCAGCAGCCCCTGCCTGGAGGTCCTGAACAGCGTTAATCATCACATCTGCATGTTTCCGATCATTGTATCTCTAGCTTCTAAGCACATTGACTGGCCCATCAATACTGAAGTACTTGCCAAATGAAGGAATTCATTGTGACTGAACAAGCCACATGCCAGGCACCATGATAAGCCCTCCATATGAATTTTCTCCCTCAACCTTCACGAGAGCCCAATGACATTAGTAGTTTATATCTGATGAACCTGACATTGAGAGAGGGCCAGGAACTTGCCAAAGGTCACACAACACAGGCATCCAAAGGGAGATCTAGCTTACTCCAGCACTGTCCTAAATCACCACATGGAGGGGGGTTTGGGGTCAACTGACCAAGTCTGGAAGGACATCTGTTTCCTAGAGCCCAGGTAAAGCAGCTCTAGGCCCAGACCAGGACACCCTCACAGGCTCTTGCCTCCCTCTCCTGCTGGACTCCATACTCAACATCCCACTTTATTTCATTCTCTCTCCAAAATCCCCTCTGGCTTTCTACCCATCGTGATTTCAGAAGTCTTTATTTCTGTTTCCACCATAGATGTGAAAAGCTGGCTTGTGATGTTTGGATTTCAGCTCAGCAACATAATTCCTGGCTTCCCAAGAGCCAAAATGTATTTCGTGCCTCCGCCCTATGAATTGTCAGAGAGTCAAGCAAGTGAGAGCGGACAGGTAAGCGGAGGTCCCTGCCAAGAATCCGAAATACCGTCATCATTCCCTCTGGCAAACAGAACCATGTTGGGGCCAAGGACATGTCAGTAGCAGCAGAAAACATTGGAGCTGGGTATAAAAGGGGCATGAAACCTGGTGGCTTCACAAGACAGCAGACATCCGTGCTGTTACTTGTCTGGCGCAGCACATATTTCTTCCCAACCTCAATTATTACCTTAATCATGGTATCATTATCTGTTCAGTGTATACCCTTGAGTCACTCCTTGATTAACAATAGCACTGAGAAATCTAGCAGCAACCTACCATCTGCACTGCCTGTAAGATCATAACCCTTTTGGCTTTTATGGGACGTAATAAAACGGTGGTTTGCAGTTTCTGTCCCATTAAAGAACACTTTTATGCCTCACATAAAATCTCAGCGTTTTATGGCCCAAATGTATACAGATTGAGTTTTCAGAACATAATCTGTGCTTGGGTTTCTTGGTGATGACCGAGAGGTGATCAGTTTCAATTTGGGTGCAGCTGAGACCACGGCCACAATTGGATGGGAGGGGTGGGCATCTGCGTTTGGATCTCTCCTGCTGCAGAACCCATGCTTGGCACGATCAACCTCTGAAAGGTCTCAGCTGCTCTGAATAATTGTCCAGACTGTGTCACTAGAGAGAGACCAGGAGGAACTGCCAGGTAATTGAGAACAGTGTTCTCACAGTTCTGCCCCGTGGGGACCACTCACTGGATGAATAGCCTTCATTTCGCTCATTTATCTAAGTGCAGTTACCTCCCCAGCACAGCCTCCTCCATTATCCCAGCCTGTCCCCCAACCACCAGTTGAGACGAGTTGTAATTTGTGAGTAGAAAACTCAAGGCCAAGGAGATAATGGGGATTTCGTCCCCCTGCAGAAGCAGGGCTAGGATCCAAAGCAAATGGCTCAAAAAGCCCGGGGATATTCCCTCTGGCCCACAAAGCTGGAATCTCTTTAGCCTGGTGCTTCTCAAACATTCATATGCATGCAGACCAGGTAGAGGGTCTTATTAAGATGCAGCTTCTGATGCATTGGGTCAGGAGGGAGGCCCAAGATTCTAGTCTTTGCTAACAGGGAGGGTCCTGGTAATGCCTCGGCTCCTAGCCGTACTTGGAGTAGCACAGTGCCAACTCAAGGAAGTTAAAGAACATCCCCTTCTGGAGTGGGTAGCCATTCCCTCCTCCGGGGGACCTTCTCAACCTAGGGATCGAACCCAGGTCTCCTGCATTGCAGGCAGATTCTTTACCACCTGAGCCACCAGGGAAGCCCCTATATATGTATAAGGCAGCTGCTAAACCATCAGCAGGCCAAATGACTCTCTCTTCTGCAATGATGGAGAGACATGGTAAGTGGGTAAGCCTGGGTATAGATGCCAGTCAGGTATTATACCTCTGCACCCCCATTTATAGTTACAAGGTGGGACGGCCATACCATCAGAGCACCGGATACAAGCCGGCCTGTCCTAGTTCCAAAAGGCAGGGCTCCCTTGGTTCTGATCATGACAGACGCAAGACGTATTCTTGCAGGGGTGTCCCAGCCTTCCTCTCACTGACCCGGCCCCTGCTCCACAGGGTGGACCCAGCCCACCCCCTCAGCTCTCTGTGTCTCTTCTGCCCACAGCTCATCACAGGTGTCCAGCAGACAACCGAGAGGCACAACCAGGCCTTCCTGGCTCTTGAAGGGCAGGTCATTTCTAAGAAGCTCCACGCCAGCATCCGCGAGAAAGCAGGCCACTGGTTCGCCACCACCACACCCATCATCGGCAAAGGCATCATGTTCGCCATCAAGGAGGGGCGGGTGACGACCGGCGTGTCCAGCATCGCCAGCGAGGACAGCCGCAAAGTAGCGTCTGTGCTGAACAACGCCTACTACCTGGACAAGATGCATTACAGCATCGAGGGCAAGGACACCCACTACTTCGTGAAGATCGGCTCAGCCGACGCCGACCTGGTCACCCTGGGCACCACCATCGGCCGCAAGGTGCTGGAGAGCGGGGTGAACGTGACCGTGTCGCAGCCCACGCTGCTGGTCAACGGCAGGACTCGAAGGTTCACCAACATCGAGTTCCAGTACTCCACGCTGCTGCTCAGCATCCGCTACGGCCTCACCCCCGACACCCTGGACGAAGAGAAGGCCCGCGTCCTGGACCAGGCCAGGCAGAGGGCGCTGGGCACGGCCTGGGCCAAGGAGCAGCAGAAAGCCAGGGACGGCCGCGAGGGCAGCCGCCTGTGGACGGAGGGCGAGAAGCAGCAGCTGCTGAGCACCGGCCGCGTGCAGGGCTACGAGGGCTATTACGTGCTTCCCGTCGAGCAGTACCCTGAGCTGGCGGACAGTAGCAGCAACATCCAGTTTTTAAGACAGAACGAGATGGGAAAGAGGTAACAAAATCGTCTGCTGCCATTCCTCGCCTGGATGGCTCAGCGGGAGTCACTGTTATCTCCTCTCCTAAGGAGATGAAGACCTAACTGGGGCACTGAAGGCCGGGCTGCTTCAGGAGACCAAGTGGCAAGAAAGCTCACATTTTTTGAGTTCAAATGCTACTGTCCACACGAGAAGCCCCGCCTCCTGGAGTGGACTAAAGCCCGGCGGCAAAATTCCTGAGGAAAATAAAAAACACAAACAAAACACAAAACAGACGAATGGACGAACACACAACCATGTTCCAAGTTCCCCTAAAATAATGACCCACTTGTTCAGGGTCTACGCAGCCAAGAGACGGAAAGAGACGCAACATGTTCAAAAGAAACAAGAGAACATACATGTGCACACAGGAAACAAAATACACACACACACACACACACACAAAACAGAAACACACCGACCGAGAAACAGAGACGTGAAGATGAGAAGGCCTCATGTTCTATTACCTCACTCATTCACACGTGAGCGACACACAGACATCCGTGAGGGCCAGCATCCCAGGACCAGCTAAGGACCACGATTCAGACTGCTCGTTGGATAGATAACTACAGACGTTTTCGTTTAAACAAATACAGGTGCATTTAAACCACGACTTTGGGGGTGATTTGTGTGTAGCGACTGGGGAGGGGGGGATAAAAGTGAAAGAGTGAGCACTGGAAATAACTTTTTAAAGAAAAAAAATAGAAAAACACAAGGAAAAAAANACCATCACTGCCTTTGAATTCTCTAGCCTGACCAGGGGTGGCTTCCCCAGGTGGAAGGAGATGGGAAGAGAGGCCAGGCTAGAGAGGCCATGGTGTATCAGATCCCACGGCCCTCTTATCAGCAGAGCAAGCTGTGATGAGTGAATCAAACAGGAGAACAAAAATACAGCAGAGAATTTCCTTCTCAGAAGCACGTGTAGGGACTTCCCTGCTGGTGCAGTAGCTAAGACTCTGCACTCCCAATGCAGGGGGGCTAGTTTGACTTCCTGATCAGGGAACTAGAGCCCACATGCCATGACCCAGGAGTCCACATGCCATAACCGAGACCCAGCACAGTCAAATAATATGAATATTTTTAAAATACCTTTAAAAAAGAAGCACATGTAAAGCTTTCTTTCCCTATTTTCTTTTAGAAGAACAGGAAGCAGGACACAGGTCCTCCCGTGTGCTTGGTCCAGCTGCCTTGTTTAATCTGACTAGTGTCAGGACCCCTTGGATCTGTGCCCACAGAACAGCCTCCAGTTGGTCATAAAGCCAAGCTGAATCCCAACCACATGGGGACCGAATGCTGTGCCCTGTCTCTCCAGGGAAGATGCAGCCAGTGGGGCCACCAAGACGGGGGGAGCTTGCCCAACCTCAGCAGCCTCATGGCGGGGCAGGGGGCGGGGGGAGCAGGCAGACCAAAGAGGGTGGGCTCACAGCGCAGCACACAGGCAGTCCCATGTCAGCAGAGTCTCCCTTGAGTGTGAAACTCTCCTCTCCTATGCCAGCCATCTTTGAATTATCCATCAGTGTTCTGGTATACCCAGGGAAGCCCAGCCCCTCACAACATGCACACTCATAATACAGGAGAAGGAGATGGTCTTGAGTTAAAAAACAAACAAACAAACAAAAACTTCTGTCTTTCTTTGACCCAGACCTAGAATGACCAGCATAAAATGTTTCACCTCTTCCAAAAGTATGGGTTGGCCATACTTTTTCTGTAACATCTCACAGAAAGGCCTGAACAAATTTTTCAGCCAACTCAGTATTTGCACAATGAAAGACAATTCCAGAAAGGCCTTTCAGGGGACAAGAGTGTACACTCTGAAGTCAGCCTCATGGGAACAAATCCTAACTTGACCACTCATGAAACACAGGGCTTGGGAAGGTTTTATTTATATTGTTTTGTCACTAAGTCATGTCTGATTCTTTGCAACCCCTTGGATGAAGTCAAGGGGTAGACTTCAAACAGTGAAGACATGGGATTTCTCAGGCAAGAATACGAGAGAGGGTAGCCATTCACTTCTCCAGGGGATCTTCCCAACCCAGGGATGGAACTTGCATCTCCTGCATTGCAGGCAGATTCTTTATAGCTGCATGCCAAGAACAGTGTTATGTGCTCTACACACGATATTATCATTCAGTCCTAGTTCTTTGTCATTCAACAACATCATAGCCGCCAGGAAAGCCCTTCGGGAAGTTACATGTATCGATTGGGGTAAATAGCATTAGCTGCTCTAAGGGATAAACCCAGGAACTTCCGGTGTCCAGTGGCTAAGGCTCCGTGCTCCAAATGCAGGAGGCTCAGGTTCAATCCCTGGGCAGGGATCCCACATGCCACAACTAAGAGTCCACATGCCACCACTAAAACTTCCTCATGCCACAACAAAGACCTGACACAGCCAAGTAAGCTTAAAAAGAGAGAGAGAGAGAGAGACCCAATAGAAGCTAACACAGAAAATGCTGAATCCTTATTTGTGTAGTTGTCCACTGTGGACCAGCAGTGGGAATGGCTCTGCCCCAGTGCGCGCCCCAGGCTCCTTCCATCTTGTGGCTCCACCTTCTACGTCCTCAGAATCTGAGTAGTGCCAAGAGCACATGTGTAACTACTTTATTTTTAATGGGCCACACTTGGATGTACACTCATCGCCTCCACTCACATTCCATGAGGGGTTCCATGGACCTTCCTACTGCAAAGGACACTTAGACAATGTAGTCTGACTAGGAATCCAGGAAGAGGAGACCAGATGTTCATGAGTCTAAGCAGTCATTGCCACATGAAGCAGCATCTAGGAGCCTCTGTTTCCTGACCCGTAAATCAGTGCTGATAAACATGGGGCTGCTCGGATGATTAAATGAAATTGCACATATCACCGACACGTGGTAAGTCACCAGTAAATGCTAGCTTTTATGATTTCTAAATCTTTGCTCCAAGCACAGAGTTTCTAAAAGTAGAGCTTGAGGCATGACCTGTTCATACCAGGGGTAAGTGATTTTTATGCAGCTTGTGAAGGAAGATGGAGAAAACTGGCCCTCAGATCCCACTCGAGGGTGCCCCCAGGCCCAGGACACAGGAACATGTACCTCAGGACCCAAGCACTGCTCACAGCTTTTCGGAAAGGCTCGGAGATCTCAGCAACATGGAGTCTGGCTGTCCATTCAGTCATTCATCGACATTCCCAATCACCAAGCCACAGGGTCTTCCCGGGCACCGTCAGAAGCTTGGACTACAAAGAGAAATAAAACGTGGTCCAAAATCTCACCGTCTAAAGCGTGAGGACTAACTCACAAGTCAATCTGTGGGACAGAGCGGGCTCGACGCTGGCACAGAAGTGACGCCCCAAACAGTGAAGGCGGGGAAGAGGACCACAAGTTCTGTCCACGAGCTTAGAGCTGGGCCCTCAAAGGGACGAGAACATGGGGAAGAGAAGGTGAGAGGGCTGCCCGGACTAAGAAATGGGTTGCAGGAGTGAGAAGAAAGTCATAAGCTGACTGCGGAGAACTTGCCAAAGGATAGAGCAATGGCTGCGCACGAGGACCCTCCCAGCCACTTGGAGCTCTGAGCACGCCCACAACCGCCAGGGCCCGGACCAATCAGAGCAGGATCTCGAGGGGGCGTGGCTGCCGGGGCAGATTCTGAAGTTCCCAGGTGACGCGAACCTACAGCCAGGGAAGAAGTACTGATTGGAGCCTTAACAGGTGGTATGTGGCCTCAAACATCGAGGCAGGAAGGAGACCAGGCTAAGAGGCCGCACGTCCTCTTCCATACCGCGAGGAGTGTGCAGCGGGGCACTTGTCTAGTCGTTAAGTCATGTCTGACTCTTCGCGACTCCATGGACTGTAGCTCACCAGGCGCCTCCGTCCTTGGAAATCCCCAGGCAAGAATACTGGAGTGGATTGCCCTTCCCCTCTCCAGGGGATCTTCCCGACTCCAGGACTGAACCCGCGTCTCCTGCTTGGCAAGCGGATTCTTCACTGTCTCGGCCACCAGGGAAGCGCAAGGCTCTTGCACCTGGGGACAAATATTACTAGGAAATCCTTTGACTGGCAAAGTGGAGAGAGGATAGGAGAAGAAAGAACAGGGTCTGGGAGGCTGCATCAGCCCCCGTGTACCAGCCCAGAGGATGAGGAGACACAGGATTAGGTTTTGGAGGGAGGAGGCCGCTCTGTATCTCCCTCAGAGCTGGGGACAGTGTCGGTACAGGGTCGAGCTCAGGCAGGATTCAGTCCAGAAGCTCCGAGGGTGTCCTGCAGGCGAAGTGTCACAGACACCAACATGGCCTCTCCACACAGGTAAAAGAACCAGTGCCTCAGAAGGGCTTAAGGAGAAGTCTATCCTAGGCTTACCTTCAGGATTCCTCTGATGGGCTCACGTCAGGACTTTGCAGGAAAATTCTGATCCAGTGTGCCCACAGGCAAGCCCCATCATCCATCCTGACGCTGCTAGGAAGCCTGAACCCTCGCTCTGAGGCCCAAGCTGGCCCTCCAACTGCGGGGCAGCCCTCCAAAACCAAATCTGCACCAGCTGCGGTTTTTCCAGAGCCTGACCTCACCTGTTGCCCAAGCCCCACCCTCCTAAACCCTTGCTTCCTCCTGGTACATGCTTGCTGTCTGGCCACAAGGTGGCAGCCTTTCCCACAAAATCTTCCTGGATCTGGGCCTGGGCACCCAGGACTGGTTTAGAGAAAATGTTAGGCAGCTCCACTCTGAGAATCAAGAGACGGCCAAAAAAGCCCTGGGCCCAGAGAAGAGTCCTGTGCCCTCAAAGAGGCCCCTGGAATCAGTTCCAGGAAGCAAGATTCCAAAGAATATTAGCCCTGGGAACAGACTGGGTTCAGAGCCTAGCTCCACCACGGATTCCCTGAGTAGATTTTCATACAAACCTTCCCCTTCCTGAGAAAACTGTTTTCTCAGCTGCAAAATGGGGGGAAATTATTTTATAGGATTATTTGAAAAGAGTAACAAAAATAATAAATATGAAGTGCTTGGAGAGTACAAAATGGGGAGTTAAATTTTTCTTTTTTCTTAAAATAATGTTAGGTATTTATTTATTTGGCTCGCTGGGTCTTTGTTGCTACACGGGCTTTCTTCTAGGTGCAATGAGTGGGAACTGCTCTCTAGTGGTATGTGGACTTCTCGTTGCAGTGGTTTCTTGTGTGAGGAGCACAGAGTCTAGACACGTGGGATTCAGTCACTGCAGCTCTAAGGCTCTAGAGCACAAGCTCATTAGCTGTGGCACATGGGCTTAGACGCTCTGTGGCATGTGGGATCTTCCCAGATCAGGGATGGAACCCATGTCTCCTGCATTAGCAGGCAGCTTCTTTTTTTTTTTTTTTTTTTTTAGCAGGCAGCTTCTTTACCACTGAGCTACCAGGGAAGCTCTAAAGTTTTATTTTCTACTCCAAAGACCATAACCCCCAAATGACGCCCTGTTTTCCTTTCACAGCATTTTACCATTTAAATCCCACTGCCCCCCCTTTCTAGCTAAGCCTGGGCTCTTTACCTAACTTCTGAAGCCTCACTTTCCTCCCCTCTGAAATGGGTATGATGATCCCATCTCACAGGGAGATGCTGTAACTAACACCTAGCTTGCTGCTACTGCTGCTAAGTCGCTTCAGTCGTGTCTGACTTTGTGCAACCTCATAGACAGCAGCCCACTAGACTCCTCCATCCCTGGGATTCTCCAAGCAAGAACACTGGAGTGGATTGCCATTTTGGGGATGACTACTCCAGAACTTTGCCTGGAAAATCCCATGGATGGAGGAGCCTGGTAGGCTGCAGTCCATGAGGTCGCTAAGAGTCAGACACAACTGAGCGACTTCACTTTCACTTTTCACTTTCATGCATTGGAGAAGGAAATGGCAACCCACTCCAGTGTTCTTGCCTGGAGAATCCCAGGGACAAGGGAGCCTGGTGGGCTGTCGTCTATGGGGTCACACAGAGTCGGACACGACTGAAGGGACTTAGCAGCAGCAGCATTCATCCAACACGAAGCTTGATTACTCTTAGCTTGTGAGGACAGAAGGTGGAGCCCCTGTCCTGAGATTAGCTAGACAGGGTCCCAGTCCTGAAGCTTGACCTGTCAAAGAGCAAAGGTCACCACTCCCTCTCCATCACATAAACTACAGACAGCAATAAGTTAGGAGGGTAGTGAAGGTAGGGGGTGATCACCTGGCACCTGGCCAGCTACACAGTCCTCATCAGGGCTCCAGCTTGAGCAGGACAGACCACTTCTCTTTTTGCCCCACCCACCTTTATTTTGGGGGGCTCCAAAATCACTGCAGATGGTAATTGCAGCCATGAAATTAAGACACTTGCTCCTTGAAAGAAAATTACCAGCCTAGACAGCATATTCAAATGCAGAGACATTACTTTGCCAGCAAGAGCCCATCTAGTCAAAGCTATGGCTTTTCCAGTAGTCATGTATGGATGTGAGAGTTGGACTATAAAGAAAGCTGAGTGCCAAAAAATTGGTGCTTTTGAACTGTGGTGTTGGAGAAGACTTGAGAGTCCCTTGAACTGCAAGGAGATCCAACCAGTCCATCCTAAAGGAAATCAGTCCTAAATATTCATGGAAGAACTGATACTGAAGCTGAAACTCCAATACTTTGGCCACCTGATGTGAAGAAATGACTCATTGGAATAGATTCTGATGCTGGGAAAGATTGAGGGCAAGAGGAGAAGGGGACGATAGAGGATGAGATGGTTGGATGGCATCACTGACTCAATCGACATGAGTTTGAGTAAGCGCCCCGCGTTAGTGATGGACTAGTTAGTCAGGGAAGTCTGGCTTGCTGCAGTCCATGGGGTCGCAAAGAGTCAGACACGACTGAGCTGAGCTGACCCACCTTTAATCCTCGGTTGGGGTGGCCACTTCCATGCAGCATTCTCTTCCATCCTTTCCTCTTAGTGATTGCTCATCTGTCCTTTCCAGTGAATCCTGGTCCCCTTCACTCTCTAAACCTAGTGAAATTACCAAATGCTTTCACCTGGTACTTCCCTGGCAGTCCAGTGCTTGAGACTTTGCCTTCCAATGCAGGGGGTGTGGATTTGACTGCTGGTCAGGGAGGACAGGGGGCGAGATGGTTGGATGGCATCACTGACTCAATGGACATGAGTTTGATCAAACTCTGGGAGATAGCAAAGGACAGGGAAGCCTGACCTGGTGCAGTCCATGGAGTTGCAAAGAGTCAGATACAACTTAGCAACTTAGGATCCCACATGCCTCTTGGCCAAAAAACCAAAACATGAAACAGGAGTAATACTGTAACAAATTCAATAAAGACTTTAAAAATGGTCCATCTCAAAAAAAAAAAAAACCTTTCACCCAAATTAATTGATCTTATCTGAATTTTACATTCACCCAGTGAGACAGTCAGGAGCAGTTGAGAAACTGAGGCTTGAAGAGAGGAAGTGACCAGATGAAGTCACACAACACAACAGACCCTTCCTAGTGTCTGGAAATCCTCCTCCTGCTCTCAGTCTACTGTCTCCCTATATGATGGTTCATTATTTTCACTGCCAGGCCCCTCCCTCAACAACCCCTCACCTTAGTGTGACCTCAGTTAAACACGGATTTGTTCTAAGGCAGGAGCCACTGGCCAAAAGGATTCTGCCCCATGGGTTGAAGTCAGCAGGTGGGCATCTATCATTCAGGAGGCTGGAGGGAGGTGGGGGGACATGAGAGGAAGATCCCAGATAGGCTCTGCCCCCAGGCAGCATCACTGTGTTAGAGCACCTCTGATGCTAAGTGTCAGAACCCTGACACGAAGCAAACACTGGCAAGTCCAAAGGCATGGCTGACTTCAGACACGGCCAGATGCAGCGGCTCAAAGGACGTCATTGCCCCGCCTCCACCTCTGCTGCCTGTGGGAAGTAGCCTTATTCCCAAGCAGGCTTTCTCCATGTGTGGGAACCATGACTGCTAACAACCCCAAACCTATATCCTTGCAGCACCCGTGGAAACAGCAGAGAAGCCTCCCCCTACCCACAGAAGACCTTGAATTGGCCCAGATCCCACCAGAACTTGGGGGCCATAGGTTTGCAGCAACATGGGTGAAACTAGAGATTATCATATTAAGTGAAGCAAGTCAGAGAGAGGAAGACAAATACCGTATGATATCATTTATCTGTGGAATCTAATACATGACACAAATGAGCAGAAATATGACACACTACGAAACAGAAAAAGAATCAGGGACATCGAGAACAGATGGGTGGTTGCCAAGGAGAAGCGGGAGTAAGAGAGGGATGGATCGAGAGTTTGGACTTAGCAGAGGCAAACTGGCATATATATTAATAGAATGAGCAAACAAGAGTTCCTACTGTATAGCGCAGGAAACTGTATTCAATATTCTGTGATAAACCATAATGGAAAAGAATATGAAAAGGCACGTATGCATATATCTCTATATAACTAAGTCACTTTGCTGTACAGCAGCAATTAACACAACATTGTAAATCAGCTATACTTCAACAGGAAAAAAATTAGAACTCTGAGGCTATAAAGAGTGGGGAAAGGTGGCTTCCCCAGGAAAGATACGTGCTTAGACAAAAACATGTTAGTTGCTGATGTATCCACTGAAACCACGCATTTGTTTATTCTGTCAACAAAGCGTCCCCACACATCTCAGGTGCTCGGTTGATGAGGTCAGGGGCTGGGGATCCAAGGATGAACACAGCCATCTGGGAGCAGTCTGGTGGGGGAATGCCAACCAACAAAATAACAGTCACAACGCAACACAAGTGCTGGGGTGAGAACCGCAGGGCATAATGGGAACACGGAGTGGGGAGCAGTTAATTCAGCGCTGATGGGGATTTGGAAGAAAGGACATAGGAACTTCCTGGTGGTCCCATGGCTGAGACTCTGTACTCCCAGTACAGGGACCTCAAGTTCAATCCCTGGTCAGGGAACTAGATACCACATGCTGCAGCTAAGACCCAGCACAGCCAAATAAGTGAATATTAAAAAGAAGGAAACACATGCATGGGTATCACATGGGGAAGATCTAGGTTGAAACTTAATGGGCAAAAAGGCACCAAGCCCATCAAGTCTTCCTGCTAAGGTTCTTATCCACCTCCCCCAGCACCTGCCACCACCCACCATGGGCCTTTCCAGACCTCTGCAAAGGCAGGGAACCTCCTCCCAACACCAGCCTAGAGAACCTGTCACTGGGCGGAACTGGGGATGGGGAAGGGCTGGACATCCCGCCTGCCCCTTCACTTCCTCTCTCCCGCCCCCAGCACATGGGGACCTGGACCCCCCCTTAGTGTCAACTGCGTTGTCAGCAGAGGTGGTTCTGCCCATTAGACCAGTCTGCTGCATTAGCAGGTGGGTTCTATACCATCAGAGCACCTGGGAAGACCTGCCTAGTTGTGACAACACCTTGAGACATGGCCTGCTGTCCCCTGGAGGCTGGAGAAATGCCCTCAGTTGAGAAGTGCTGCTCAGTGCCTCCCCCCACCCTCCCATCTCTCCTCCACCCCAGGCTCCAGCCCNGCCTAGTTGTGACAACACCTTGAGACATGGCCTGCTGTCCCCTGGAGGCTGGAGAAATGCCCTCAGTTGAGAAGTGCTGCTCAGTGCCTCCCCCCACCCTCCCATCTCTCCTCCACCCCAGGCTCCAGCCCCCTGGTCAGGCAGGCCAGCTCCCCCTAAGCAGACATTTGTCAGCACTCACCCAGGTTCATCCAGGGCATGCTGCTTCCCTCGCACGCACCGCTTTGCTCTGCCCGTTCCATTGTTCCCACGTTCTCGCAAGTTCCACGCGTTCCCCGCACAGCGCAGGTAGCCGCTCCACCGCGCAGTGTGATGCCCTCGCTCATGCCCAGTGTCTTGGCACCTGTGCAGTCCTCCCCAGCTCCTTGCAGTGTGTCACACACTCGTTCTTCCTCCATGCAGCCCACACTGGAAATCGTGCTCCTCTGAGCATACACCACGTGCCCCCTGCACACGGGCAAACACACAATGTGTGTTGCAATTCAACAGACCTGTCATACAGGTCATAACACACGGTGCAGACCCTGGGCCTTCCACCCCATCGCTCAAAACACGGTCTGCTGTACACTTCTGGGCAGACTAAGACATGCCTCTCCCTAGCCCGTCTTCTCGCTCTTCACGCCCGCGTCACTGGCATCACAATGTCCAGTATACCCCCAGAGCTGAAAGAGTCAAGACACACCTGGCCAGTGGAGGTTCCCACAATAATCAGAAGGACAACAGCTTGGCNAGACATGCCTCTCCCTAGCCCGTCTTCTCGCTCTTCACGCCCGCGTCACTGGCATCACAATGTCCAGTATACCCCCAGAGCTGAAAGAGTCAAGACACACCTGGCCAGTGGAGGTTCCCACAATAATCAGAAGGACAACAGCTTGGCGGACTAGTGCTCCTGAGAAAAACACCACCTCCTGCAAGCCGCCCTGGAAGCCTTATAGGTTGAGGCAGATGGACACTGACTCATTTTCTCTCTAGAAATGCCGTGGATGCCACGTCACCATGCCCAACCCCTTCCAGAGGACACTGGAAATCATCAATCACCATCAGAGGCCCCTTTTCAAGGGACTCCCGGAACAGGACAGGGGAGGAAGGAGGAAATACATTACCCAGTCATCTCAGGCCCCAGCATCCTGCCTAGGTCCCAAAAGAGGGTCCTTGAGCGGTCCCTTGCCCCCTCCACGTGTCAATTTCTCATTGGGATGTTCATCACTGGAATGGACCCTGGGAGCCGCGCCTCACCCAAACAGACCTGCCACCGCTCCTTCTGCGGTGTTCAGGTCGCTACCTCCCTTTCAGCAAGGGGAGCAAGCGGGGCCGGGGAGGGCCTGGGAGGTGGGGCAGCAATCCATCCTCTTCTCCGTACTTGGCTCATGAACTTAGCTACTGAGTACTGTCTCCTTGGTGGTGGATCCCAGAAGGGGAGACTCAGGGCGGAGACCAGTCCTTACTCCTAGAACGCCTGGCGTGGAAAGATAGGAAGTTTGTGTGGCATCACTCTCGCACAGATGCAGACTCTGTATACGTAAGTACAGTGGGATAGCCACTTTATGGGCCTCTTCTGACCTTGTAGGATGGGACATCTGTCAGTCTCTACACTCGAGGTGTGCAGTGAAAGGGTTTCTGGCACAAGCTTTGGAATCAGCGACTTGAGGTTGAACCCTGCTCTATGATGTACTTGCTCCAAGCCTCAGACAAGATCCCTAAGACCCAGCTTCCTTCTCTGTGAAGTGGAGGAAATGATGCTCCGTGCCTCCTGCAGGGGTTATGAGACTCCACTGACACCCACTCTCTGTAAAGCACTTACACGGAGATGCCACAGTCCCACGTGCTGGCTCTTGTTAAGTGCAGGATTCAGAAGATAGCACTTAGCACCAACTCTTTAACAATGCCCAACTCAGCACTTAGCACCAACTCAACATTGCCAGGACAGAGAACTGGGACTCTGTCAGGGGCTCAGCTGTCGTACCCGAAGGCAGAAGCATCACCCTGGAGGCCCTTTTCCCCTGCTTTGCAACCCCCCACCCCTGCTGGAAACCCCTAGCACCGGGGGAAACAGGGCGGAGACCAAGTCTAAGCCATTGCACACCCAAGCAGGCTCAGGCCCTCAGAGCAGAGGGAAGCAGGCCAGCTCTTCCAGGCCTCTGCCTGTGGCCCCAGGGCCCCCACCCCAGCCCCTTCCCTCTGCTCCTGCACTCAGGGAGGTGCTGGAACCTGCTCCCGAGATGTCTTGTCCTTCCCAACCCCGTGTTCAGTGGCATCACACTGGTAGTTTGGCAGGGGCCATAGAGGGGATAGCTACACCATGCACGTGAGCAAATTTCCACGAGACTGAGGTGGGGTTGGGGTAGTGGAATACAAGAAAGGATAAAGACATCAAAGAGGCATTAAGTGGGGCGCCTCTGGTGGCCAGCTGGTCGGGATTCTGGGCTTTCGCTGCATGGCCCACCTTCAGTCCCTGGTTGGGGAACTGAGATCCCACAAGCCATGTGGCCAGGCCAAAAACGGAAAAGAGAGAGAGGGAGATTAAGAGAACAAACATATGGATACCAAGGAGGAAGTGAGAGTGGGAGTAATTGGAAGATTAGGACTGACACATAAACACCACTGATGCGGCTTCCCAGGTGGCGCTAGTGGTAAAGAACCCACCTGAATATAAAACAGATTAAGTAATGAGAACCTGCTCTGTAGTGACCCAAATGGGACAGAAATCCAAAGACGAGGGGATATAGGTGTGCACATGGCTGATTCACTTTGCTGTACAGTGGAAACCCACTATTAGTAACAAGGACTTAATTTTTAAAAACAGGAAAAAGGAAGCCCTACCATTTACAACATGAAAAAAAAAAAAAAGAGAGAGAGAGAGAGGGAAGTGGGGAGAGAACATGCCTAAAAGTTAGGTGAACGCTTTCTCCTTTGACTTCAAAGATACAGCGCTTGGACACCCAAGGCGAAGAACTCAGGCCTGGCAGCATTCTAAAACAAATCAGCAATTAACTACTGACAACTGGGGTAGAAGCGGCACAAGGACATTTTCTTCCACATTTTCAGGGTGTGGGCAACCAGTCGACAATGATACGGTCTGGACCGTGGTGCAGGCCACCTGCTGGTGCAGGCGAAGATCCCTGCCTTCAGCTTCCTGGCACTGGTTCTCCCCAGGCTGGGGACCTTGCCTGCAGAAGCCTCACTAACCCCTTCTCTGAAGGGAGCTGTGGGGCACCAGGTCACACCATCCCCTACCCCAGTAGGGAGTTCACATCCAGGAACTAGTCCACCCCAAGCTTCAAAGGCCTGGCTGGTCCCCTGGATGAGCAGCATCTCTGAAGAGTTATCCCAGCTCCAGAGCTCCAATGGGATTGGCCCAGGCCGCTGCTCCTATGGCACTGCAGCCCAGCTTCCCCTTCCACCCAACCCTGCATCCCTCCCTCCCTCCCTCCCAGGTGTTCCTGGCATGCTAAGAAGCTTTCTGCACTCAAATCTTCAGCCCAGAATTGTTTCCCAGGGAACTCATCCTAAAATGCACCCTACCATCTCCCTGTAAAGAGACCACTGCCCAGGAGAGCTAATGCCCAACCCGAGGTGCTTCTGTGCAGTGAGGACTTGTGCATGGCTTCATGGCTGCCCCATGCACAAGTGCAGAGGCTTCCCGGGCGGCACTAGTGGTAAAGAACCTGCCTACCAATGCAGGAGACATAAGAGATGAGGGTTCGATCCCTGGGTTGGGAAGATTCCCTGGGCATGGCAACCCACTCCAGTGTTCTTGCCTGGAGAATCCCATGGACAGAGGACCCTGGCGGGCTACAGTCCATGGGGTCGCAAAGAGTCAGACATGACTGAAGCGACTTAGCAGGCATGCAGGTAGAGATGCCAGGGACTTGTAGAGCCGATGTAGGGGTTTCTTTGGAAGAGGTGCTTCACAGTGTGTTTTGCTGGGGGGTGGGGTGGGGGAAATAGGGGAAGGAGCATGATGGAGTGAGTGTGTGTGTGTGTGTGCACGCCTTTGCTGCTGTTTGTTTTCCACCCCTGTTGAAGGGCACGGCAAGGGGCGGGGAGGCAAAAGAATGCCACCTGCTTGCTGAGTTTAGCAACACCCAGGAGCTCTGAGACAACAGCCACCTGCTCTGCTAACTACACAACACATCTGAGTGTGCAGAAACACATGCCATCTCTACCTGCAGGCACAAAACGCACGCAGCTCCAGACACACAGCCCACCTCCCCAGTCCTGGTTCTTCAGTTGCAATGGAAAGAACTCAGCCCACCTCACCTTGAGTGCAAGAGGTTAAGCTGAAAAATCAGGTCCTGGGATCAGCTCCTGCTCACAGGTAAATCCTAGCCTCTAGCACATGTCACTCGCTCCTGCACAAGTCCATTTATTCATTTCCCCAAAGACTTGCTGCACTTACTGTTTGCCATCTTTGCTGGCTTGGAAGCTCCCTGCATGAGGCGAGCCCCAGCTCACTCTCCACAAGAGAATGCTACACAGATGGGGAGCCTCCTCACCACCTGGAACAAGGGAGTTCCTGGCCTCCCTGCCAACGAGAGGGCTCTGCTGATCAAACTCCAGGCAGTGGACCGTGTCCATGCTGGTGGCTCCACGCAGAGGCAGAATTCGCCTCCCACCTTCCCCCACAATCCTCCTGCCCAATCCAGCGTTCAGTGAGAGCACATGCCTGAACCTTGCCCCTGGTGGGGGCAACCGTGTTACTCGTTAACTTGGTGATTGGAAGCACCTCTCCTCTGAAGTGCTGAAGATAAAATGAGGAGGAAAACCTGTGGAGGGCAAGGGTTCCGGGTCCTTGTGCCCTTTGGGTAACAGTCATGCCATTCACCATTCAGATAAATCTAGAACTTCACCAAGCACTCAGATGCCAGATCTCATGTGCTGGGAGAACCTTCTGTATTCCCAGGGGTGGGAGGTCTTATGTTAACACTAGCTACTCTGCAGCCTGGAATTTAATGTCAGCCAGGCTTGGGTCGGATTCCTCCCCCTACTTCTCCCACCGCCCACTAGCAAAACACACTGCCAGGCACCTCTTCCAAGGAAGGTGCTACATCGGCTCTACAGGTCCCTAGCATCTCCATGTGCATGCTTGCTGAGTCGCTTCAATTGTGTCTGACCCTTTGCAACCCCCAGCCCCAGCTGGGTGTGGGAAGTGCCAGCTCAGTGCCTAGTTCAGGATGCCCAGTCAATCCACAGCCACTGGCAGTATTATTGTTGCCAACCCCAGGGAAGCTCGTGTCTACGAGATGAGCCCCTTTGGAAGCTATGCATAGGGCAAACCCATCATCCACCTGCTCTTGGGCCATCCTCTGGCCCCTGACCCTCTGCCTTCAGAGCTAGCATATGTGAGTGCTTTTCTCTTCTGGGCTGACCTTATGTTTGATCGCCATGAAATGAAAACACAAGATACCAAGAGCCTGGGGCCGGGAAAGGCCCATGAATCCCTGTTAACTTCAGGCAGGTGCGAATCTTCAGCCTTCCAGGCAATTTCAGTCATTGAGCTGGATCATTAGGATATCAGAGGGGCTGCAGTGCCCCAGCAGCCAAGCTCTTAAAGGGACATCCAGGGAGCTGTCCTGGAAGATGAGCCAGAGAGCGTCTCCATCCTCTGTAATCTGCACATTAATTTTGTATCCTGTGTGCATATGTGCATGCTAAGTCACTTCAGTGTGTTGGACTCTTTGCAGCCCTATGGGCTATAGCCCACCAGGCTCCTCTGTCCATGGGATTCTTCAGGCAAGGATACTGGAGTGGGTTGCTTTGCCCTCCTCCAGGGGATTGTCCTGACCCAGCGATCAAACTTGAGTCTATGTCTCCTCCATTGGCAGATAGGTTCTTTACCCCTAGTATCACCTGGGAAGCCCCATCCTCCGTATTCTGAATCAGATGAGACATGGTGTCCCACGGTCACATCCAAACCCAGATTTCTTTTTCCTTACTTGGAATATGGTGAGCAAGTTTCTCCCAATTTTGTTTGTTTTCCTATATAAAGATTTACAGTAAAAATGATAAACTATGTGAAACCTATTTGGAGTTCAAGCCATTCACCTCACCAGGAAAGAGATGGCTCTTTGCTGGGCTTTTTCATTATAAAGTTGTCAAAGCTCAATATCAGGAGTTCAAAGGGAGGACGTGAACAGATCACCTTAGGCAACTCAATGCATGTCATCAAATGACCTAGTAGTGGTTACTATTGCAGTTCGGTTCAGTTCAGTTCAGTTCAGTCACTAAGTCGTGTCTGACTCTTTGCTACCCCAGAAACCACAGCACACCAGGCCTCCCTGTCCATCACCAACTCCCGGAGTGCACCCGGGATTAACGATTACATGCAAATTGTACACTTTCACTTCAGTTCAGTTGCTCAGTCGTGTCCGACTCTTTGTGACCCCATGGACCCCAGCACGCCAGGCCTCCCTGTCCATCACCAANCCTATTTGGAACCAGTCTGTTGTTCCATGTCTAGTTCTAACTATTGCTTCCTGACCTGCATACAGGTTTCTCAAGAGGCAGGTCAGGTGATCTGGTATTCCCATCTCTTTCAGAATTTTCCACAGTTTCTTGTGATCCACACAGTCAAGGGCTTTGGCATAGTCAATAAAGCAGAAATAAATAGATGTTTTTCTGGAACTCTTGCTTTATCCATTATCCATCGGATGTTGACAATTTGATCTCTGGTTCCTCTGCCCTTTCCAAAACCAGCTTGAACATCTGGAAGTTCACGGTTCATGTATTGCTGAAGCCTGACTTGGAGAATTTTAAGCATCACTTTACTAGCATGTGAGATGAGTGCAAGTATGTGGTAGTTTGAGCATTCTTTTGGATTGCCTTTCTTTGGGATTGGAATGAAAACTGACCTTTTCTAGACCTGTGGCCACTGCTGAGTTTTCCAAATTTGCTGGCATATTGAATGCAGCACTTTCACAGCCTCATCTTTCAGGATTTGAAATAGCTCAACTGGAATTCCATCACCTCCACTAGCTTTGTTTGTAGTTCAGCCAACACTCATAGAGGTATCCTCCATGGCAGGGGCCTCTGGGTGGCTCAGTGGTCAAGAATCTGACTGAGAAGAGGAGACTTGGGTTCAGCCCCTGGGTTGGGAAGATCCCCTGGAGGAGGGCATGGCAACCCATTCTAGTATTCTGGCCTGGAAAATCCCATGGACAGAAGTGCCTGGCAGACTACAAGCCATGGAGTCGCAAAGAGTCAAACATGACTTAGCACCTAAACAACAACTTTCCATGGCAGACACTGTACTGAGATGAATAAAACATAAAATATAGTACCTTTTTTTTCTATTATTTACTGATTTTTAACATTATTGCCACATTTCCATTCTCTTCATCCCTCCTTCCCTCCAAAATCCTCAATTACTGAACCATTTGAAGTAAGCTGTGGGCATCATGACACTTAATCCCTAAATGTTTCAGCTTCTGTCTCCTAAGAACAGGATTATTCTTCTGCAATAACTACAGTATCACTGTCATCCTGAGACCATTAACACCAACATGATAATATTGTCTAAAATGCTCTCTGTATTCCCGTATTCCCATTTCCCCAAGGGTCGCAGGAATGTTCTTTGCAGCTTTTCTTTTTGTTTTTTTTTAAAGCAATCCAGGATACACTCATGGATCATGCACTACATTTGGCTTCCTCCTAGTGTTTTGATAGATGTAAAGAAAGAGTTAGAGCTGTCCAATAAAGACTTCAGAGAAAGAAACTTTAGACTCCAACTAAAAAGACAAATCTGCCCATAAGGACCCTTGGATGCTGCATAATTCTCGTTCTTCACCACAGATGGGCAGATCATTTCTTAGAGGGGCATATGGACTCCTAATTATTCCAACAGTTTAATGCCATCTGCTCCCTATGAGGAGGAAAAACTTCAAATGTGGTGTCGGGGAGTCTTAGGTCTTGATCAGGGTTTAACCTGTGTTGGAACA
Source organism: Neotragus pygmaeus (assembly GCA_006410875.1). NCBI lineage: Eukaryota > Metazoa > Chordata > Mammalia > Artiodactyla > Bovidae > Neotragus > Neotragus pygmaeus. Next base: position 199,136 of record SJYV01032113.1, on the reverse strand, counting down.
CAAGCCCATGTCAGTGTGGGCCTGTAGTAGGCACTGGAGAGGAGGGAAAGACGGAGAACAAGCCTGCTCTCACAGGGTTTCAGGTCTAGTTGAAAGTGAAAATGTGAGTCACACAATTGTGACCGATGACTCTTTGCAATCCCATGGACTGTAGCCCGCCAGGCTCCTCTGTCCATGGAATTCTCCAGGCAAGAAGACTGGAGTGGGTAGTCATTTCCTTCTCCTGGGGATCTTCTCAACCCAGGGTTCCAACCTGGGTCTCCTGCATTGCAGGCAGGTTCTTTACCATCTGAGCCACCAGCGAAGCCTCCCAGGTCTAGTTGGGGAAAGGAAAAACAGTAGGGAGAGAGAGAGAAAAATGATGAGGCTGGATTTTTGGGTAAAGTAGATGAAGGAACACGTAACTCAAGGCTGGATGGTGGGGAAAAGGTCTCATCTAAGCCACAAGCTGAAGCAGGGGCAGGGGTGGGGGGGGAAGAGGGCCCACCTAAACTGGGCCTTACAAGACATAGTAAGGTGCTTAAAATCTATCCTAAGACCAGTCAAGTGCCATTGAGGAGCAGAACACGACCAGATGTCCTGGTTCACTGTCTAGGATGATGGGCAAGTGGGCAGAGGAACCACAGCTTGGAAACTGTACCAGGAACAGGCAATGAGCGGCTGCAGTTAAGACAGTGGAAATGGAGATGGACAGAGGGAAATGGATTTTGTATTAAAAAAAATTTTTTTTAATTGAAGTATAGTTAATTTATGATGCTGTGCTAGTTTCAGATGTAGAGCAAAGTGATTCAGTTATGCATACATATATATTCTTCTTCAGATTCCTTTCCATTATAGGGTATAACAAAATATTGAGTACCATTCCCTCTGTATTCAGTAGGTCCTTGTTGATTATCTTTTTTTAAAAAATTTTACCAGAGGATAGTTGATTTACAGTGTTGTGTTAGTTTCAGACATACAACAAAGTGATTCAGTTATACATATACATATATTCATTATTTCTTAGATTCTTTTCTCATGTCACATGCGTGCGTGCATGTCCAGTTGTGTCTGACTCTTTGTGACCCCTATGAACTGTAGCCTGCCAGGCTCCTCTGTCCATGGGATTATCCAGGCAGGCATCCTGAAATGGGTTACCATTTCCTTCTCCAGGAGATCTTCCCCACCCAGGGATCAGACCTGCATCTCTTGTGTCTTCTTTTCCACTAGAGCTATCTGGGAGAGATTATTTAATATATTGTTGTTGTTCAGTTGCTAAGTTGTCTAACTCTTTGTAACACCATGGACTGCAGTATGCCAGGCTCTTCTGTCCTCCACTATCTTCTGGCAGTTGCTCAAATTCATGTCCATTGAGTCAGTGATGCTATCTAACCATCTCATCCTCTGCTGCCCACTTCTCCTTTTGCCTTTAATCTTTCCCAGCATCAGTATGTTTTCCAGTGAGTCAGCTCTTGGCATCAAGTGGCCAAAGTACTGGAGCTTCAGTTTCAGCAACAGTCCTTCTAACGAATATTCAGAGTTGATTTCCTTTAGGATCGACTGGTTTGATCTCCTTGCAATCCAAGGGACTCTCAAGAGTCTTTTCTCGAATCACAATTCGAAAGCATCAATCCTTCAGCACTCAGCCTTATTTATGGTCCAGCTCTCACATTTGTACATGACTACTGGAAAAACCATAACTTTGACTATACAGACCTTTGTCAGCAAAGTGATACCTCTGCTTTTTATTATGCTACCTAGGTTTGTCATAGCTTTCCTTCCAAGGAGCAAGAGTCTTTTCATGTCTGTGGTCACCCTCTGCAGTGATTTTGGAGACGAAGAAAATAAAATCTGTCACTTCTTCCACTTTCTTCCCTTCTATTTGCCATGAAGTGATGGCACCTGATGCCTTGATCTTAGTGTATTGAATGCTTAGTTTTAAGCCAGCTTTTTCACTCTCCTCTTTCACCTTCATCTAGAGGCTCTTTAGATCTTCTTCACTTTCCGCCATTAGAGTGGTATCATCTGCATATCTAAAGTTGTTTATATTTTTCCCCAGCAATCTTGATTTCAGCATGTGATTCATTCAGTCTGGCATTTCACATGATGTACTCTGCATATAAGTTAAATAAGCAGGGTGACAATATACAGCCTCAACGTACTCCTTTCCCAGTTTTGTGCTAGTCAGTTCTTCCATGTCCAGTTCTAACTGTTGTTTCTTGTCCTGCATATAAGTTGCTCAGGAGGCAGGTAAGGTGGGCTGGTATTCTCATCTCTATGAGAATTTTTCCATAGTTTGTTGTGATGCACACAATCAAAGTCTTTAGCATAGTCAATGTAGCAGATGTTTTTCAGGAACTCCCTTGCTTTCTCCATGATTCAATGAATGTTGGCAATTTGATCTCTGGTTCTTCTGCCTCTTCAAAACCCAGCTTGTACATCTGAAAGTTCTCAGTTCATGTACTGCTGAAGCCTAGCCTGAAGGATTTTGAGCATAACCTTGCTAGTATGTGAAATGACTGTGGTTGTATGGTGGTTTGAAAATTCTTTTTCATTGCCCTTTTTTGAGATTGAAATGAAAATGAGCCTTTTCTGGTCCTACGGCCACTGTTGAGTTTTCCAAATCTGCTGACATATTGACTCGCACTTTAAGAGCATCATCTTTTAGGATTTGAAATAGCTCAACTGGAATTCCATCACCTCCACTAGCTTTGTTCCTAATTTTATAAATAGTAGTGTGTATCTGTTAATCCCATACTCCAGATTTATCCCTCCCCCTCACCCCTGCTATCCCCTCTGGTAATCATATGTTCATTTTCTATGTCTATGAGTCTATTCCTGTTCTGTAAAAATGTTCATTTGTATCATTTTTCTTTTTTAATTCCACATATAAGTGACATGACATTTGTCTTTCTCTGTTTGACTTACTTCGCTTGGTATGACCATCTCTAGATCTATCCACATTACTGTGAAAGGCACTATTCCATTCTTCTTATGGCTGAGTAATCTTCTGTATGTATACCGCTATACCACATCTCCTTTATCCATTTCTCTGTCAAGGGACACAGGTTGCTTCCATGACTTGGTCGTAGCAAATAGTGCTGCTATGAACATTGGGGTGTATGTATCTTTTTGAATTAGGTTTTTCTCCAGATATATACCCAGGAATGGGATTGCAGAATCATATGGTAACTTGAGGAACCTCCATACTATTCTTTATAGTGGCTGCACACACTCACATTCCCACCAAGAGTGTAGGAGGGTTCCCTTTTCTCCACACACTCTCCAGCATTTGTTATTTGTAGACTTTTTGATGTTGGCCACTCTGATTGATGTGAGGTGAAACAGATGAATATTTTGGAGGTAGGATCTAAATAGAATAGATAGATTGCACACGGAGAGCAAAGAAAAGTAAGAAACATAGGATAAGGCCTACTCTGTAATTCAAATGATATTTTGAAACAGTGGTGGGCAAATTAAAACCTGAGGGCCAGTGGCCTGTTTGGAAATAAAGTTTTATTGGCACACAGCCCCACCATTTGTTTACGTGTCGTCTAAGGCTGCTTGCAGCTACAACGGAGGAATTGAGTCCTTTTGACAGAGATTGAGCATATGGCCTGCAAAGTCAAAATGTGTATTGTCTGGTTCTTTGCAGAAAAAGTTTGCATTCCCCTTGCTTTATAAACATTGCATTCCAGAGATGCCTCAGGAAGCAAAAAGATGTTTTAGTCAAATAAGTTTAGGCCATTCATATTCTATGTCGTTTTCTTGACTATTTACCAGAGATGTAGGTACAATGAGAGCTCTGAGAAGTCTCATAGTAAAGAAATCTCTTTATTAAAATCAACATTTCCCAAATTCATTTGCTATCAGACTGTTCTTTCGTTTGACTCTGAAGAATGCACCTATGGACGCTTGCTTTAAAATTTTATTTCTCTTATTTTTGGCCGGTCTGAGTCTTTGTTCCTGTCTGGCTTTTCTCTAGTTGCGGCGAGCAGGGCCTACCCTCTAGCTGAGATGTGTGGGCTCCTCGTTGCAGTAGCTTCTCCCGAGAAGCGTGGGCTCCAGGTGCACATACTTCAGTAGGTCTGGCGCACAAGCTGAGTTGCTCCTCAGCCCGTGGGATCTTCCCAGACCAGGGATTAAGCCCGTGCATTGGCAGGTGGATTCTTTACCGCTGAGTCACCAGGGAAGCCCCTGTGGACAGTTGGTTTAGAAAGATGAGGAGGGGGACTTCCCCAGTGGTCCAGTGCTAAGACTCCAAGCTTCCAATGCAGGGGGCCCAGGTTTAATCCTATCCTGGGTCAAGGAAATAGATCCCGCTTGTCACAACGAAAAGATCCTGCATGTTGCAACTAAGACCCAGTACAGCCAAACACATAACTAAATACAAAAATTTTTAAGATTAAAATAAATTTTTAAAAAGTAAGATGAGTAGCTATACTGAAATGGTAAAGATGGATGAGAGGACCAGTCATGAGATCAGTTAAGAGACCATTAAAATGACAAGAATCAGATAAAAGGATCTGGACCAGGGTTCACATCAATAAGGAAGGAAGAGACATAAGCAAGGCCATGAAGGCAGGATCCTCAGTTTAATATTAGATAGCTGTGAGGAACGTGAATGGAGATAAGGAGACAGAGAGTGGAGGAGGAACAGGAGGAAGAGATGCTGGCTTGAGAAAAAGTGAATTCCAGCTTAGGTACACTGGATTTTGTTGGCTCAGAGTAAACTTCTGCTTCCAGGATGATGGAGTAGGTATACTTCTTCCTATTCCTCCCACTAAGTTAAACCAAGAACTTTGGACATTATACACAAAACACAAAAAGACTCTGAAAGTACAGAAAGGAAGGCAGATGGCTAGGGACCTCGGATCTGATGAATATGGTGTGGTGGGCAGTTCTCTGGGCTTTCTTTTTGCTACATATCCCAGACTGAGCGCTGGAGAAATGGAAACCCACAAACACCAACAGTCCCAACAAAAGAAAGTTCAACAAAATCCTGCTCTCTCTAGCCAAGACCTAGCAAAGAGGTAGACTAGCAGACAAAAACTTTTAGACAATAGCCACCCTACTCTAGCTAAATACCATGAGGGGAAAAAAACGTCGGCACGCTTTCACCCACATAAGCCAAGGCTGGGAGGGACCCTGAACTTCCGACCTCAAGAGGCTGTGATGAGGCGCCCAGCATTCCACTGGATGACGGTGGAGAAGGCCCGTGAGCAGTGTGGACCCCCCCCACCTCCAGGCGTCAACAAGGCCCAAGTGGGTACCATGACTACCACCTCTACCTGGCAGTAACGAGGTGCCCCTCCCCCCACCCTTCAAGCCCCTGCTGGGATGGTATCAGAGCAAACCACCTAAAACTGGTTTGCATAAGATTCAGAGTTTCAGAACATGTAAAAATATCCTGGTTTCAGTCAAAAATCATTGATCATACCAAGAACCAGGAAGACCTCAAATTCAGTGGAAAAAAAAAAAAAA
>SJYV01032113.1:148253-176882 GCA_006410875.1 Neotragus pygmaeus | reverse complement strand
GAAACAAAATATCACATAAAAGAAAAAAGACTCTGCTGGGTGTGTGTCTGTATGTCTGTGTGTGCACGCATTCTTTTTTTTTTTTTCTTATCTGAATCAAGGAGATATGCCTGCCCATTCCCCTGAATTTAAAAGAAGTAAGTCAAATGGTCCTTCAGTTAGAAAAGTGATTTCTTAGCCACCGAGAACAAAATAGCGTCTCGGGTTACCAACCCTGAAGAATGTCTTGGCACATTCTTCCCTCCGGGCCTGAGCTGTTTTGTGTGTGTCCGCCATGGAGGCTGCTGGGGGTAGGGAATCCAGTTTTCAGCTTCCCCTTTCACCAGGGGGTTGGAAGAGCAGCCAGGCAGCCAGCCTTGCCAGCTCTCTCCCCTTCTCACCCAGGGGAAGACTGGGAGGCCGAAATTCCTGAGGATGGTTGTCCCAACAACCAGAGAGGGGCCAGTGGGCAGCTCGGGGCCTGCCGACTGGGCCAAAGGCTCCGCCAAGCTCCGCGGGCTCCTCCCGAGATAGGGCTGGTCTTAGAAGGTGCTAGGTGTGTGGGGAATCAGGTGCTGTCGATCTGGCCACGGAGCAGTACCCCTTCATCAGAATAACCCCGGATTCTTCTGGAAGCTTCCAGCCAAGAGCCAGCACTCCGGGTGTATTTAACTTAGTGGTATGCAACAACAAACGCACTGATTGTTCTCTGAGGAAGAATGGATTGTTAGAACTGGCCCTGCCAGAGAAGGTTCCTGAAGCCTAATTCCTGCTCTTTGGTGCGTGTCGGGGGGGAGGGGGGGACTGTGTTCAGACTTTCTTCACCTGGGAGCTCTGTGGGAACAGTTTCTGTGTCTGTGTGATCAGTGCTGGAGGCCCACGTGGCTGGCAGGCCTTGTTGAGAGAACCCAGCAACTTCTCTCATGATATGCACAGGAATTTTTGCCAACCCTGTTATTACAGGAACAATTCATAGTGTAAGATGTTGGGCTTTACAGCAGGCAAAAGATCTTAATCTCCTTCTGGTCACAGACCCTTAGAAGCTTCCAACAGAGGTTAAGGATGTTTCTCGAAGAAAAGCATGAACAGAGCTTTTGGCACATCATTTCAGGGGGTTCACCGACCCCAGATTCATAACCCCTGCCATGGATTAGCTTAGAAACTGCTCATCACTACCTGTATGCCCTCCTGTTTAGCTGAGACATAATGATTGAGCATTGACTATATTCAGGCAGTCTGCTGAGCACTTTACATGGAGGATTTCTTTTAAGCCCCCTAACAACTCTGGGAGTAGATTATCTACCTGATAAACCTCAAGGCATAGGGGGCCTAAGTTCAGAGAAAACCACTCAGCTTCTGAGGAGCTGAGATATGATTGCGAGGCGTGTCGACTCAGAACCCACATTTCTGACCACTGAGCTGCCTGGAATCCCTTGCAGAATCAAAAACCTCTGCTCTATTGCCTAAGGAATTCAGCCTTGGGGAATGGAGCCCGGACAGGCATGATTTCACTTACCTGCTGCCATTCTGGTGTGGCCAGGCCGTAGTTATTCAGAGAGCAGTATAGAAAATGGTCCAGTGGTTAAGATTCTGCACATCCACTGCAGGGGTTGTGGGTTCAATCCCTGGTTGGGGAACTAAGGTCCCACAAGCCGCATGGCAGGACCAAAAATAAACAAATAGATAAAATTAAAAAAAAGAAAATGGAAAGAGTCTTTGAATCCTGACATCTTTGATCTGCTGCTTATTACCTGAGTGACCTTGGCAAGTTATGTATTCTCTCTGAGCCTCAGTTTTGTCTTCTTTAGGATGGGATGATATACATCAGCTGTCAAGAGGCATTTTGAGCATGAAATAAGTTAAAATATCACAGAGCCTCATATAACAGGGAAAATATCACAGAGCCTCATATAACAGTAGACACTTAGGAATGTCAAATCTTTTAGCTTTTACAAGGAGGTCAGTAAAGAATCTGCCTGCAATGCAGGATCTTCCAGGATAGGGAAGATCCCTTGAAGAAGGGAAAGGCAACCCACTCCAATGTTCTTGCCTGGGAAATCCCATGGACAGAGGAGTCCAGTCAATGAGGTCACAAAGAGTGGGACTGACTAAGCGACTAACACTTTCACCTAGAAAATAATTAAGTCAAATGGAGACCAAGTCTCCATCTAGTTCTGTTCAGTTCAGTTCAGTCACTCAGTTGTATCTGACTGTTTGCGACCCCATGAACCACAGCATGCCAGGCTTCCCTGTCCATTACCAACTCCTGGAGTCCACCCAAACCCATGTCCATCGAGTTGGTGATGGCATCCAACCATCTCATCCTCTGTCATCCCCTCCTCCCACCTTCAATCTTTCCCAGCATCACGGTCCTTTCAAATGAGTCAGCTCTTTGCATTAGGTGGCCAAAGTATTAAATTTCAGCTTCAACATCAGTCCTTCCAATGAACACCCAGGACTGATCTCCTTTAAGATAGACTGGTTTGATCTCCTTGCAGTCCAAGGGACTCTCAAGAGTCTTCTCCAACACCAACAGTTCAAAAGCATCAACTCTTCAGTGCTCAGCTTTCTTTATAGTCCAACTCTCACATCCATACATGACCACTGGAAAAACCATAGCCTTGACTTGATGAGCCTTTGTTGGCAAAGTAATATCTCTACTTTTTAAAATGCTGTCTAGGTTGGTCATAGCTTTTCTTCCAAGGAGTAAGCATCATTTACTTTCATGGCTGCAGTCACCATCTGCAGTGATTTTGGAGCCACCCAAAATAAAGTCTCTCACTGTTTCCATTGTTTCCCCATCTATTTGCCATGAAGTGATGGGACCAGGTGCCATGATCTTAGTTTTCTGAATGTTGAGTTTTAATTAAGCCAACTTTTCACTCTCCTCTTTCACTTTCATCCAGAGACTCTTTAGCTGCTCTTCGTTTTCTGCCTTAAGGGTGGTGTCATCTGTGTATCTGAGATTCCAAATCGGGAAAGGAGTACATCAAGGCTGTATATCGTTACCTTGTTTATTTAACTCATATGCAGAATACATCATGCAAATGCTGGATTGGATGAAGCACAACCTGGAATCAAGATTGCCAGGAGAAATATCAATAGCCTCCAGCTCTGTAGCAGTTTGCAACTGGTATGGACCTTTCTGGCCACGTCTAGCCCTCTCATTTCACTTGATGAAACTGAAACCAATGTCTTGCCCCAGGTCACATAGCAAATGTCAACCTGAGTCTCTGGTGAAAAGTGAAAAGTCACTAAGTCATATCCAACTCTTTGTGACCCCATGGACTATACAGCTCATGGAATTCTCCAGGCCGGAATACTGGAGTGGGTAGCCTTTCCCTTCTCCAGGGGATCGTTCCAACCCAGGTCTCCTGTATTGCGGGTGGATTCTTTACCAGCTGAGCCACAAGGGAAGCCCAAAAATACTGGAGTAGGTAGCACACCCCTTTTCCAGGGGATATTTCCGACCCAGGAGTTGAACCCAGGTCTCCTGCATTGCAGGCGGATTCTTTACCAACTGAGCTACCAGGGAAAGGTCTCCTTTCTTCTTTCTCTTATGTAAACTTTTCCTTGAAAACTAGACCCAGTTTCTTCTCATCCACTGTAATAATTTGAGAGTATTTTATGCTTATGATTTATCCTCTGTAATCCTTTTTGGCTGTGCTGATGACCAGCAAGTTTCTTTCACAGCGTCACAATCATCTGTGAGTCGTGTCGTAAGAATGTGTTATGTGTCGAGCAAAGTACAGCAATTGAAAGTGCACTACTATTTTTATGATCAATTTAAATAGATTTAAGGTTATTGTCAGACTAATGTCACTTTCCGCCAATTTACATTCTGACATGCTTTCTTAAGCGGGAATTATAACCAGCCTGCCAGGGAATTTACCCAAAGCCTCTATTCTCCATGCTTCTGCTCTTAATGATCCACTAATACCTTGAGTTTGGGCCTTTACTATTATGAGAGGGCTTTTCTTCTCCTTCCAAGGCCTGAATTTATGATCTACACATCTCGTGGGCATCTACAGTGCACGAGAGTATCTTATGTCATTCATTAAGAAAGAAATAAAGTTAAAAGGCACTAGTCTAGCTAACAGGAAGAAATGAGAGGCTTTGGAACCCACAAATGAATAATAATAACTGTTAATATGTACTCTGGGCTGCATGCAAAGTGTTTTATATTATGATCTCATTTAATCCTTTTGCCAACCATATAAGGTAAATAGTGTTGCCCACTCCATCTTCAGATAAGGAAACAGAGACTTAGAAAGGTTATGAATTTGTATTTGCTCAAGGTCACCACCACTAGGGGCTGCACCCAGGACTGGAGCCCAGGTGGCTGAGCTCCCGAAGTCACACTCGGATTGTGCTGTGCTTAGTCGCTCAGTCGTGTCCGACTCTCTGCCACCCCATGGGCTTTCGCCCGCCAGGCTCCTCTGTCCATGGGGATTTTTCCAGGCAGGAATACTGGAGGGGTTGCCATGGCCTCCTCATTGTAGCCATTTTAGGATTCCAGATGCCCTGTCGACAAACTGGGCTGGAAGGTTACCATTCACTCCTGAAAAGAGGCTAGCCTGCTGTGGATCTCAGGGAAAGATGCTGGCAAGGAGGCTTGATCAGGAAAGCCAGTGAAATTCACATCGTGGCTTGGGAGACCAGTGGGCACAAAGGCTACCCTCTGGGAGCCGCCAGCCAACCAGAGCTCTGGGAGGGAGGGAGAGAACAGAGATGGAGGCAGGGAAACTCTGAAGGATGCAGTGTGTGGAGTTCAAAGCCATTCCCAAATTGCTTGGGTAAATGCTCCCAACAGCCAGGGACTTAGTAACCACTAAGGCAGCTCCTTCCTGTTATTGCCCCTCCTGCTTTTGGCCTTGACAAACTGACCTGATTCCCCACTCCCCTGGGAGCCCAGGGAGCCTTGCAACACGGCCCTTTTGAAGAGAAGAGNAAGGCGGGGGAGGGAGGCATCACTTCCTTTGAGAGATGATGAAGCAAAAGCCCTTGAAAGGCAACAGACTGTCCTAAGGTCACAGAGCTCAAGGCAGGACCAGAATCCAGGTCCTTTTATCCCTAACTCTCAACAGGAAAGAAAAAGGTGAGAGGTGGACCTCCGCTCACAGAAATTACAGCCAGGGTGAGGAGACAAGAATTCAGATATAACTGTCCCAACCCAGAACAAGATTAGATGGTCCTGATCAGAATCAAGGGTGGTAATGATGCTGTGTGGCCTCAGGCAGTCATCTCCCTCTCTGGGCCTCAGCTGAAAACAAGGATGCTGAACTCAGCCCTGAGGAAGCTCTCACCAGCGCCTCTCCTCTCTGTGGGTGAGGCATGCTTGGGGGGCAAGGGCGATGAGATAGGAGCCTTTTGAGTAGGAACAAAGAAGGGCTGATTTTGCACCAGTGGGGAAGCAGTAGGGGCTGAGGAAGCCCACCCTGAGAAATCTTATTTGATCTAGAAGGAAAAGGTAGATTCTAAAAGCAGATGGAGGAGGCGGTTTCTTTTCCGGCTTCTTGGTGCATTGGGAAGGGAATGAGGTCCATTCTCTGAAGCCTTTCAGCATCTCAGCGGGGAAGTGTGAGCACATGGGTGGCAACCCCGCCCAGCAGCAGATTCCGGTGAGAGATGCCCCTGGGATCCCTCATCACACTGACCACCTGGGGCTGCTCATGACTCGTTCAGTCCAGCCTGCATGTGGCTGGTAGCTGTGCAGGCAGCAAGCAACTCAGGGTCCTGGAACTACAGGTGAGTTAACATCTCAGAGCCTCAGTTTGCTCACCTACAAAATGGGGGTAACAATCAATAGTTACACCCTTCAGGGGCAAGAGGTACAGGAGATGATAGATGGTGAAATTATATAGTGAATTGTATACACTTTGGCCACCTGACGTGAAGGGCCAACTCATTGGAAAAGACCCTGAAGGAAAGAAAGAGGAGAAAGGGATGACAGAGGATGAGATGGTTGGATGGCATCACTGATACAATAGACATGAGTTTGAGCAAGCTCCAGGAGATGATGAAGGACAGGGAAGACTGGCGTGCTACAGTCCACGGGGTCGCAAGGAGTCAGACAAGGCTTAGTGACTAAACAACAATAGCAACAATAGCCCACAAGGGCGATGGAGCTCTTGTCAACAATATGGTTTATTTCTTATTACTCCCAGCGGCTTTCCTGCTGGGACTTTGGAGGAGAGCTGAGTTGCCTTCCTGCTGGAATGGGAGAGGGCTACAGGCAAGTGGACAAAGGATGTGGCTCAGATGGAAAGGCTCCTGGGTTCCCCGAGGTACTGTGGGGTGGCCAGTGCTGATGGCCTATGTGGAGAAGGCATGGAAAGGGGCAAAGGGCTGCAGGCAGAGCACACCGGCAGGGCATGTTCTCANCCACGTCCTGGGCTCCAATTCTGGGGTTAAGACGTGCACGCAAATATTTTACCACAGGGCAGAGTGTGTATGCTAAGTCGCTTCAGTCGTGTCCGACTCCTTGTGACGTTATGAACCATAGCCTGCCGGGCTCCTCTGTCCATGAGATTCTTCAGATGATAATACTGGTATGGGTTGCCATTTCCTTCTCCAGGAAATCTTACCAACCCCAGGGATCAAACCCGAGTCTCCTACGTCTTCTGCATTGGCAAGTGGGTTGCTTACCACTAGCACCACCTGGGAAGCCCGAGCAGAGTGTGGAACGTGACAAGACACAGGCAGAAACAAAGAGAAGATTCGAAAGAGAGGAGATCAGGACTTCCCTGGTGGTCCAGTGGTTAAGACTCCATGCTCCCAATGCAGGGAACGTGGGTTTGATCCTTTGTCAGGGAACTAAGATCCCACATAAGCCCCCAAAATAAAATTACATAAATATTTTTTATAAAAGGGGGGGTGAGATCATCATATTCAACTAGGGGACAGGTAAGGGTGACAGGGCTTTCGGGCTTTAAGGGCAAGATCTTTACACCGGACCCTGAACAGGCTTCCCTGGTGGCTCAGATGGCAAAGCATCCGCCCGCAATGCAGGGGACCTGGGTTCAGTTCCTGGGTTGGGAGGATCGCCTGGAGCAGGAAATGGCAACCCACTCTAATATTTCTGCCTGGAGAATCCCATGGACAGAGGAGCCTGGCGGGCTACAGTCCACGGGGATGCAAAGAGTCGGGCACGACTGAGAGACTAAGCACACACAGACACACTAAACGGAGATGCCACAGGATGACAGAGAAGGAGAGAGAGGACAGATCGTGACCTGGGAAAGCCCAGGTTCACCCACCGGCTCACCCAACCACTGCCTGCAGCGCCAGGCAGCTCGCCTGTGGCAGACGCAGAGGCGGGCAGGACAAACTCGCCCGGGAGGCTCTGCATGGCCACAGCAGGGACCATGGAAGAGGGCGCGAGNATTTGCCAGGAAAGATGGGACCAGATGCCATGATCTTAGTTTTCTGAATATTGAGCTTTAAGCCAACTTCTTCACTCTCCTCTTTCACTTTCATTAAGAGACTCTTTAGTTCCTCTTCACTTTCTGCCATAAGGTTGGTGTCATCTGCATATCTGAGGTTATTGATATCTCTCTCGGCAATCTTGATTCCAGCTTGTGCTTCGTCCAGCCCAGCATTTCTCATGATGTACTCTGCCCAGGCCTGAGTGGTTCTCAAAATGTGGTCCCCAATCAGGACATCAGCTTCACTTGGGAACTTGTTAGATCTGCAGACTCTCCTGTCCCATCTTGGACCTACTAATCAGACACTCTTGGGGGGAGGTGGGTGATTGGGAGCCCTGGGAGCTGTCTTTCAAGGAGCATCCCAGGGGACTCTGCTGCCCCCTGAAGTCTGGAAACTACTGGCCGAACATTTGTAGCCAGAATGCTGTAAGGTGTTTTGTGGGTGGTTACTGGCAAAATCTGGCCCGGTTTGAAGAGCTTTCCGAGTATGGGTAGACGCAGCCTGTTAAAATGGTCATCAGCCTGAGAACATTTTTATATCAACCCCTAAACTCTTATTTCTTTTTAAAAATATTTATTTATATATTTGGCTATGCCACATCTTAGTTGTGGCCTGTGGGATCTAGTTCCCTGACTAGGGATTGAACTTGGGCCCCTCTTAGCCGCTGGACCATCAGAGAAGTCCCCCCACATGCTTATTGTCCAAGTGGGACCTCTACACTTCTTGCGCCAGGTGTCACCGTCACTTGACATGTTTGCATCAATATTCAGCTCACATTCCCCTGTCCCTGGTGGTGATCAGCATCTTTGCTTCACCTTCCTCACAGACCCTTGTGCCCAAGGGAGCCCCATCTCTTGTTACTTCAGCATGAAAGACTTATCAGGAAATCAAATTCCCCTTGGGCACTTTGGTGTCTGAAGGGCCTATGGACTTGGACTGCAGCATTCTTGCTTGCCCAGTGGCACACACATCAGGATGTTTGGGGTTCCCTGGAAATCAGCTGGGTCATCTCAGGTCTGAAGTGGCTCCAGCCACGCACGAATTACCTTCCGCTTCTGTTCATGTTGGCTAGAACTGAGAGCAAAGAATGTATTCCCTTGGTGTGTTCCATTCCTGGTGAGAATGGTGCTAAGAAGCAGGCAACAGCAGGGACCAAAGACAGACATCATTCCTCATGGAGCTTATAGACACGTAATGAGAACAAGAGCCACATCCTTACAGATCAGGAAATGAAGAGGATGCGGCGTTCAAAAATAATAGGCTTTGTAAATGACACCACACATCAAGTTACAGAATTTAAAAGTTCTGTAGTCAAAAAAACTGTTTGCTTTTAGCTTTAAGTAAAAAAAAAAAAAAGAAAGAAAGATGGATCACTATTCATCTGTGATGACCACGCAACCTCTTCAACTGAGTTTATAATTCTAGTCCGTAGAGCACGGCACTTACTGTAGTGGCAACAAGAGGTGTTTTTCTTTGTTTTTTGTTTTTGAATGAAAGATCCTTTCAATTCTTTGGCACTTTACAGTTTTCAAAAGTGTCACACGTGTGATTTCATATGGTCCCCTAAGAACCCTTGCCTCCTACATTGTCCCTCTCTCCTTCCCTCTCCCCGCTGGTAACTACTAGTTTATTCTCTATATCTGTGAGTCTGCTTCTTTTTGGTTTTATTCACTAGTTTGTTGTATTTTTTTAGATTTCACGTGTGAGTGATATCATCATTCTTTCTATGTCTGACTTATTTCACTTAGCATAATGCCCTCAGAATCCATCCATGTTGCTGCATATAGTAAAATCTCATTCTTTTTTATGGCTGAGTGGTAATGCATTGTACATATATATCACGTTTCCTTTATTCCTCTGTTGATGGGCCTTTGATACCATCTTAAGTTTAAGAAGCGATGATCAATAGACTTGTCCCAAATCCTTCTAGAGACCCAAGCAGGACTAGAATCCCTTCAGCCTCTCCCCATAACCTGGCCTACTTCTCGGTCCTCACATCCAAAACATCTCTTCCTTTCTTCAGGCCTCTTTGGACGTTCCTAGTGCTCAGGTGTTCTCCTTCCAAGAGTAAGTCTTCAGTCTGACCAAAGTTCCAGAAGTGTCAGCAGGCGACATGCACGGCACCTTCCTTGACCTCCCTGTAGCATCTCGCGGTGTTGCCAACTTCTGCCTTTACGGTGGTCTTTCTCATCCCTTAGCCTCTCCCTAGTGGTGGCCTGTGTCCCCAAGCCTTCCACCACCTCCTGTGCCTGAAACCTCAGGTGCCCAGTTTCCTGCTAGATATCACTTCTCTGCCGAGACAAGCACTTCAAACTACCACGGATCTAAAGTTGAATCCAGTCTCCGACTCAACCAATGGCTTTGCCCACTGGGGTCCATCAAAGCCACCCCGACCTGTGTCTGTTGAAACCCCACCTTCCCACAGGCCACACCCACTGGTGGCCATGGAAACCACGCCCACCTTGTCCTTTGAAGGGCCACCTCCCTCACTGGCCACTCGGGACACCACTTGCTTCATGAAGCCTTCATCGTGTGCCATCTCCCCCCGCTGCTCTGCTGGAGGGAATCTACTTTAAGTCAGGCCTGTCCTAGTCAAAAGCAGCAGAGGCCCACATGACATGGCTCCAAGAAAGAGGCTACTGCGAGATTAGAGGTTTCGCTGAAATTTAAGGAAGGTCGTAGCAACCCCCACCACCAGACTGGCGGGAGCTATAGCCGGAGTCCGTGAAAAAACAGTGTCTCCAAACATGCCCCTCCTGTCACAGCTCCAACCCCCAACCCAGCCCCAGAGTTATGGTTTCTGCTACCTCCTGAAACCTTTATACAGACTATACAAACCTCAAGTTTGTTCATACATTCGTAAACCACGTTATGAGTTAGTTCTGCTTCGAACTTGCTGTGTGACCCCCAGGCAAGCTACTTAATCTCCGTGAGCCTCAGTTTCCTCTATACAAATAAGGCTAAGAGTAATAAAATAATAGCCCAGATTTTACTGACTGCCAAGCCCCTCTCTAAGCGCTTTACATTTATCAGCTCAACTAACTATCACGCTCACTTTCTAAGGGAGGTACTGTTACTATCCTCTTTATAGATGAGGGCGTGGAGGCACAGAGAGGATAAGTAATTTGCCTGAGGTCACACAGCTAGAAAGTCATGAAGCTAAGATTCAAACTCAGGCTCTCTGGCCCCAGAGCTCATGCTATTAGATTGCCATTCATTGTGAGGGTTATTGTGAGAATTACAGCACAGATTCTCTTATTTAGGACACAAAGCCCAGGGCAAGGCCCAGAATAATTACTTAAGAATGCTAACAGTCATGACATCATCTCAGCATTAGCTTGCAGGTGACCCATCTGACCTTCGCAGCGCCAGCCAGTCTCGTAATCCTCCACCTCAGCAACCACAGCTAACTCCGTGTCCCCGGTTCAGATTCTTGCGAGACACGCATTTGGAAAGATGACAGAGCCGGCCTTGAACTGGGCTCGTCTGGTTACAGGGAACCGCATCAAGGTTCAGGGGTCGTGTACCCCCATGGGAGCTTCTACTCAGGTGAGCCTGTGGGCAGCTGGCACCCCGAGGCTGTGCTTTCTCAGAACCCCCAGAGTCCATTTTTTGGAATGCGGCGGCAGTTCGAGGACCCAGTGGTTACTCTGAGCACATGCTCGATTCTGAGCCCCACTTTTGGCCTCATCCCCCTTGTGACAAGTTCGCATTCATTAGCGTGACCCTGACTTGTGCTCCTGGAAGTGGGGACTGTGGACCAGCACACCAGCATCTCCTGGGAGCTGGTTAGAGACGCAGACTCTCAGGCTCCACCTCAGACCCCTGAGACTGCATTTTGACAAGATCCCCAATGGTCCTTCCGCAGGTTGATGTTTGAGTAGCACTGGCCGGTCAACACGACTGATGTTTGCATAGCCCTGTTTTATTCTCTTGTTCTGCAGCTGACTCTACCTCCAGACACAGATAGCAGGTAGTATCAGTAAGCCGTGGGTTCTCACATCCAGGTATAAACACCGCCAAGGACCAGGAGCTTCTCAGCCTGATCCTGGAACTCCACTTGGGATAAGGGATTGAAGCTGGATCTGGAAATGAGGGTGGGGGAGGTCTCAGTGGAAAGAGGATCACGCCTATCACACCTACTGAGAAAAAGGCCTCGAGAAAAGGTCTTGAGCCTGCAGCATGCCCACTAGCAGGGTCAGAGGTCACAGCTGATGCAGGCTATAGGGCAGTCCACCACTGTGGCTCCCAGGGGGCAAGGGACAGTCAGAAGATGGGGACTTTGGTGGCAGGGGCAGTCAGTGTCCCTTGGCTGTAACAAGGAATGAGGAGGCGGCTGGCAGGCACCTGGCAGAAACCACAGAGGCAGGATTCCAGCCCTTAGACAACAGTGGCAAGAGCAAGGCAAGGAGGTCCGGGTCCCAGAGAAGCTTCCCAGGCAGGGGCATGAGCCGGGGAAATAAACGGCAGGTTCCGCGCAACTCTGTCCCTGGAACTATCTTTGAACANGGCAAGAATACTGGAGAGGATTGCCATTTCCTTCTCCAGGGGATCTTCCCGACCCAGGGATCGAACCCGGGTATCCCGCATTGGAGGCAGACACTTTAAGCTCTGAGCCACCAGGGAAGCCCTATTGTTTAACCCTGCTAATCACCTCTTTAGCTTGGCATGTGGACCAAGAAAAGCCATGGTTTGTAATCTGTTCTCTCAGGTCGAGAAATTCAAAAGTGTCATCAGCCCCAATTTTTTTTTTCCAAAACTAGACTATTATGCAGGATAATTCTTATCATAATTATAATAAACATTCTGAGGTTTATTATGTAGAGATTTTAGTTCACTTAAAATTTTTTTTTCTTATTCTTTTTTTCCAAAAGTTTTCTTTTTCAACTGGGTAAAGCATACATAACAAAATGTCCCTTTTTAACCATTTTTAAGTTCAGGGGCCGTACGTACATTCCACCGCTGTGTAGCCATCACTACCATCAGTCTCCAGAACTCTTTTCCTTCTTGTAAAACTGAAACTCTATCCCCATTAAACACTAACTCCCCCCTTCTCTTCTCTCCTCCAGTCCCTGGCAACCACCTGGCAACCACCATTCTACTTTCTGGCTTCACTGCTCTAGGTGCCTCATATGAATGAACGCATACAGGATTTGTCCTTTTGTGACCAGCTTATTTCATTTAGCATAATGTCTCCAGGTCCATCCATCCTGTGTGNGCAACCACCTGGCAACCACCATTCTACTTTCTGGCTTCACTGCTCTAGGTGCCTCATATGAATGAACGCATACAGGATTTGTCCTTTTGTGACCAGCTTATTTCATTTAGCATAATGTCTCCAGGTCCATCCATCCTGTGTGTGTGTGCTCAGTCGTATCCGACTCTTTGCGATCCCATGGACTGTAGCCCGCCAGGCTCCTCTGTCCATGTAATTTTCCAAGCAAGAATACTGGAGTGGGTTGCCATTTCCTTCTCCAGGGGATCTTCCCAACCCAGGGATTGAACCCAGGTCTCTTACCTTTCCTGCCTTGGCAGGCAGATTCTTTCCCACTGCACACAGTAACGTGTGTCAGAATGTCCTTCCTTTTGAAGGCTGAATGCTATTCTGTTGTATGTTTACACCATGTTTTGTTTATCCATTCATTTATTCATGGACACACTTTCACCTTTTGATTAGCATGAATGATGCCGCAGTAAATATGGGTGTGCAGATACCTGCTTTGCATACTTGCCTTCGCATCCTGCGTGTGCACACCCAGAAGTGGAATTGTCGGATCGTACAGTGGTTCTAGTTTTCATTTTCTGAGGGACCGCCGCACGTCTTTCCACAGTGGCTGCATCATTTTCCATTCCCGCCAGCAGTGTACAGGGTTCCAGTGTCTCCACACCCTCACCAACACAATTGTTAGGGTCCGTTTTTGTTTTACTTTTGATAGTAGCCATCCTAATGGGTGTGACATGGTATCTCGTGGTTGTGATTTGCATTTCTCTGATGATTAGTGATACTGAGCATCTACACAGATATTGCTTTAAAAAACTAACTTCTCCTGTCATTTCAAGGCTGTGCCTGCTTAGTCACTCAGGCATATTCTTTACCTGTAGCCCACCTGGCTCCTCTGTCAATGGGATTCTCCAGACAAGAACACTGGAGTGGGTTGCCATTCCCCTCTCCAGGGGATCTTCCCAACCTAGGAATTGAACCGCGGTCTCCCACGTTGCAGGCAGATTCTTTACCGTCTGAACCACCAGGAAAGCCCAGTATTTCAAGGCTAAAGGCAGTAAAATGTACAGTTCAAGCGCTGAATCTGAGAAGCCACACGGCCTGCTTTACTGCTGGCTCGGCTTCTTTCTGATCGTAACCGCGGGTCGCTTGCAGTATGTCTCTCTGCTTCAGTTTCTCATCTGTAAAATGGGGTCATCAGCAAGCTGTCTCACAGGGCTGCTGGGAGGACTCTGTGATCTAATGCAGATCAGTCTCATGGGAAGCGCGAGCCCGGCTGAAGGTGTCTGCTGAGTGCTGGGCTTCGTTGCTCTGAGTGAAGAGCTGCATCTGCCGCTTGTGCCTCCTCCAGGGCTGGTTTTCCCCTCTGCCTAGCCTTGGGAGTCTGAGGGGAGATGGCAGCTGGAATTTGAGGTTGGTCATGTCAGGGGGAAATCCATCCTGGAACTCGGCAGCATCTGGTTTTAAGAGTGAGTGTTTGCAGATCCGGAGGCCAGGAAATGGGACTGTTCCTGGGAATCCAGTGCAAAAGTAGCTGCTCTGGTTCCTTCGGCCAAGAGCTATTAGAGCTGATAACCACGTGAACGAGGAATGGCTCCTCGCTGCCTTGACGAAAGGCGGCTGGCTAAGGGTTTATATTGCTACATGTGTCCTTGTGGGATGCTGCACCCAGACCACCTGGAGAACTGTCCGCAGGTATACATACTTAGTCCTCCCTGGGTTTTGGGCCTCCCTGCAGTGCCCCACCCATAGAACATCAGCCTCCTCCCAGAGAGATTAGGGCTTCACCTGTCCCTGGGGTAAATTCCAGGAGTGTCCGAAGGCCCCTGGGTTCCGCTTCCCAGGACAGAGCTCTGACTTGGTCACTCAGCCCAAGGGAAGGAGTCATGGGAAAGTAATCCTCATCCCTGAGCCTTCTCTGAAGCCTAACCCAGCTTCCTTAGGAAACACACTGAAGGATGGGGGGCTTCCGCTCCTGCTAGTTTACCTGGTTAACTCCTCCTCAGGGCCCAGCTTCTAACATCAGTTCCTTAAGGGATCATCCTCTTACACCCCAAATGGGGCCAGTGTTCACATTTCCCCACAGAGCAGTATTCTTTCCCTTGAAATCAAAGGTTCAATTCTTATTAGTTAAGATCTCACCTTTTTTTTTTTTTTCTGTTTAATGTCGGCCTTAGACTTTTCTAGACCAGCCATTCTCAAAGTCTGTTCCCTGAAGGTCCCCAGGATTCTCTCAGAAGGTCTGCAAAGTCAAAACTTCATAATAATCCAAAGAAGTCATCTGCCTTTTTAACTTTCCACCTGTCACGAGAGGACTGTGACGTTTCCTGGAGGCTACATGACATGCAGTTTTGCAACAGACTGATGCAAAAGCAGCTCTTAGGACCCAACTGTCTTCTGTTATTGTTTGTTTAGTTGCTCAGTTGTGTCCAACTCTTTGCGACCCCATGGACTGAAGCCCGCCAGGCTGCTCTGTCCATGGGATTCTCCAGGCAAGAATACTGGAGTAGGCTGCCATTTCATTCTCCAGGGGATCTTCCCAACCTAGGGATCAAAGTCAGGTCTTCCGCATTGCAGGCCAATTCTTTACCATCTGAGCCATCAGGGAAGCCCTTGTCTTCTGTTCAATCATATATTTAAAAGATTTGCAAAAATGTGAAATAATGACACTCTTCTCACAATGTGGGGGAGGGGAGCTTGGAGAATATAAGAATCTGATTTGTGTTAACATGTGATAGGTTTATTATTTTTATTTTCAAAGGAATTAATATTTTCAAGTTTTCTCTGTTTTCAATTCTAGTATAATACATACTGATCAATAAAACTCATACAGGGACTTCCTTGGTGGTCTTAGTGGCAAAGACTCTGTGCTCTCAAGCCAGGGCCCTGGGTTCAATCTCTGGTCAGGGAACTAGATCCCAATGCCACAACTAAGAGTTTGCAATATGCAACTAAAGATCCCAAATGCTGCAATGAAGATCAAAGACCTTGCCTGCTGCAGCTAAAATCCAGCGCAGCCAAATCAATAAATGCATAAATTAATAAATATATTTTTTAAGCCCATATAAGCAACAACTCTTTGGGGTCCTCAAGTTTTAAGAGTGTGAAAGGATCCTGAGACCAAAAGGTCTAAGTGAGAATCGCTGCCCTAAACAGGGATCAGGAACTTTCTTCTATTAAGGACTAGAAGACCATACCCTCTGTCTTAACTGTTCAATTCTGTAGCATGAAAGTGACCATAGATAGCGTGTATACAAACAGGCATGGCTGTGCCTCAATGAAAACTGTCTTCACAGAAACAAGCATGAGTGAGTCTGGCCCATGGGCCATATTTTGCCCTCTTCTGCTTGAGACCATAAGCTCCAAAATGCCAGGAACCACATCTAACCAGTGAATTGCTTGATCCGCAACACCTAGTACAGGGCCTACTACTTAGCAGATGCTTAGGGATTGTAACAGAAATAGTATTTAGTGGCTGGTCATCCAAGTGAAGAATAACAGTGACTTATTGAATTCAATAATGTCAAGGTAGGTAGATCTTGACTTCTTTAGCACATTATTAAAAAAAAAAAAATCAAGAGGCAGGCCAGTTGGGGCCAGCCTGATGGCTCCAGGGACCCAGGTTCCTTGTACCTTTCTGGTACTCCATTCTTAGCATGTGACTTCCTTCATTAAGCTCACCTCATGGCCCAACCAAACTTAAAGACCCTCAAGAGATTAAGCTGGTCTGCCAGTAAATGAACTGCCCACCAGAACAAAACTTAACATTCTTTAAAAACGGAACATAAAATCCAGATATTTGTCAACTTAGCGTTCAGAGGGTCTAACATCTAATAAAAAAGGTACTAGACTTCGGAAGAAACATGATAGAGACAGACCCAGGTATGGCAGAGTTGTTGACATTAGTGGAAAATGAATTTAAAATACTTATTACAGATATGTTTAAAGAAAATAAGTCAGTAGGGAAATGGAACCAAATAACGATTCTAGATGAAAATGACAATATCTGAAATGAAAACTTCACTGGATGGATTTAACAGTTGATCAGATACTACAGGAAGAAAGATCATTGAATGTGAACTCAGGGCCATAGGAGCGATCCAAACTGAATCACAGAAAGGAAAAAAAAAAGTTGAAAAAAAAGTGGTCAGAACCTCAGTGATCTGTGAGATGTTATTAATCAGTCTAACAAATGTATATTTAGAATCCCAAAAGGAAAGGAGAGAGAGAGAAAGAAAAAGAAAATACGCTTGAAGACATAATGGCTGAAAAGTTCCAAATCTGGTGAAAAATATTGACCCATGGATCCAAGAAGCTCAGTGAACCCTAAATAAAGCACAGTAATCATGTGGAAAATTAAATGTAGATACGTTGTAGTCACCTTGCTGAAAATGCAAGAGAAAGAGGAAAATCTCCCAGAGGATAAAAAGATACTGGATGTAGGAGAACAATAAGAACTATTGTTATCTTATCAGAAACAATGCATGCCAAAAATTAATTGAATAATATCTCTAAGGTGCTGAGATATGGAAAAACAGCTGGTCTGCAATTCTATATCAACAAAAGCATCCTTTAAAAATGAGGGTAAAGTCAAAACCTTTGTTTTCAGATAAAGGCTGAGAGAATTTCTCACCAGCACACTTACACAATAAAAAATGTCAAAAGAAATTCTTCAGGCTGAAAGAAAATGCTATCAGATGGCAACTTGGATCTACACGAGAAATTAAGAGCACCAGAAATATAAAAGACTTAAATTTTTTCTCTTAATTTCTTTAAAAGATAATTGTCTGTTTAAAGCAACTATGCTAGTATTATTTTTATTGAAGTAGGAAAAGAGAATCAAGAAACAGATAAGACAAATAGAAAACAACTGGTTAGCTAGTAGACTTTGGTCTAGCTATATTATTCATTAAAAATAGACTAAACAAGCCAGTTAAAAGATATTGTCAGGTGATGGTAAAAAAAACAAGAGTGCAGCTTACAGGTGGCCTACAATAGATGCACTTTGATATTAATACACAGGTAGGTTAAAAGTAAAAGGATGGGGACTTCCCCGGTGCTCCAGTGGTTAAGAATCCACCTGTAATGCAAGAGATGCAGGTTCAATCCCTGGTTGGGGAACTAGGCTCCCGCACACTAAGCCACTAAGCCTGTGCACTGCACCTGGAAAGTCTGTGCCTCAACGAAAGATCCTTCATGCCTCAACTAAGACCCTACGCAACCAAATAAATACATATCTTTTTTAACAAAGAAAGAAACTTTTCAAGGGAAACCAGTTTGCCAACCACTGGGGCTTTGTTCCTCTTGTGATTTCCCTGGTATTTAACAGGTGTGCAGATCCTAGAATGCCTGAACCAACTGTTTTGAGCTTTTGTTGTTGTTTAGTTGCTGAGTCATGTCCAACTCTTTTGTAGCCCACCAGGCTCCTCTGTCCGTGGGTTTCTCCAGGCAAGACTACTGGAGTGGGTAGCTGTTCCTTTCTCAAGAGGATCTTTCCAACCCAGGGAGCGAACCCAGGTCTTCTGTGTTGCGGGCAGATTCTTTACCATTTGAGCCGATAGACTGTGCTAAAATAAATATTATTTTTTAACAATGTTTATTAAAAAGGTAAAAAGATGGAAAAGGTATAATATACAGATACTAATCAGAAGAAAGCTGGAATGGTTATAATGGTGGCACACAGAGTATACCCAAAATGGGAGAATTAGCAGAAAGAGCTTTTATAATAACAAGCCCATTCATCAGAAAGACATAATAATCCTAGATGTGTACACACGTAATAGTTGAGTTCAGAATACATGCATAAGTAAGTGACTGGATCCAGCAGAGCGAGTTTGCTGGCTCTTCGCAAGGGGAAGGGCTGATGGAGACACTCCCTCATTCCCGGCCTGTCTCCTCCGAGCCGGTGGCGGGACAGAAGTGGGCAGGAGCAGGCTGACTCCACCGCCGGTTCTGCACTCAGCCTGGTGCACACGTGTGTGTCTCGAGTGCTCCTGAGAAGGCAGGCCTGGGGCTCTCCCCTGGGAGCCCCTGCAGAGAGTTCCCACAAGCTCCTTCACCTCTTCTTGCCATAAAGAGTTTTCTGGAACCTGCTGACCTCACATGGGATGCCAGCCAGGCCTAGAGGCCTTGCACCTGAGGTTGGAGATGACTGGGGTCCTGCAGTGATGGATGGGGTCAGGGTTGGTCACGGGGAATGAAAAAGGGTTGAGTCAGCACCAGGTTGGGCAGGGGACAGGATTAGGGGAATTTTTCAGCAATAACGAAAGGTTGCCTGGAAGGGGAGGAGGAGGAGGTTTCCAGATAGGGTGTGCCTGGCTGGCAAAGAAATTGCATCATTTTCAGTCCCATTTGCTGACAGTCCAGTGATAATTTTACTCCTTTTCTCTCTTTCCCTTCCCTCTCCTTCCCTTTCTTCCTTCCTTTCAAACTTTAAAAAATTTATCATCTTAAACATTTTCAGGGTACAGTTCAGGGGCATTAAGTATTATACATTCACATCGTTATGCAACCGTCACCTCCATCCATCTCCAGAATTCTCTCCATCTTGCAAAGCTGACTCTCTGTACCCATGGAAACATTAGCTTCTCATTCTAGCCCCTGGCTTCCACCATTCGACTTTCTGTCTGTATGAATCTGACTCTACTAGGTTTTCTTATAAGTGAAATCATGCAGTATTTGTGCTTTGACAACTGGCTGTTTCACCCAACATAATGCCCTCCAGGCCCATCCTTGCTGTAACCTGTATCAGAATTACCTTTTTGAAGGCTGAGTAATATTCCACTGTATGCACATACTACATGTTTCTTATCCATTTATCTGTCAGTGGATGCTGGACTTGCTTCTGCCTTTGGAATATTGCTGCTCCGAACATGAGTAGATAGCAATGATTCCTTTTTGTGTAGTTTTGCTTTGTGTTAAGGTAATGAGGTGAAGGCAGGGATAGAGGTTAGTGGTTCAGGAACTTCCCTGGCAGTCCAGTGGCTGGGATGTTTCCCCTGGAGAGGGTGCAGGTTCAATCCCTGGTTAGGGAACTAAGACCCAAAGTGCAGTGTGGCATAACCAAAATATAGAAAAATAAAATAAAATTCAACACCGTTTCCCACTCCTTACCCTACCTTCTTTAAAGAGAAAAATAAGAAATTAGTGGTTCAGAACACTTGACAGCCTTAGTTCACACGGGGGACTTAGAACAAAAATGAGCACCCGAGAGAGTCCAGCCCCGCGAATCTGTGTATCTGATGGTGCGGAGCTGCTGGCACTTTTTGCTAGCTGAGGGCTTTACAGTCCATCCCCACTCTTCCAGCATCCTTTGCGCTTTGTGGTCCCTGTGGTCACAGTTAAGGTGTCATGTCTTGCTTTGGCTACTGTAACAGGATGGCCAGGTTCCAAGATCATTTTCCCGCAACTCATGTTGCAACTACTTCTGGAATTTTATTCTGCAGGGTTTTCCAGAGCAAATTGCCACCCTTCTCAGAANAAAAAAACAAGAGTGCAGCTTACAGGTGGCCTACAATAGATGCACTTTGATATTAATACACAGGTAGGTTAAAAGTAAAAGGATGGGGACTTCCCCGGTGCTCCAGTGGTTAAGAATCCACCTGTAATGCAAGAGATGCAGGTTCAATCCCTGGTTGGGGAACTAGGCTCCCGCACACTAAGCCACTAAGCCTGTGCACTGCACCTGGAAAGTCTGTGCCTCAACGAAAGATCCTTCATGCCTCAACTAAGACCCTACGCAACCAAATAAATACATATCTTTTTTAACAAAGAAAGAAACTTTTCAAGGGAAACCAGTTTGCCAACCACTGGGGCTTTGTTCCTCTTGTGATTTCCCTGGTATTTAACAGGTGTGCAGATCCTAGAATGCCTGAACCAACTGTTTTGAGCTTTTGTTGTTGTTTAGTTGCTGAGTCATGTCCAACTCTTTTGTAGCCCACCAGGCTCCTCTGTCCGTGGGTTTCTCCAGGCAAGACTACTGGAGTGGGTAGCTGTTCCTTTCTCAAGAGGATCTTTCCAACCCAGGGAGCGAACCCAGGTCTTCTGTGTTGCGGGCAGATTCTTTACCATTTGAGCCGATAGACTGTGCTAAAATAAATATTATTTTTTAACAATGTTTATTAAAAAGGTAAAAAGATGGAAAAGGTATAATATACAGATACTAATCAGAAGAAAGCTGGAATGGTTATAATGGTGGCACACAGAGTATACCCAAAATGGGAGAATTAGCAGAAAGAGCTTTTATAATAACAAGCCCATTCATCAGAAAGACATAATAATCCTAGATGTGTACACACGTAATAGTTGAGTTCAGAATACATGCATAAGTAAGTGACTGGATCCAGCAGAGCGAGTTTGCTGGCTCTTCGCAAGGGGAAGGGCTGATGGAGACACTCCCTCATTCCCGGCCTGTCTCCTCCGAGCCGGTGGCGGGACAGAAGTGGGCAGGAGCAGGCTGACTCCACCGCCGGTTCTGCACTCAGCCTGGTGCACACGTGTGTGTCTCGAGTGCTCCTGAGAAGGCAGGCCTGGGGCTCTCCCCTGGGAGCCCCTGCAGAGAGTTCCCACAAGCTCCTTCACCTCTTCTTGCCATAAAGAGTTTTCTGGAACCTGCTGACCTCACATGGGATGCCAGCCAGGCCTAGAGGCCTTGCACCTGAGGTTGGAGATGACTGGGGTCCTGCAGTGATGGATGGGGTCAGGGTTGGTCACGGGGAATGAAAAAGGGTTGAGTCAGCACCAGGTTGGGCAGGGGACAGGATTAGGGGAATTTTTCAGCAATAACGAAAGGTTGCCTGGAAGGGGAGGAGGAGGAGGTTTCCAGATAGGGTGTGCCTGGCTGGCAAAGAAATTGCATCATTTTCAGTCCCATTTGCTGACAGTCCAGTGATAATTTTACTCCTTTTCTCTCTTTCCCTTCCCTCTCCTTCCCTTTCTTCCTTCCTTTCAAACTTTAAAAAATTTATCATCTTAAACATTTTCAGGGTACAGTTCAGGGGCATTAAGTATTATACATTCACATCGTTATGCAACCGTCACCTCCATCCATCTCCAGAATTCTCTCCATCTTGCAAAGCTGACTCTCTGTACCCATGGAAACATTAGCTTCTCATTCTAGCCCCTGGCTTCCACCATTCGACTTTCTGTCTGTATGAATCTGACTCTACTAGGTTTTCTTATAAGTGAAATCATGCAGTATTTGTGCTTTGACAACTGGCTGTTTCACCCAACATAATGCCCTCCAGGCCCATCCTTGCTGTAACCTGTATCAGAATTACCTTTTTGAAGGCTGAGTAATATTCCACTGTATGCACATACTACATGTTTCTTATCCATTTATCTGTCAGTGGATGCTGGACTTGCTTCTGCCTTTGGAATATTGCTGCTCCGAACATGAGTAGATAGCAATGATTCCTTTTTGTGTAGTTTTGCTTTGTGTTAAGGTAATGAGGTGAAGGCAGGGATAGAGGTTAGTGGTTCAGGAACTTCCCTGGCAGTCCAGTGGCTGGGATGTTTCCCCTGGAGAGGGTGCAGGTTCAATCCCTGGTTAGGGAACTAAGACCCAAAGTGCAGTGTGGCATAACCAAAATATAGAAAAATAAAATAAAATTCAACACCGTTTCCCACTCCTTACCCTACCTTCTTTAAAGAGAAAAATAAGAAATTAGTGGTTCAGAACACTTGACAGCCTTAGTTCACACGGGGGACTTAGAACAAAAATGAGCACCCGAGAGAGTCCAGCCCCGCGAATCTGTGTATCTGATGGTGCGGAGCTGCTGGCACTTTTTGCTAGCTGAGGGCTTTACAGTCCATCCCCACTCTTCCAGCATCCTTTGCGCTTTGTGGTCCCTGTGGTCACAGTTAAGGTGTCATGTCTTGCTTTGGCTACTGTAACAGGATGGCCAGGTTCCAAGATCATTTTCCCGCAACTCATGTTGCAACTACTTCTGGAATTTTATTCTGCAGGGTTTTCCAGAGCAAATTGCCACCCTTCTCAGAAACTTCTTGTTGTTCTCCAGCGGCCATAGAAAACCCCAAAACTTCGTAGCATGACTCAGGGCCCCACTGCCCTTCCGAGGCCTCTCCCCTCTCCCTCCTTCCATTTCCCTCATTTATTGATTGGTCTATTTGTTCATCCCGTGACCTGTATTTTAGAATGTTTCCAATGTGCATGTCTTATGTTGATGCATTGAAATGATGTGTTAAAGGGCCCAGTACATAGGAAGTGCTGGAATGTTTCTGATGAATGAGTTTTATCTGGCGTCTTATTAGCTCTTCAGGGATAACCTTGTGTGCTAAATTGTCTCATTCCCCAATCGACTGACCAGGAAATTGAGCCTCAGAACTGTTGAGAAATGAATTGTAATGTTGGTCCTTGAATTGAATTCAGAATCAGAAACATGCCGTTCCTCTGAGAAAGACTGTGGCTTTATGAGATCCTGGAAAGCCCAAGGCAGCAAGAATAAGGGTGCTCAGGGTCTCTGGGTGCATTCTTTCACCAAGTAAAGATGAATTTTTGCTGGGGTTGAGTTTACCTGAAGAACCATGAGAGGTCAGTGCTTGTAGATGTCCGCTTGGTGAAAGCCTGAGTGTAAAATCCCCTAATGGAGCATTAAGTTGGCTGCTTTTCCAACTTTGGAAGGATATATAGAGAGAATACAAGCTGATGTTGGAAGGAATACGCTTCTCCCTTTATAGGGAACCCGGGAGTAAGGAAAAGTCTTACCAAAATAGATTGCATTCATGCTGGTAACATTCTGAATGCTCAGCTGGATGGGTGAGGAAGTTGGAGCAAGTGGTGGATACTGACTCCTTCCTCCTATGGGGCCCCCTGCAGACATGCTGCAGCTGAGGACAGAAGAGAAATCAGAAACACCCACGGGAAGTGGAGGGGGATGTTGAAGGACTTGCTCAAGGTCACTCAGCTAAAAAAATGCTGAACTGGGCCATCCACAATTTAGGAATCTAGGTCCAGTGGTTCTGGTGTTTCATGCAGGCTGCTTTTGATCCACGCCTTCCAGTTAGAGGTCTGTAGAACAGTGCAAAGAACACGGGCTTTTGAGCATCACTTGCAGTCTTGGCCAGGTGAGCCAGCTTCAATGCCATCACCTGCAGGGCGTGTATAAGAACCCTTATACCCTGAGTAGTGGTGAGGACTAGCGAGCAGTCAGGTTAAGTAGCCGGCAGGTGCCTAGGACAGAGTCAGTTGTTAATGCTGCCGTTTCCTGGTGAGCTCATGCTTCATCTGCCCTTCCTTTGCTTGGTGTTTACGACCATCACCTGGGTCTGCCTCACATGGTCAAGATTCTTGGTTGATTACACCTTCGATGTGTGCACGCTAAAGGAATAAAAGGTTCTGATTGGATACAAAGGCCAAACAAGTGCAGCCTCCTTGCTTTTCTTGGTAGCACTTTTCCAGTGGTCACACCAGGCAATCGTGGGGTGGGGTAGATATGGGGAATTTTCTCACTTCCTTTCCCCCCGAAGTACCTGCATGACCTCATGTTTGCCATGGCATTTGGTTCTAACTCCGTCAGCTCAGCCAGCATCCACCCTGGGCTGGCCGTGCCCCAACCCCTCACCCACCTCCAGTAAACCAGACATGCCTCATTGAGAGCATCAGGCTTGTCTGGAGTGAGCAGGTGTACCTCAGGCCCCTTCCTGCCTAGGAAGTTGCCTTGCGTTTGGCTCCCCCTTCACAGGGTACCCTTTTCTTCTTCCCTCCGTGGTGGTATCTTAGGAAGAAAGTCCTATCCTGGAGTTTACAGGAAGCCACTTGATTGATAACTCCATTTACCCTGGAGCAGAGGGACCCATAGTTCTGAGTTATGCTCAGAATTTACCACGTGCTGACGTCAAGGCCCAAGTGAAAAACTGAGAGGGTCTGGTTATGCAGAGTGCCTGTCAGACACCCTGGAGAAGGTTTTGAGGTCTCTTATTTTATATATATTTTAAAAGAGCTCCTTCTTCTTTTGAGACAGAACTTCAAAGGAAACATTCCAGGCCACACTTCCTTTTGGTAAATCTTAACCAGTGTAAATGTTTGCTTTGTGTTGTAAATCCTAGGAGGCGAGGTGGAGGTGGGGAGGAATTTCAGAAGCAGGTGTCCTGCCAGCCAAAGTTAAAACTTAATCTGCTCTTTAGGGTGTTTGGGGAGACGGGTGGCTGCGGAGCAGAGCATTTATAATTAACGAGCCATGCTAATGAACAGGGATTTGGAGACAGAACCTTTTTGCCAAGTTGTGCAAATTCCTGGACTTTGTGCCTGTGGTCCCCTGGAAAGGGAGAGAGTTTAGGAAAGCAGGACTCACAGGTGGAAACATCTGCTGGGGAGGTCAGTGAATGAATATGGGAGGAACAGGGCAAAACAGTAGTTAAAAGCATAGAAAGATAAAGGGGAAGGTGAAATGATATGGAGCCGTAATCGTTAATAACTAGCATAGTAGCTCAGTTGGTAAAGACTCGGCCTGCAATGCAGGAGACCCGGGTTTGATCCTTGGGTTGGGAAGTACCCTGGAGAAGGAAATGGCAGCCCACTCCAGTACTCTTTCTTGCCTGGAGAATCCCATGGACAGAGAAGCCTGGCGGGCCACATACAACTGTGCAACTAACTTTCTTTCTTTCTTCTTTGGTTGAAATGTCAATTCTTCAAACAGTTATTAAAAGAAGTATCCACTTTCCTGCCACTCCTGCGAGTCCCCCTCACCACACCCAGGAACATAATACACTGAACAGGAGGGTCTGGGGAATTGGCCTGGGACCCACACAAGGGCTTCCCTGGTGGCTTAGCTGGTAAAGAATCTGCCTGCAATGTGGGAGACCTGGGCTCCATCCCTGGGTTGGGAAGATCCCCTGGAGAAGGGAAAGGCTACCCACTCCAGTATTCTTGCTGGAGAATTCCATGGACTGTATAGTCCATGGGGTCACAAAGAGTCGGACACAACCGAGTGACTTGCACTTTATTTCCACATTCTCCAGGTAAAAGACTTCAATTTGCTGCTTTAAATCTGGGGTTGGAGGGAGTTTGGGAGAGAATGGAAACATGTATCTGTATGACTGAGTTCCTTTGCTGTCCATCTGAAACTGTTACAACACTGTTAATCGGTTATACTCCAATACAAAATAAAAAGTTAAAAAACAAAGGCCAATTTGCTGCCTAAGATATACCCCTATGGAAGAAGCCCTTGAAAACCTGGGCCATTGTGTGGAGGGAGGCCACGTGTACCTTGTACATCTTGGGCAAAGGCATTCACCTCCTGGACTCAGTCTTCCTGTCAGTGAAATCGAGAGGTGCTGACATGTGCAGAGCCGTGAGGATTCATGATTGTGGGTATTTGCTCCGGCATTCAGTAATCGGGATTGCTACCCTCACCGCTGCAAAGCCTATCCTGTGGGTGTGGGATGTGCTGGAGTGGGTGGCTTAGCCGGAGAGGCTTCTGGGGACCTCCCTCTACCTCCCCGCGAGCACACTCCCTGAGACCCCTTTTGCCTTTCTCTTTCCTATGTTCCTTTGGAGAAGGGTGCCGTGAGGTTGTTGGCAGGCAGCAGCTGGTTTTGGGGACTACAGGGCTCTGCAGTTCCGTAAGAGGAAGATGGGGAAAGAATGGGGTCCCATCCCGGTCTTCTCCCCTAAAGCTGCTGAGTCCTCACTAACTCTAGGAAGCAGCTGGTGCCTCCAGAATCCTGTACCTCCAATCCCTCCCCACTTCCCCCAGAGCCTGCAGTTGACCTCAAGGCAGCGCTGCCAGGAAGTGAGCTGGGTGACTCACTGCCTTCCCTGGTTTGGGGCCATCAGAACCCTCTCTCCCACACGGGGGGAGTCATGCTTCAAACCACAGCTTTGCCCCTTCCTCCTTTAGCCTTGAGCCTGAGAGCAGTCAGGAAGTAGACTGAACATCTCACGCTGGGCGCTGCCTAGTAAGCTGGGGAGCATGCACACAGTGGGGCGCCATGCAGTTAACAGTGAGACAGAGCTATGTGTGCTGTTACGGAAGGAATTCCAGGAGGTATGGTTCAGCAGACCGCAAGATTCTGAAAAGTAGGTTTTGTGTTTAAAAATGGGGTTAAAGATACACATCCATTTATAGAGGGGCTCCAAAGCATCATGTATTCC
This sequence comes from Neotragus pygmaeus, assembly GCA_006410875.1. Taxonomy (NCBI): domain Eukaryota; kingdom Metazoa; phylum Chordata; class Mammalia; order Artiodactyla; family Bovidae; genus Neotragus; species Neotragus pygmaeus. Next base: position 150,141 of record SJYV01032113.1, on the reverse strand, counting down.
ACAGAAACACTGGGCCCACACAGGGTAAAAACACAGCACTGTATGTAAAATAGTTAACTGATAGCACCTATTGTGGAGCACAGGGAACTCTACTCAATACTCTATGATGGTCTCTATGGGAAAAGAATGTAAAAAAGAGTGGGTGTATGCATACGGATAACTGATTCACTTTGCCATATGCCTGAAACTTAACACAGTATTGTAAGTCAATTACACTCCAATGCAAATTTTAAAGATCAAATTATTGAGAACCCCCTGCCCTGCCCCGCAAAATACCGCAGGTCCAGCATCACCCTTTCAGCATCACTGCCTTGGAACCACTTTCTATTCCTACAGCCTCACCTTTCCCACTTCACTCAGTTCCCTGCCCGACTCATGTTGTAATCTGAGTTTGCAGCTTCCAGTCGACGGAGAAAAAGTGGAGGGAGCTTGCGTATGCACCTGCACTGCAGTGTGGCCCATCAGTTCCAAGAATGGCTTATTTTTGCTTGCTTTACAAAAACAAAATGTTAACATGTTGCCGCCTTCAAATTGGGGATGAATCTTAGAAATGTTGCCGACACGTGCACAAACTCTACTTTTCCTACCAGTGTAGCTGGTCCCATGACTCCTCTGTTTCAGCCCCAAACCATTTAAGACCTCTTGTGGATGGACCTTTGTTCTTACCAAAAATTCTGTCTTTGACATCATCTGGTAAAATCACTAAAGCATCAGAACCCAAACTCAAGGTAATTTTCGGTAGCTTGGAAGAAGGGCAGAGGCATCAGCAGACAGTGCCCAGCGCAAAGAACGGCGCTGCGAGGAAGCCACAGGCGCAGGTGGCTCGGAGCTCAGGAGGGTTCAGTTTATCAATCCCTGCGCTAACGCCATTCGCTTGCATTTTTCTTTTCGTGTATGGAAAAGAGAGCCATGTAATTAAGTCCACATCTGAAGAAGCTAAATGAGCATCTTTAATACATATAAAGTAAACATTCTGCAGTGCTGTTCTTTCTTCGTTGTTTACATAATAAAACTTTTGTTAATGAGGCTTGCTCTCTTAGGTATGATGCAGTCAAGTGGACGTGTGTTGGGTGTATGCTGGGTACACACACATGCTGGTATGTCCATGAAAATATTTCTGGAAGCACATTCAGGAAATCTTTCTTTGAATTGAGGGTAATTGACATATAACATATGTTATAGGTATACAACATAGTGATTCAATATTTGTGTGTATTGCAAAATGATCACCACAGTAAATCTAGTTAACATCTATCTCCTTACATAATTTTTTTTATGTGTGAAGACTTTTAAGTTCTACTATCACAACTACTGTATATAAAATAGATAAACAAGTACTGTATAGCACAGGGAGCTATATTTAATGTCTTGTAATAACCTACAGTGGAAAAGAATATGTATTTCTATATGTATAGCTGAATCACTTTGTTGTACATCAAAAGCCAACACATTGTAAGTCAACTATGTCAATAAAAAAATGAAGATCTATTCTTCAGTTTAGTCACTCAGTCGTGTCTGACTCTGCGACCCCATGAATTGCAGCACGCCAGACCTCCCTGTCCATCACCAACTCCCGGAGTTCACTCAGACTCACGTCCATCGAGTTAGTGATGCCATCCAGCCATCTCATCCTCTGTCATCCCCTTCTCCTCCTGCCCCCAATCCCTCCCAGCATCAGAGTCTTTTCCAATGAGTCAACTCTTCGCATGAGGTGGCCAAAGTACTGGAGTTTCAGCTTTAGCATCGTTCCCTCCAAAGAAATCCCAGGGCTGATCTTCAGAATGGACTGGTTGGATCTCCTTGCAGTCCAAGGGACTCTCAAGAGTCTTCTCCAACACCACAGTTCAAAAGCATCAATTCTTTGGTGCTCAGCTTTCTTCACAGTCCA
>SJYV01032113.1:83540-148153 GCA_006410875.1 Neotragus pygmaeus | reverse complement strand
TTGGAAGGACTGATGCTGAAGCTGAAACTCCAATACTTTGGCCCCCTGATGAGAAGAACTGACTCATTGGAAAAGACCCTGATGTTGGGCAAGATTGGAGGCAAGAAGAGAAGGGGACGACAGAGGATGAGATTGTTGGATGGCATCACCAACTCCATGGATATGCGTTTGAGTAAACTCTGGGAGATAATGAAGGACAGGGAATCCTGGTGTACTGCAGTCCATGGGGTCACAAAAAGTGACCACTTAGTGACTAATACCACTTAGTGACTTAACAACAGAACTACCATAGACATTAACAGATCAGATGTTCCAACCAAAAGACAGACTGACTGAATGGATTAAAAAAAAAAAGCAAGACCCTCTTTACAAGAGACCCACTTTAGATGTAGGCATACAGACAGACTGAAAGTGAGGGGATCATAAAAGGTATTCCATGCAGATGGAAAATCAAAAGAAAGCTGGAGTGGTAATGCTTGTATCAGACAAAATAGATTTTAAAATAACTGTTACAACAAGAGGCAAAGAAGGACACTACATAATGATCAAGGGGTCAATCTAAGAAGATACAGTAATTGTAAGTATATACGCACCCTACATAGAAGCACCTCAACATATTAGGAACATATAAAAGCCATAAAAAAGAAACGTATAGTAACAAAGTAATAATAATGACTTCAATACCCCACTTTTATCAAGGACATATCATTGAGACAGAAACTCAGTGAGGAATCACAGACCTTAAAGAACACATTAGACTAGATGGACTTAGCGCACATTTATAGAAGAACATTTCATCCCAAAGTAGCAAGTGACACATTCTTTTCAAGTGTCCATGGAACACTGGCCAGGACGGACCATGTGCTGGGCCACAAAGTGACCCTCAGTGAATTTAAGAACACTGAAAATGCACCAAGCATCTTTTCTGAACACAGCAGGATGAGAACAGAAAAGAACTACAAGATAAAAGACTTTTACAAAACATAAACTCATGGAGGCTAAACAACATCCTACTAAACAACCAATGATCCCTGGAGATATCAAAGAAAAAGAGAAATGTACCTGGAGACAAATTAAACTGAAGGCATGAGCCAAACTTATGGGAGGAACCAAAAGCAGTTGTAAGAGGGAAGCTTATAGCGATAAAATCTTATAGCAGGAAACGAGAAAAACTGCAAAAAATTCAGCCTTACACCTGAAGCAACTAGAGAAGGAAGAAAAACAAAATCCAAGTTAGTAGAAGGAAAGAAATCATCAAAACCAGAGCAAAAACAAAAGAGAGAAAACAAAACAATGGAAAAAATGAATAAAACTGAAAGCTGATTATTTGAAAAGCTAAACAAAATTGATAAACTTTTGGCCAGATTCATCAAGGAAAAAAAAAAAGACTCAAAGCAATAAAATAAGCAGTGAAAAAGGATAAATTATGACTGACACTACAGAAATATAAAGGATCACAAGAGAATACTACAAGCAGCGGTATGCCAATAAAATGGACAAAGAGGAAGAAATGGACACATTTTTAGAAAGGTACAATCTTCCAAGAAGGTACAATCTTCCTGAACCAGGAAGAAATAGAAAATATCAACAGATCAATCACAAGCACTGAAACTGATTTAAAACTTCTAATAAACAAAAGTCCAAGACCAGATGGCTTCACTGGTGAATTCTATCAAACATGTAGAGAAGAATTAACACCTACTCTTCTGAAATTATCACAAAAAAGCTGCAGAGGAAGGAACACTTGCAAACTCAGGTCTATAAGAGCACCATCAGCCTGATATGAAAAACAGAGATACAACAACAACAACAACAAGATTACAGGCGTAGATCACTGATGGACACAGACACAAAAACCCTCAAGCAATTACTAGCAATCTGAATCCAACAGTGCTTCAGAAGGATCATATGCCATAATCAAATGATATTTATTCCAGGGATGCAACAATTTTTCAATAGCTGCAAATCAATCAGTTTGATACAGCACATTAACAAACTGAAGAGTGAAAACCATTTGATCATCTCAATAGATGCAGAAAAAGCTTTCTACAAAATTTGATATCCGTTAATGATAAAAACCCTCCAGAAAGTGGGTACACGGGGTACATACTTCAACATACTAAGGGCCATACACAGCAAATCTACAGTTAACATCATACTCATCAGTAAGAATCTGAAAGCATTTCTGAGATCTGGAACAACATAAGGATGTCCACTCTTGCACCCCACTTTTTTCTAGGAGTTTTGGAAGTCCTAGTCATGGCAATCAGAGAAGAAAAAGAGTTGAAAGAAATTCAATTTGAAAAAGCAGAAGTAAAACTGTCATTGTTTGCAGATGACAGATGACTTACTATACACAGAAAATCCTAAAGATTCTACCAGAAAACTACTAGAGCTCATCAATAAATTTGGTAAAGTTGCAGGATACAAAATTACCATGCAGAAATCTGTTTCATTTCTACAGACTAACAATGGAATATCAGAAAGATGAATTAAAGAGACAATCCTATTTANCCTAAAGATTCTACCAGAAAACTACTAGAGCTCATCAATAAATTTGGTAAAGTTGCAGGATACAAAATTACCATGCAGAAATCTGTTTCATTTCTACAGACTAACAATGGAATATCAGAAAGATGAATTAAAGAGACAATCCTATTTACAATTCATCTAAAATAAAATACCTGGGAATAAATCTACAGGAAAAAGACCTCCACCCCAAAAACTGTTGAAAGAAATCGAAGACAACACAGATGGAAAGATACACAAAATAGGCTTTATATGATACGTTAGACTAGATAGAATTAAAATATATATAATGAACATTGTAAGACTTTATATTTTGGGGCTCCAAAATCACTGCAGATGGTGATTGCAGCCATAAAATTAAAAGACGCTTNAGGCAAAAGCAGTGACTTCACAGGCACCTACAGCAGACCTACCTGCGGGTCTTGGAGGTTCTCCTGAGGAAACAGGAGTCAGCTGTGGCTCACTGTCTGGACACAGATGCTGATGGCAGGATACTGGGTTATGTTCAACCACATGACAGTCCTGGTGCCTGACATATTGGCTTATTGGTGCCAAGACCTGGTCCTACCCAACATCCCATAGGCTCCAGTAATGAGAAGCCTCAGGCCAACGAACCAACCAACGGAGCAGGAACACAGCCACAGACATAAGCAGACAGACTCCCTAAAGAATTCCTGAACCCACAGCCACCTGCAGACACAACCCATAACATGACCCTGTTGACTAGCCGTGTTAACTTGGCCCAGCAGAGAGCCGAGACCCAGGTCCACCTACCAGTGGGAAGGCGCCAGCTAGCCTCTGGCCCGTGGGTGATGTGAGCGGAGTGGACTGTTGAGACACAGGACCTCCCCTGTAGAGCGCCACTTCTCCAAGTTTGAGAAACACAACTAACCTTCCAAATACACAAAAAAGCACACAGAAGCTTAGACAAAATGAAATGGCACAGGAATATGGTGCAGACAAGGGAACAAGATAAAACCTCAGAAAAGCAACTTAACTAATGTGGAGATCAGCAATCTACCCAAGAAAGAATTCTGAGTAATGATCATAAAGATGGCCTAAGACTAAGGGAAAGAACAGATGCGCAGAGAAGTTACAAAGAGTTTTAAAGAGTTATAAAAGATAACAACCAGACAGAGTGGAAGGATACAATAACTGAAGTGAAAAACATACCTAGAAGGAATCAACAGGAGAATCAATGAGGCAGAAGAATGGATAAGTGAGTTGGAATACACACTAGTGGATATCACTGCCATGGCACAGAATAAAGGAATGAAAACAAATCAGGACAGTTCGAGACTTCTGAGATAACCAACCTTTAAGGGAAAAAAAGAATCTGAAAAAAACCAAAACAAAACATATATATATATGTATAACTGAATCACTTTGCTGTACACCTAAAACTAACAAAATATTGTAAATCAACTATACTTCAATAAAAAGATAAAGTAAAAAAAATTACTTTCTCACTACCCAAAGCATCATCATTCCTTTCTTCAACTTGGCCCAAGCTGCTAAACTCTCCCAGTCAGCTCACATCAGGGCCTCTGATCATGTCCTGCGTTTCATCATGGCATGCCATTGATTCCCTCTTGAAAGNAGAGAAATGAAAACAGAAATTCTATATACCAAAACTTACAGGGTGCTGGCAAGGCAATTCTAAGACAGAAGTTAATAGGCATAAATGCCTACATCAAGGAAAAAAAGATAAAAGATTTCAAGTAAACAGCTTAACTTTAAACTTTGAGGAGCCATATTAAGAATTAATGAAGTTTTAGTTTATGGTAAAAAAAAATAAAAGGAAATAAAGATCAAATAAGAAAAAATAAAATAGAGTCTAAAAAGACAAGAGAAAATGTTAAACTAAGAGAAGGATTTTTGAAAACTGAGAGAAAATTAAATATTTAGCTACCCTCACCAAAAACAAAAAAGAGAGATCCAAATAAATAAGAATAGAAAAGAATGAGGAGACATCGCAACTGATATCACAGGATACAAAAGATCTGGAGACTATGAAAAGCTGTACAGTGGAAAAACTGGACAACTGAGCTCAGACGGCAAAGAATCTGCCTGCAGTGCGGGAGACCTGGGTTTGATCCCTGGGTTGGGAAGATTCCCTGGAGGAGGGCATGGCAGCCCACTGCAATATTCCTGCCTGGAGACTCACCATGGACAGAGGAGCCTGGTGGGCTACAGTCCATGGGGTCGCAGAGTCGGACACGACTGAGCGACTAAGCACAAGAGTGAATCATGAAGACATAAAACATCTGAGTAGACCAGTCACTAATAAGGAGACTAGAGAGGTGATGAGAGATGCCCTAACTGGAACTTCCTGGTGGTACAGTGGATAGGAGTCTGTCAGTCAAGGCAGGGGACACAGGTTTGATCCCTGGTCTGGGAAGATACCGCACGCTGCAGATCAGCTAAGCCTGTGTGCCACCACCACGCTCCAGAGCCCACGAGCCACTGCCAGGCCCACGAGCCACAGCTGCTGAAGCTGATTACTGGGCCCACATGCTGCAGCTTCTGAAGCCCGTGCACCTAGAGCCTGTGGTCAGCAAGAGAAGCCCCTGCCTTACAACAGGGAGGACCCCCACCCTCTGCAACCAGAGAGAGCCTGTGTGCGGCAATGAACACTTGACACAACCAAAAACGAAACAAATAAATAGACTATACTGAGAAATTAAAGTCCCACCAAAGTAAAGTCCGATCCCAGATGACTTCACTGGTAAATTCTACTAAATGTTCTAAGAAGAATTAAAATCAATCCTTCTCAAACTCTTCAAAAAAATATAAGAAGGAATACTTCTAATCTCCTTTTATAAGGCCACCAGTATTTTGATACTGAAACCAAACAACACTGACCCCCCCAAAAGAAATTAGACCATTACCCCTGATAAACTGGATGCAAAAATTCTCAACAAAACATGAGCAAATTAAATTCAATACATTAAAAGTATCGACACCATGATTAAGTGGAATTTATTTCTGGGATGCAAGGATGGTTCAATATCTTCAACCAAATCAACACATATTAACAAAATGAAGTGTAAAAATCATATTATCATCTCAACAGATGTAGAAAATATACTTGGCAAAATTCAACACTGATTTATAACAAAAAGCGTTCAACAAGATTATATATATACACACACACATATATACACATATATATACACATGGGTATATATGCATACTTATGTATATATACATGTATGTATAAATATGTGTGTGTGTCATATATATATACACACACATATATACGACACAAGAGATGCAGGTTCAATCCCAGGGTCAGGAACATCCCGTAGAGAATGAAATGGCAACCTCTTCCAGTGTTCTTGCCTAGAATATTCCATGGACAGAAGAGCCTGGTGGGCTACAGTCCGTGGGGTCAGAGTCAGACATGACTGAGTGTGCAAGCACACACACACACACACANCTGCTGGTCTTTTTCCCAGTTCCCCCAGTTCTCTGCAGAGTATGAACTTGACCCATGGTCATTACTTGAAGCAAGGTAGTTTGAATGTGTCCACTTCACACCTAAGTGCATCTTCCTCCTTCCACTTATCTTTTTTTTTTTTTTTTTAGCTCTTCTCCAATCTTTCCTCCAGTGGTTATGGTTCAGAATGCTGATGAGATAATCTATGGTGCACTTGCTGAAATAAAATTCATCATACCTCACTGAAAATTCTTTGAATATCAGTAATCAAGTTTATCACTTTGTTAAAAGGATATTAAAATGAGCAAGAATCATTTGGAAATGGTGCCTATATCAGTAATAAAAAAATTAATCTTTCATTCTTCCTCTAGATTGTTACCCTTAAAAGATAAGCTAAAAACCTTATACTTTTTTCTGTGGCACAAAGTTGTCTAAAGATTTTTTGAAAGAAAAAATATTCCTTAAGAAAAGCTTTCCTAAAAAAAATGCAGACAGATTTGTGCTTGTTTCAAATAGGCTAAGTATTTATTCTTATTTTTAAATTTTCCAAAGACTGTTCTCTCCCTGAGTATAGTATTCTTAATTTTATAAGCATTGAATAAGTAAATCATGTAATCAAGCAATCACAAATTACACATTAAATAGATAAACTAAATGCCTGGTTGAACTAAAATATTTTCCTTTTATACACATTTGTGAAATTAGTCAAAATTCTTATGATTGCCACTGTGATACCAGAGAAAAGAATACATGTCATTGTAAATAAGGCTGCATTATTTAACTATAAAGCCTTTATTCTTAAAGCTTTTAATTATAGCTAGCCACATCAGATTATTAATCACAAGCAATAATNACACACACACACACACACATGTATCTATACCTATACATATAGATACATATGTATATATCTTGTTGAAAGTTTATATATATATATACATATGGATTCTTCCTCAACCCAACAAAGGCCATATATGAAAATCCCACAGCTAATGTCACATTCAATGGTGAAAAGTTTTTACTTCTAAGATCAGGATGCCAACTTTTGCCACTTTAATTCAACACAGTATTGGGAGTCTCATCAGAGCAATTAGTTAGAAAAAGAAAGAAAAATTATCTGAATTGAAAAGAAGTAAAACTGCAACTATTTTCAGATGACATGATATCATGCTTAGGAAACTTTCAAGATTCCACAAATATTAGAATAAATGAATCTAAAAAGTTTAAGGATACAAAAATCAGTATTCAAAGATCTGTTGTATTTCTATACACTAATAAGAAATGATATGTCAAAACTGATCATTTATACTGATGATTTATGTACAGCTTGTGGAACAAATTTCAATCTTTGCATGTGTTCAATTAACCATCACATCCCACCAGGCAATTAAAAATATACAAGAATATCTAATTTTGGAAAGATGTCTATTTAAATCTTCTGCCTACTTTTTGTTTGGGTTGTTTGCTTTTTTGATATTGAGCTCCATGAGCTGTTTGTATATTTTGGATATTAATCCTCTGCTCGTTGCATCATTTGCAAATATTTTCCCCACTATTTGGGTTGCCTTTTCATTTTGTTAATCATTTCCTTTGCTGTGCTGAAGCTTTTAAACTTGTTCAGGTCCTGTTCACATATTTTTGCTTTTATTTTCCTTGCTCTGGGAGGTGAAACCAAAAAGGTAACGCTGGGATTTACATCAAAGAGTGTTCTGCCTATGTCTCTCTCTATGGGTTTTATAGTATCTGGCCTTATATTTAGGTTCTTAATCCATTTTAAGTTTATTTTGTGTATTTGTGTTAAAGAATGTCTAGTTTTGTTCTTTTACTGGCAGCTGTCCAGTTTTCCCAGCACCACTTGTTGAAAAGACTATCTTTTCTCCATTGTATATTCTTGCCTGCTTTGTCATAGATTAATTGACCACAGGTACATGGGATTATTTTTGGGCTTTCTGTCCCATACCATTGATCTCTAATCCTGTTTGGGGGCCGGTACCACATTGTTTTGATGACTGCAGCCCTGTACTATAGTCTGAGGTCGGGGAGTCTGATTCTTGCAATTTTATTTTCCTTTATCAAGATTGTGCTTCAATTGACAAGTACTGATTGTCCTTCATTTGACAAGTACTGCATTGAATCTGTAGACCATCTTGGGTAGCATAGTCACTTGACATTATTGACTCCGCCACTCCAAGAACATTGCGTATCTTTCCATCTGTTTGTGTCACCTTTGATTTCTTTCAACAGCATCTTACAGTTTTTGGAGTACAGGTATTCTGCCTCCTTAGGTGGGTTTATTACAGGTGTTTTATTCTTTTTGATGTGATGGTAAATGGCATTGTTTCTTTAATTTCGCTTTCTGATCTTTTCATTTTAAGAGTATAGAGATGCAAGAGAATTTATTGAGGATCTCTACTAGTTTTCTGGTAGTCTTTAGGATTTTCTGTGTATAGTATCATGTCATCTGCCATCTGCAAACAGTGACGGTTTTTCTTCTTCTTTTCCAATTTGGATTACCTTTAATTCCTTTTCTTCTCTGATTGCTGTTGCTAGGATTTTCAAAAGTATGCTGAAGTTTTTGAAGTGGTAAGAATGACATCCTTGTCTTGTTCCTGATCTTAGAGGAAATTCTTTTAGCTTTTCACTGTTGAGTATGATGTTAGATCTTGGTCTGTCATATGTGGCCTTTATTATGTTGAGGCATGTTCTGTGTGCCTATTTTCTAGAGAGGTTTTTATCATAAATGGGTGAGCTTTTTCTGCATCTACTGAGATGGTCATATGATTTATTTATTCTTCCTTCAATTTGTTGATGTGGTGTATCAGATTGATTGATTTGCAGTTATTGAAAAATCTTTGTATCCCTGGAATAAATACCACTTTATCATGGTGCATCATCCTTTTAATGTATTGCTAGATTTAGATTGCTAGTAATTTATTGAGGATTTTTATGTCTATGTTCATCAATGACAGTTCAGTTCAGTCACCCAGTCATGTCTGACTCTTTATGACCCCATGGACTACAGCCCTCCAGGCTTCCTATCCATCATCAACTCCCAGAGCTTGCTCAAACTCATGTCCATTGAGTCAGTGATGCCATCCAACAATCCATCCTCTGTCATCCCCTTCTTCTCCTGCCTTCAATCTTTTCCAGCATCAGGGTCTTTTCAAATGAATCATCTCTTCTCATCAGGTGGCCAAAGTATGGGAGCTTAAGCTTCAGCATCAGTACTTCCAATGAATATTCCAGACTGATTTCCTTTAGTATGGACTGGTTGGATCTCCTTGCAGTCCAAGGGATCCTCAAGAGTCTTCTCCAACACCACAGTTCAAAAGCATCAATTCTTTGGCGCTCAGTTTCTTTATGGTCCAACTTTCACATCCATACATAATTACTGGAAAAACCACAGCTTTGACAAGATAGACCTTTGTCGGCAAAGTAATGTCTCTTTTTTAATATGCTGTCTAGATTTGTCGTAGCTTTTCTTCCAAAGAACAAGCATCTTGTGATTTCATGGCTGCAGTCACTATCTACAGTGGTTTTGGAGCTCAAGAAAATAAAATCTGTCACTGTTTCCATTATTTTCCCATCTATTTCCCATGCAGTGATGGGACCAGATGTCATGATCTTTGTTTTTTGAAGGTTGAGTTTTAGGCCAACTTTTTCACTCTCCTCTTTCACTTTCATCAAGAGGCTCTTTAGTTCCTCTTTGCTTTCTGCCATAAGGCACTTATCATCAATGATAAGTGCCTGCTATTTTCTTTTTTGTGGTATCATTGTTTTTTGAATGGGGGTAAAGGTGACCTTTTAGAATGAGTTTGGGCATATTTTTTCCCCTTCAATTTTTTGGAATAATTTCAGAATAGGTGTTAACCCCTCTTTAAACATTTGATAGAATTCACTTGGGAAGCATCTGGTCCTTGACTTTTGTTTGTTGAGAATTTTAAAATCAGTTTAAATGTCAGTGCTTGTAACTAGTTTATTTATATTTTCTATTTCTTCCTGATTTGTGCTTACAAGATAGTATTTTTCTAAGAATTCATCTATTTCTTCTAGAATGTCCATCTTATTGGCATATAATTTCTTGTAGTAGCCTCTTCTGATTTTTTTATTTCTGTGGTGCCAATTATAATGTCTCTTTTTTTAACTGCTAATTTTATTGATACGAATCCCCTCCTTTTTTTCTGTCTTTTTAAAAATTATGTGCTTGTTTATTTGGTGTTCTCGGTTCATCGTGGCATGCTGGACCTTTCTTTCAGCTGTGACATGTGTGGCTTAGTTCCCTGACCAAGGATGGGATCCAGTTCCCCTGCATTTGGAGCATGGGGTCTTAGCCACCTGGCCATCAGCATAATCCCTGTCTCCTTTTTTCCCTTGATTAGTCCAGCTAGAGGTTTATCATGCAGATGGCCAAGAAGCACATGAAAAGATGCTCAACACTGCTAATTAACAGAGAGATGCAAATCAAAACCACAATATGGTATTACTTCACAGTGGTCAGAACGGTCAGTATCAAAATATTTACCGGACTTCCTTGGTGGATAACAAGTGGATAAGAATCCACCTGCCAATGCAGAGGACGTGGGTTTGATCCCTGGCCTGGGAAGATCCATGTGCCAAGGAGCAACTAAGTCCATGTATCACCACCTCTGAGCCTGCACACTCTAGACCTGCAAGCCAGGACTGCTGTGCTCCTGTGCCGTGACTGCTGACGCCTGCACACACTAGACCTGCAAGCCACGACCACGGAAGCCCGGTGCCTAGAGCGCGTGCTCCACAACAAGAGAGCCCATCACACTGGGAAGCCTGTGCGCTGCAGTGGAGAGGAGCTCCTGCTCACACAACTAGAGAAAGCCCATGCAAAGCGACAAAGACCCGCACAGCCAAAAGTAAACAAATATCAATAAAAATATTAAAAATCTACAAACAGTAAATGCTAGAGAGGGAGTATAGAAAAAGGAACTGTCCTACACTATTTTGGGGAAAGTAAATGGGTACCGCCCTATGGAGAACAGTACAGAGGTCCCCCAAAAAAACTAAAACTAGGGTTACCATACTCAAGCAATCCCACATCTGGGCATAAACCCAGAGAAAACCATACTTTGAAAAGACACATGCATTCCAACGTTCATTGCAGTACTGTTTACAACAGCAATGACATGGAAGCCACCTAAATGTCCATCAATAAATGAATGGATAAAAAAGATGTGGTGTATTTATACACATATACAAACACACACACATACATACAACAGAGTATTACTCAAATATAGAAAGGAATGAGATAATTTCAAGTGCAGCAACATGAATGGACCTAAAAATGATCTTAGTACTGAAGTCAGTCAAAGACAAATGTCATATGATATCACTTCTACATGGAATCGAAAACATATTACAAATGAACCTATTTACAGAACAGAAACAGACTCACAGACTTAGAAAACAAACTTGCATTACCAAAGGGAATGACGGTGGTAAAGGATAAATTAGGAGGCTGGGATTAAAATATATGCATTACTATTTATAAAAGAGATAATCAGGAAGGGACCAACGTGTAACATAGGAGCATCTACTTGATACTCTGTAATAACTTGTATTGCAAAAGAATCTGAAATAGAGTAGATATGTGTATAACTAAATCACTTTGCTATATAACTGAAACTTAGGCAGCAGTTTTAATCAACTATACTATGATATAAGATAATTTTTTTTAAAAGAACACCTGATTTTGTGTAAAAGTCTCCAGTGGGCCTCTGTTCTCTCCATGTCCGCAGCACCTGAGCAGCGTTCAAGTCACTCCTATTTACCAATCTCTCCCTTGTGTTCTCTCTCTCATCTTCATAACACTTCACAGGTAAAGAAAGTGAGCTGCAGAGAACTTGGGTCCTTTGCCCAAAGATTCCTCTCTCCTAGGGAGCGGCCCAAGGCCTCGAAACCGGCCGTGTGTGCACAGAGGCCCAGCACTCTCCAAGGAGCCCTGATGACTCAAACTGGCTGCAGTGAGCGCCCTCAGTGGGGCTCCATCAGCATCTTAACTGAACAGGGGCCGAGGCTGCAGGGCTCTCTGGCCAGCCCAGCGCAGGCTGCAGCGGCGCACTCTCTGGGTTCAGGCGTGCCCCTGCTCCTTCTGGCAGCCCTGACTCTGCTTCCTTCAGTTTTGCCGTTTGACTCCTCGTTAACCCCACTCTGTTAGGGTAAACAGGGACAGGCGAAAGGGAGCGAGTAAAAAGGCATTACCTTAGCTGTTTATCCCTGCGTGACATATAATTCACACCAACACACTAAAATATTAAGACACTTTTCTTGACAACTTCCTTTAAACAACAGGAAGAATTCCTTCTGTCTCTTTCACTTGAGCAAACTATAATTTTCTTCTGTGTGGCTTTGTCTAACAGGCGCAGAATTTGAGATTATTTAGAAAAGTACTTGGTTTCTTCACTTACTTTCATGTGTGTGAAATTCGACTGACAATTTAAGTGGGGATTCTTTCTTAAACTCTGCAAATGGGTGTTTAGTTTGGGCATTTCGCCAGTTTCTTTGTTTGTTGTTATCCTTGATAATCTTGTCCCATTTCTGTGAAAAATTAAGGTTGCCTAATCATGAAAGACTAATGAGCAATAAATATGCTCAATTGGCTATTCTCAATATAGATGAGAATAAGAAATGAATTACTCTCTTGATTATGGGGCCATGTTTCTTTCCTTACATTAACTACAACTTAGATCCTTTAAAAAGTGAGGACTGGGCTCGGATATAACTGAAACAGGTAGCTAACTCTCAAGGAGTTTGCATTTTGAGAGGTTCAACAGAAACATCTAGTCATCTATCCAATAATTATATTTTTTTCTTAATATCAAACCCACTGATTTTACTTTGGGCAAAGATATTTCCAAGCAGAAGTTATAGTCAAGAAGATGTAAGCCAAAGTTATTTGGAGAACTTCTGAGGAAATACCATAAAAGGCGGGCAGTCAGACCAACACACCCTCCCCTGGGCTCTTTCCTGCCGGATGTGGACATAATTACAGCACCCATCTCAGACAACGAGGTGAACTTGAGGATGAAAACCATGCTTTCAGAATAAAAAGGCAGAAAAGTATATGGAACCGCATCCCTCATCACCATGGAGTGCCCATACTCCTGAACTGCCTGTCATTGGACCTCATTTGAGAGAAACCCACTTATTATTTATTTAAGTCACTGTTATTTCTGGTCTCTGTCGCTAGCAGTTAGATATAATTCCTAATAGGTCTATGGAGTAAAACACTCACCACTGTCTAAGTTTAGAAGGCAAGGGGTCTTGTTAGTCTTAAGCTTTGATCTCTGTAGAAATGCAAAGACCCCCTGGAAGAGGTCCTCTCATTGAATTGATGGTCACTTCTGCCCAGCAGGTTTTTTCAAAGACAGAGAAAGCAGCGACAGAAGGCTTTAGGGCAAACAAAAAAAGGTGTCTGCTATTGTCACGGAGGGCATACAAAAAAAAGCAATTATACAAATCGAGGTAATAAATCATTTCATTCTAGCCTAAATGGGGGAGTGATCAAGAGACTTTGCCCTGAGATTTTCGGGGAAGATTCCAAAACAAAGAAAAAATAAGGGAAGCACATCAGTAGGGCAACTCGTGCTAAGCCAAAAGAAAAAGCAGTGCAGTCGTGTTCATCTGCACCTCCCCTGCATTTTATAGTCGCATTCCCCACCAGAGAAGACTGACTGGGCGAGAAGGTCCCACCTGGGGGCACTTCCCCTCAGCAGACTTTCAGGCCCCTCCTTGTTCCCCCGGAAAAATTTACTGTGTTATTCTCAGATCGATCCACTCCTGGTGATATCAAGAGTCAGGGATTTTTACAGAAATATTTGAATAACGTTCGCTCTTCTTTCTCTTTGAAGTTCCAGTATTATAATTCAGCTATTTCTTGGCTCATAAACTTGGCAAGGCTTTTGGGACCAAAAAAAATCATCTCATTGGCAGAGAGGTTTCTCATATGCTGACAGTTTAGCTTATGTGAAATCGCTGAGTAATAGGAAGGATAAAACAAGGATTTTCAGGGAACAGGAAGCAGAATGCCCTCCACAAACGAATTCCAGACACTGATTTTTGCTTATCTGAAAAGATGAAGGGACTTTGCTTTGAAGCGGCATTCACTTACCTCCTGCTAAAACTGTTTATTCTGTGTGATTTCTCCACTGTATGGAGAGTGGTTTTGTCTCCTTCCCCAAACCTTCCTTAAGTGCTGTTTCAGACGTAATTGGGGACTGGCATGTCGGAGCAGCCCCGTCTAACCCCTTCTGCTAAGGAGCACAGCTGGAGGCCGAGGACCACTTAGGGTGCCTCGCACTCAAGGAGCCCTTCATTTCAAAACAAATCTCTTAAAAATATTCCTTGGAGCAAGTTTTTGTAGACAGTTCTATCTGACATCTCATAAAAACTCAGGAGAGGAAGCTTGTGCGTCTCTGAAGAAAGCCCATCTCCATCCCTGTATCTGAAGCACATGGAAAATACTAATTAGCTAAGTCCTTGGGTACACAATGCAGGAGACATCTGCCCTTGTTTTCTCCGTGTTAAATCCCTTTTCCATGCTAGAGGAAAATTGCAGAGTAAAAATGGTTCAAATTAAAAACATACTCTTCCATACAATATCCTGTCCTGCTTCACAGCGCCATAATTCTACTCTACTGTAAACAATTAGATAGGGATATTGTAAAATTAGCTCCAATTTGCATAATAATGCATAACTGTTGTAATTTAGTGACTGCATTTGCACAAATTTAATAAGAATTCAGCTTGCATTTTTTGTTTTAATGTATTTTATACAAATAATGGTGAATTTATAGATTACTAGCTTCCCCAAAGCAAGTCAGATGAGGACATTGCATTTTTGCAAGTTTAATATTTCACATGATAATTCTAGCCTTCTTAAATTAAAGATCACTCCTTTCCCGGTTTTTTCCTTAAGCAGGGGGAAAAAATACAAAGTTTTCAAGATTCCTAATGATCTGGAATGATTAAAAAAAAAAATACCCACTACACACTCAGTGACATCTAAAAGAGCTTAAAATATTTTAAACATATTTTCCTGAGTTTTACTTTCAAGGAACTATGCAATTTCATCCTAAAATCTAATTTTAAAGATTTTTTAAAGTTTGAAATCAGTTGCATTTAAACCTTGGGCTGGCAGAGCAAATTATGTTAAAAAATGTTTTTATTATACTTATTGTCACAGATGTTAATTTAATGGCTCTAACCATTATTGTCTTTTGGATTTCAGCATAATTCCACTGAAAGAAATTGAATTGCCACAGAAGCTCTGCTCTTATGTGAGGCTTTGTGTTCCCAGGGCCACTGGGTCAATGATGAAATCGTTGCAAGTCCTCAATCAATGCTTTCCTTAAGGAAAACTTCAATGTGGACATCCTTTTTCACAAATGAGAACAGCACTAGTTTTCTCATAAAAAAAAAATTCTGAAGGATTATTAGTATATAGACGTTAGTGACCTAGTTTGTCAAGATAGTTAACTATTAAAAAGACTTTCTGGATAAGACTGGTTGTTAAACATTTCAGTGAGTTGTCAAAAAGAGATGCAAAAAGATATACTCTCGACGTTTTAGAACTCCTTCCTGCTGTTCAGAGCTGCTCCATATAGTCATGCAGGTTATTGCCGAAGGGAGGGACAAAGTGAGGGCTGAAATCTAGCCTACACTCCATCTGCTGTGCTGAGTGCTCTGAAGGGGGGCTCTGTAAGCCCGGAAGAAGAAGCACCGTCTCTGGTTCAAGCAAGGACACTCTATGAGCTCATGGCAGCCCTTAGTCTGACTCTCCATGTTGCATAAATGTAGACTGGCCTAATAAAAGACTTACTTTCTAAGGTCTCTCCTTCCCCCAATTTCACAATTTTAAATAAAGCCCCAACGGGATACAAACTGGAATTGTTCAACTCAAAACTCTAATCCCACAATGACTGTAACAAAGAGCAATCCCCATAGTAATATCCAAGCCAGCCCAGGTTTATGTCCTCCCACAGTTTCACTGGAACTTGTGATTATATCTGCATAAGACAAACTGTATCAACGTTTACTTAATGAAGTAGATCATTTGGACACTGAATTACAATACTCAGGTGAAAATCCCGTCCTATATCCCGTTTATATCTTCTTCTAAATGACCTATATTTCTGTTATTTTATCTAAATCCTTATATAAATACTTCAACTATTCACTTTGGTTTTCCAAACAATCAACCTATCTTTCAGTCTTGCCATCTCTGAGGTGGTTCTTAACATTGATCAAACTGCTTGTTCATTCACACAGTTATCTAGAAGAGTTATTGATAAAAAAAAAAAAGTTTGGGTCTGAGACATTTTGTAGTTTATAAAAATCTATGCAATTACTTGCTATGTGAATTGCTTTGTCATATATTCTGGTCTATTTAAAGACATATAACATATTTAAATGACCATACAACACACATTACAAAAAAAGGAAATAATGTACATTTTTAATCAGGAGAGAAAAAAAAGGATAAGGTAATAAAAAATGCACGTAGGGTTCAGAACATAAATTTTTATATATGTGTCTTGCACATAGCTATTTCATTAGTGGGCTGACCAAGCTATTTGAGTTAATCCCCCCTCTCTAGCATGTTTTTTTCTGTAATCAGCTTTGTAGTTTGTGAAACTTTTTCTTGAAGATTACTTTATATTTAGCCTCTCTAGGTCTCCATACAAAAATCATCAGAGTGCAACTAAGATACTGTACAGAGAAAACAAAAATAATATGAATTTAGGTGTTTGTATGATAAACACAATCTTTTATGTAAAAGAATATGACTGATGTTCTTCTATTAAGCCTAGAACGACAGTTGAATTCCTATTCTGAACTCTGATGAGTATTGATCAGGAACTACCCTTAAAAGCCACAATCCATGAAGCTCTAGCTGAACCCCCTCTAGGGCTGATTTAAGGAAAAAATATAACTTTATCAGTGAATGCAAAAAAAAAACACAAAACCTAAACTTTTTTTCTACTAGTCATATTAAAATTTGAAGCAAACATGGGAAACAAAAGACTTCGCTCATTTATTTTCTAGGCCAGAGAATAAGAGATCTCTTACACTCTGCAGAGTCCCCTAGTAACGATTCTAAAACTTCATTTCTGGACAACTTTGGAATTTTAAAAGTCTGCATGTCAGCTGTATTATTCACTTATATTTTTCTGAAATGGCTTACTTTTGGAAAAAAACCTATATGTAACTTTTTTTAAAAGAAAAATTTATGCCACTGATATAAAAGGAAGAATCAATACCACTTGAGATAACTGTAAAAGTCAAGACCGTAAGCCAGTCACAGCGAAGCCCCACCGGCCGTCTCACAGTCAAGTGCCCTGCGTGGCAGCCTTGCTGCTTGTTTAAGCAAGAGAAAGAGACAGGGAGCGGGAAAGAAAGAGACTGGAAAGTTCGGGAAAGCCACTTTAGTACCACCTGAGTTTTTCCAAAAGCTTGAAAGATTTTTGAAAGGGAAATTTATGTCTTCATGTGATATCTAAAGTTCCTGAACGTCACCACTTAGAATCACTCATCTTTACTGGTAGTAAGGGGGCGGGTCCCAAACCCTTTGGGACCAATAAACAGAGGTTTCCCCCATCACTGGGAGGCCTTTCTGCACACTTCTGACTCAACACCATTTCCATTCCTTTGTCACTTAAATAGGACTTGACTGTGAATAGCTTTTGAGAACAGCCAACAAATATCATAGTGTAATTACTCAACCTATTTAATTATATACTCAGTAGAATAATAGGTACAAAATTAGGCAAACATTGTGCTAGCTGGTGTGACTACAAAGATTCAGTAACAGTCATTCACAAACTTAACCCAATGGAGGACTACTGATTACCCCAAATTTTAGAACTGCAATTTTGAAAAAAAAAAAAAAAAAGAAAAATGTCTTGATTTCTGGATATTTTTGTTAGGCGTTTCTTCCATCTTCCTGGAAACAAAAAGTTCCAGCTTAAGACAGCAATATAGATGAATCCTAAACTCATCACCTCCCGTGGATACACCGAATCTATAGCAACATAGGAGGTTTCCTTGCTGGCTCAGGGGTAAGAATCTGCCTGCAATGCAGGAGATGCAGGAGTTGCAGGTTGAATCCCTGGGTCAAAAAGATCCCCTGGAACAGGCCATGGCAAACCACTCCAGTACTCTTGTCTGGAGATTCCCATGGACAGAGGGGCCTGGAGCTCTACAGTCCACGGGGTCACAGAGTCAGACGCGACTGAAGTGACTTAGCATGCATGCACACACAGCAAGATATACAACAAATCTCTCCTCTGAAGAAATAAATTTTACTACTGAGCAGTTCCTGCACCTCAGATGAAGAATAATCCCACATCAAAACAGATATAGCTTCCATAAAGACCATCCCCAGCATGGTGACCCAACATTGGAAGGGAATTCACAAATCCCAGCTTCTAAAGAGTGAAGCGTTTGATGCACTTATCTGGAGTTCCAGCTTTTAAGACCTGTATCTGTGAGATGGTCACCAAAACACCTAGCTTTGAAAGCCAGTGGGGCTTGCATCCATGAGAGCTTCATGGCTACAGCAAACCAAGGAAAAGTTCCTAAGGAGCTAGTGTGGACTCGTTGTGGCTAATACCCCAGGGCTGACTGAAATGAATCGTCTTTTTATGAAAGAGGCCTATTTGCTTATTGTAAAAGGTTCAACTTTAGGTCACGTGTCTAATCAGTACACAGGGCCCTACTGAAATGCTGTCTGAAGACCGCAGAGGCCAGCAGGTGCTGCCTTTTTAATTTCCATCTATTCTGCTCCAGATTACCAACATCTCCCAGAAAGAAGACTGCACACACGTCCAGCACCAGTTTCTGTGGATACCACGTAGGAGATGCCCCCTGACTGCCTGCCTCTCTTGGCCAGTGCGACTTAGTTGTGCAGATTCAATAGACTTGTAACAAACAGAAAAAACAGTTCTAAATTGGCTACCCCCAAAATTCCTGTCCTAAGGCACAGTGCAGAGGAGGTGGACTTGAATATGCACAATTGTAAAACCAACACAACATTGTAAAACAGTTAGCTTCCAATTAAAAATATCAAAAGAAAGAAAAGGAAAATGTTCAATATATTAAAATAATCTTTAATAGGTTAAAAAAACAAAACAGGAAGATACAAGAAAACTATAGACCAATATCCCTGATAAATATAGATGCAAAATTCTCAAAATACTATCAAGCAAAATTCAGCAGCACATTGAAAGGGTCTCCCATACAGTCAATGGGGATTTATATCTGAGATGCAAAAATGGTTCAACATATGCCTATAAACAAATATGATAAACCAGATTAATAGAATGGAAGATAAAAGTCATATGATTATCTTAATAGAGGCAGAAGCAGTATTTGCCAAAATACATCTTTTTATGATAAAAACTCTCAACAAATTGTGGAACAAAATGAATGTCTTATGTGACAAGCCCACTGCTGACATCACATTCAGTGGTGAAAGGTTCAAAGCTTTTCCTTCAGCATCAGGGACAAGGGTTCCCACTCTTATCTCTCTTATTCAACATAGGACCAAAAATCCCAGCTATAGGAATCAGATAAGGGAAACGAATAAACATCCATATTGGAAAGAAAGAAGATTTCTTCAGTCTTCATTTGTGGATGACATGGGGTTACATCTGGAGGAGGGCATGGCAACCCACTCCAGTATTCTTGCCTGGAGGCCCCTATGGGCAGAGGAGCCTGGTGGGCTACCATCCAGAGGATGGCAAGGAGCTGGACGTGACTGGAGTGACTTAGTGTGGTATCATATGGAGAAAAATTTAAGGACTCCATCAAAAGCCTGTTAGAACTGACCAATTAATTCAGTAAAGTTACATGATATTAAAAAAAAATAAATCAGTCGCTTTTTTATATACTAGCAATAAAATATCAAAAATGAAATAGACAATAATAATATTTACAATGGTCACAAAATCAATAAAATTGTTACAAATAAATTTAATCGAGATAAAAGATTTGTACATTGAAAACTCTAAGGCTCTGGGAAAGAAACTGAAAGTGAAGTTGCTCAGTCGTGTTGAGCTTGAGACCCCATGGACTGTAGCCCACCAGGCTTCTCCATCCATGGGTTATCCAGGCAAGAATACTGGAGTGGGTTGCCATTTCCTTCTCCAGGGGATCTTCCTGATCCAAGGATCAAACCTGGGTCTCCTGCACTGTGGGCAGACACTTTACCCTCTGAGTCACCAGGGAAGGATCTGATGAAAGAAAATGAAGACATGAACAATAGATATCCCATGTTCATCAAGCCAAAGAGTGAATGTTGTGATAAAGCCCATACTACTCAAAGCTATCTCTAGATTCAAGGCAATCACTATCAAATTTCCAGTGATGTTTTTCACACACACACACACACACACACACACACACACACCCATAAAATTTGTGTGGAACCACAAAAGACCCCGAATAGCTAAAGCAATCCTGGAACAGAAAGGAAAAAGCATCTTACTACCTGATTTCAAATGATATTACAAACCTATGGTAGTCAAAACAGTATTATACAGGCATAAAAGCAGACATGTATGTCAATGGAACAGAATCAAGAGTCCAGAAACACTCCCCCATCTATAGCCAACTAATTCTTGACAACAAAACCAAGAATGCTCAATGGGGAAAAGGATACTTTCTTCAATAAATAGTGCTGGGAAAAGTGGGTGACCGCAGGCAGAAAAGTGAAACTGGACTCCTACTTTATACAACTCATAACAATTAACTTGAAATGGATTACAGATTTAAATGTAAGGCCTGAAACTGTAAGACCCTTGGAATAAAAGACCTCTTTGATACAGTTCTTGGCAATGAGATTTTGCATATGAAGCACAAGGAACAAAGGTGAAAATAAATAAGTATGATGACATTAAACTAAAAAGTTTCTCCACAGCAGAAGAAACCAGCAAGATGAAACAGCAGTTTAAAGAATGGGAGAAAATATTTACAAACTATATATCAAATATGGGGTGAATATCCAAAATACATAAGAAACATATACAACTCAGTAAAACAAAAAAATCTGATTTTTAAAATGGGCACAAAGGGATTTAAAAGGCATTTTTTCAAGACATAAAAATGCTCAATAGACAGATGAAAAGGTGCTAAATACTACTAATCATCAGGGAAATATAAATCAAAACCATGATGAGAAACCACCTAACACCTGTTAGAATGATTGTCATCAAAAAGACAAGAGAAATTATTTGGGAGGATATGGAGAAAAGGGAACCCTTATGCACCATTAGTGGGAATCTAAATTAGTACTATGGAAAGCAGTGTGAAGGTTTGTCAAAAAATTAAGACTAGAACTACCATACAATCCAGCAATTCCACTTCTTGTATATGTCACAGGATACGAAGACATGGTATCAAAGAGGTATCTGCATCTCCCTACTTATTGCAGTTTTATTCATGATAGCAAAGATAAGGAAGCAACCTAAGTGTCAATCAGTAGATGAACGGATAAATAAGATATGATAAAGTTATGATAAAGAAGATAGAATATTATTCAGCTTGAGAAGGAATGAAATTCTGCCATTTGGAACAAAGGTAGTTCTTGCAGATATTATGCTAAATGAAATTAAGTCAGAGAGAAAAGTACAGATACTGTATGATATCACTTACATGTGAAATGCAAAAAAGCCAGACTCAGAGAAACATAGCAGAATGGAGGTAACTATGGGCTAAGGTTTGGGGGAAATGGGGAGAAGTTCAAAGGCTCTGTTCCACCAGCCACCCATCCCCTCACCTCTCCCCCTCTCACCTCAGGCCTCCCTGATCCCTGAGACACAACCGTATTGAAATAAGCCAATTAATAATCCTACAATGGCTTCTAAGAATTCAGTTAAAAAGAAAGGCTGCACATGCGTCACACTTCAAATCAAAAATTAGAAATGATTAAGCTTGGTGAAGAAAGCATGTCAAAGTCAAGATAGGCTGAAGCTCGGCATCTTGCTCCAGTTAAAGCTGAGAATGCAACGGAACAGTTCTTGAAAGAAATTTAAAATGCTATTCCACTGAACACACGAATGGTAAGAAAAAGAAACAGCCTTACTGTTGATATGGAGAAAGAGTTATTGGTCTGACAGAATATCAAACCAGACACAACGTTCCCTTAAGCCAAAGCCTTAGAGCAAGAGCCTCAGTTCAGTT
Organism: Neotragus pygmaeus; assembly: GCA_006410875.1. Lineage (NCBI taxonomy): Eukaryota > Metazoa > Chordata > Mammalia > Artiodactyla > Bovidae > Neotragus > Neotragus pygmaeus. Next base: position 125,967 of record SJYV01032113.1, on the reverse strand, counting down.
CGGTTCAGTTGCTCAGTCATGTCCGACTCTTTGTGACCCCATGAATCGCAGCACGCCAGGCCTCCCTGGCAATCACCAACTGCCGGAGTTCACTCAGACTCAACGTCCACCGAGTCCGTGATGCCATCCAGTCATCTCATCCTCAGTCGTCCCCTTTTCCTCCTGCCCCCAATCCTCCCAGCATCAGAGTCTTTTCCAATGAGTCAACTCTTTGCATGAGGTGGCCAAGGTATTGGAGTTTCAGCTTTAGCATCACTCCTTCCAAAGAACACCCATGACTGATCTCCTTTAGAATGGACTGGTTGGATCTCCTTGCAGTCCAAGGGACTCTCGAGTCTTCTCCAACACCACAGCTCAAAAGCATCAAATCTTCGGTGCTCAGCTTTCTTCACAGTCCAACTCTCACATCCATACATGACCACAGGAAAAACCATAGCCTTGACTAGCCGGACCTTTGTTGACAAAGTGATGTCTCTGCTTTTGAATANGTCTTTTAATTTCATGGCCGCAGTCACCATCTGCAGTGATTTGGGAGCCCCCAAAAATAAAGTCTGCCACTGTTTCCACTGTTTCCCCATCTATTTTCCATGAAGTGATGGGACCGGATGCCATGATCTTCGTTTTCTGAATGTTGAGCTTTAAGGCAACTTTTTCACTCTCCTATCTCACTTTCATCAGGAGGGTTAGCAACTTTCAAATACACAGCATGGTCACTGTCACCTGTAGTCACCGTGCTGTGCATTATTTCCTGTGACTGTTTCATTTTCTAACTGGAAGCTTGCACCTTTTGACTCCCTTTACCCAGTGAGTCCTCCTGCCCCCACCTCAGGCAACTGCCGATCTGTCGTCTACATGTGCATAACTGGGAAGGAAATCTTAACTTTCCTGTTATTTGGGGGGCTTGCATTCATGGGTGAGGAGGGGAAAGGTTTTTGTTGCCTGTGTTCGCAGGTTGTTTTGTTGTTTTGTTGTAATACTTTCACTATATTTTATCTGGCTTTTTAAGTTTTTTTATTTTATTTTATTTTTTTTACTAGCAGTACCTCTGAAGTCTCAAGCCCCATCTCAGACCTCCTGACCTCCTGATCTCTGGGGATGGGACCGCAGGGGCAGAGGAGACAGCCAGGTTCAGTTATCCGTCTAACCAGGCTGAAAGCCAGTATTTCCCCCTCCCTCCAAGTCAGGAGATCAAGCATCCCCTGAGGCTCATCAGGGTTTCAGAGAAATCACTAATTAACTAACTTGTTGCCTTTCCCCTCTCTCTCCCCCTTGCTTCCTCAGATGTTTTTTGAGCACCTCCCTTGTGTATAGCCTCAAACAGGCTTCTACAGACTCTCTCCTTCCAGACTTTCTTCTAGAGCTGGAGAGGGATGTCCATCTTGCACTAGAGGTGCCTGCGAAACATGTTTGTCGTTATGATCCTTGCCATCTCTCTAGAGCCTTTAAGTCTGAGGATGTGCCTCAAACTTAGGTGCCTCAGGTGCTGGGACCACCAACCTCCGGCCCCTGCCCCCAGTGTGGAGGCTTCTCCTCCCTGGAGTGATCCTGATGCATGGATGGCCAGCGCAGGTTTATCAGTTATCAGATTCCAAATGCCTGGCAGTGCCTCTGTGATCTTTGCAACCCAGAGAGGCTGCTCTGATGTGATGTCAGTCTAGAAGGACATCAGTGCTGGTGTGGTTGCCAGGGCTTTCCAGAAGGAGAGGGACATGGAGGAAGAGGACAGCCCCTCCACTATCTGCACAGCCCCCAGCTCCCCCCCACCCCCATTAGCACAGGTCCCTCATTTTGCAGACTTGGACACTGCTACTAAAGTTCCCTAACTGATAAATCTGCTTCTCTCCCCTCCTTACTCCACTCTCCAAGATAATCTTAATATATAATACATATATATATAATGTAATCTATAATTTTTTATAGAAACCTAGTCTGATCATGCCATCCCCGCATTAAAAGCATTTTGGTGTGGATTTCCCTGGTGGTCCAGTGATTACGGCCCTCAGCTCCAAATGCAGAGGATCGCTGGTCAGGAAAGATCTAGCATGCTGCATGACACAGCCAAAAAAAAAAAAAAAAAAATTAAAGAAACCAGACATGCTGATGCTCTACTGTGCATGGCACATGGAACAAAAGTCCGACCCTGATTTTGCCTCTCCTGCCCCCTCCACCCCGCCTTGTACTCTGACCACAGATATGCCAAGGCCTGGTGACTCTGTGTTACTTGCAAGCACTGGTCCCTCTACTCGGACTCTTCTTCCCTCCTCACTTCACCTTTTAATGCCTACTTACCCTTTGGCTCTCTACTTAATTATCACTTACTCAAAGGAACCTCCTCTAACATTGCTGAGTAGTTCAGACGCCCATAGACAGTCACCGACTCATGCCACTGCGTGCTACAGCTTTGCAGACCTGCTCACAGTATTCATGTGACTGACTGTCTTCTCTGAGGTGCTTGCAAACTCCCGGAGGGCAAGGGGTCAGGCTGTTTTTCCATAGAACTCCATCCTCAGTGCCTGACCCTGATAAGCTCTGAACACATGTATTGAACAAATGAATGGCTGACCCTCCTGCTAAGCAGTGATGCTTCTCCCAAGAGCCAGTGGCTGGCCCCGCCCCCAGCAGGATGTGACCGAGGAGGCTGATTGGTGGGATGGAATGCGACAGGTCCCTATGGTATCCTGGATACGCGAGAGGGTGGGAATGTAAACTGGGCCCAGAGGCTGCATTCTTGAAATTTCACTTCAGCCCAGGAGGAGCCTGCAGGGAAGTGAACCTGACCTTGAAGTTCTTGCTTGTATTTTTTTTTGCCCCGTCTCTCTTAAAAGAGGCAATCATGCAACACATTCTTTCTAAGGGAGCTGCGAGGTGGGAGCTTCTAAGTCACGCTCCATTCATCACCCAAAACTACTTCTTTCTGGTACAGGTGTGCCTTCCAAGACTTATTGGCCTTGCACAGTCTGGAGGAGGTAAGGTTGCAGGAGCATACTCCCTGGGCACTTGCAGAACATCGAGCTGCAGTTTCCCAAACAAGATAGCACAGACTTTTTTTTTTTTTTTTTTTTTTAAAGGCAGGCTGATAACAATGGCAGGTGTTTGCTGTCCCCAGGAAATGTGCTAAGCACTTCGCCTGCTTCATTTCATCTGGTCCTCCCAGCACACCTGTAAGCGAGAGATTATTATGCCAGTTAAACAGATGAGGAATTAGGTCTCAAAGAATTGAAAGACCTGCCTTCGTCCACACAGCTGGGTGTGGAAGTGCCCGTATGCGAACACAGCTTTGTCTAGGAGCTTCCATGCCTCTGTTCCAATGCCAGTGCTGTATCCAAGTTGCAGCTAGCACCTGACCAGGTATAGGTATAGTCTTGCTAGTACTTCACATCCATTCACCTAACTTCACAAAACTTGACAAGGAAGATATGACTACTCGCACTTCTCCAATTACTTAACTGAGGCTTAGAGAACTTCATCAGGCAACAGAACCAGGATTCAAAACCAGTTCCATCCACCTGCAAAGTCCTTGATTTCCTGCCCCTAGGGGACCTGGGAAGTCTGTATGTCTTGGATCAGATCAGTTTGCCTCTCTCTGCTCCTCGGTTGCATCATCTGGACATTGGATCCTCGTCAGGGGNCAGAACCAGGATTCAAAACCAGTTCCATCCGCCTGCAAAGTCCTTGATTTCCTGTCCCTAGGGGACCTGGGAAGTCTGTATGTCTTGGATCAGATCAGTTTGCCTCTCTCTGCTCCTCGGTTGCATCATCTGGACATTGGACCCTCGTCAGGGGTTTTCAAACACTTTTTAGCCATGGAGCCCTATCTTCCGATGGACTCTTGCTTGAATCCTGGCGTGTGAACTCTTAGTTGTGGCATAAGGGATCTACTTCCCTAACCAGAGATGGAACCAGGGCCCCTTGCCTTGGGAACATGGAGTCTTAGCCACTGGACCACCCAGAAAGTCCTACCCCGTATATTCTTATTTATGTGTGGTGGTAAACAGCCCTGCTGAGTATCCGAACACCCTGCTGTCAAACCATGTGGCACTTGAGATGAATGGTTTTTATCTTTACTTTTGACTTCCATCTTTCAAAAGCTACATCAATGATTTGTAACTAAAGATTTTGACAGCTTTTCCCACCTGTCCCGGGGAACGTTTGGCAATGTCCAGGGACATTTTTGGTTGTCACAGTTGAGAGTGTGCATCTAATGGCTAGAAACCAGGGATGCTTCCAAACATCCTATAATGCACAAAGCAGTTCTTCCCATACCATGAAGAGATATCTGGGCCCAGATGTCAGCAGAGGCTCCAGGTGAAGGCCAAAGTCAAGAAACCCTGTTTAGAAAGATGGTAATGATGACCCTATATGCAATATGTTAAAAGGGACAGAGACATAAAGAACAGACTTTTGGACCCTGTGGGAGAAGGCGAGGGTGGGATGATTTGAGAGAATAGCATTGAAACATGTTTATTACCATATGTGAAACAGATCACCAGTCCTAGTTCGACGCATGAAACAGGGCACTCAAAGCCAGTGCCCTGGGACAACCCTGAGGGATGGGATGGGGAGGGAGGTGGGAGGGGGGTTCAGAACAGGGACATATGTATACCCGTGGCTGATTCATGTCATTGTATGGCAAAAACCACTACAATATCGTAAAGTAATTAGCCTCCAATTAAAATAAATTAATTAAAAAAAATTAAACCCTGAAATCTATGTTAAGCACCCATGATGTAGGCCTGGTCCCTGCCCACATGGATCAGGTAGTCTAGTGTGCGTCATGGGGAATTTAGGGGTGGGGAACAGGGATTAAATGACCAAACAAAGAAACAGGCATATAACTGCCCATTGTTGTAAGTTCTGGGAAGAAAATAAAATGGTGCCCTGGTGGAGAAATAATAGGGGGACCTAATTAAGATGGCTCTGGTCAGATAAGCCCTCTCTGGGAAGGACAGTTAAATTAGGGTCTGGAGACCCAGGAGCTAGCCAAGCAGAGGGAGGAGGAGTGATTCCTGAAGTGATCTGAAATGTGCAGGGTGGCAGAGGAGAGGGAGCCTGGACAAAGTGGTAGGAGCTGGAGGAGGCTGGGGAGCCAGCTAGGAGAGGTCTTCACACCTGGGCAAGAGGGTGGTGGATTTCGTTCTAAACACAGTGAGAAGCTGTGGAAAGCCTGTAACAGGGACGTGACATGCTCTTGTTTATTTCTTTAAGATTTATAAAGTGTGAATTGGAAGGGATTTTTCCAGTTTTAAAAATGTTGAGGGACTCCCCTGATCCGGTGGTTAAGACTTTGCCTTTCAATGCAGGGGGCGAGAGTTCAGTCTCTGGTTGGGGAGCTGAAATCCCACCTGCTCTGTGGCCAAAACACCAAAACATAAAACAGGAACAATATTGTAGAAAAATTCAATAAAGGCTTTAAAAAACTGTTGAGAGGTGCTAAGAAACCAATCCTGGGCATCGGAAGGTCCAAGGGCTGCAAGGAATCCTTGACCAGAGAGGCCAGGCGGATGTGAGGACAGCTGGAGTTACATGAACAGAGATGCTGTGAGAGCGAGGGGAGCAGAGCATGTCCGCCGGGCCCCTGGCAGAGACCAGACTCCCCAGAACAGAGGGCCGGGGCTGCGGTGGAGCGCCCTGCCCCACAGCTAGCTGCCTGCAGGGGAGAAGACGCGGGCGAGTAGCTCTGAGGGCCTGCGGGGCTCTCATCTGATGTCAGTGCTGACAGTTTTTGCCAAGTGGCTTCCCACCTCAAGTTCAGGGAAAACCCCAGGGTTTGGGGAACCTTGCTCTGTCTGTATATGATGGTGTAGCACATGGGTTTCGCCTGTTTCTGGTGCTTACCAGCCGTACAAGGTGAATTACTTAATCTCTGCGAGCCTCACTTTCCTCATCTGTAGTGTGTGAGCATTGTCCTGAACTGAGCTATGAGGTCGAAACAATGTACTCTTTGTAAAGTGCTTAGCATATAATCAAGATTTAATGAGTGTTAGTTACTACGCAGTTAGTTTAGGTAACACTTTCACAAGTAATACATTTAATCACCTAAACAATACTATGAGATAGTATCTATGATTTTTTTTAAACAGCTTTACCGAGATATAATTCAAATGCCATACAGTTCAGCCATTTAAAGTGTGCAATTAAATGACTTTTAAAGTGTTCATAGAGTTCTGCAACCATCACCGAGTTGCTTTAGAACATTTTTTATCACCCCAAAAAGAAACCCAGCTTCCCTTAGTGATCACCCCATCAATTTCTTCCCACTCTTTCTCCCAGCTTGGGCAGCCACTAATTTACTTTCGGTCTCTATAGATTTATCTGTTTTGGACATTCTGGGTAAATAGAACCATATGTGGATTCTTATGTCTTACTTCTTTCACTTAAAGTTTTCAAGGTTCATTCAAATTGTTAAATCCTGTGTCAGTGCTTACTTCTTTTTATTGCCAAATGATATTCCTGTGTATGGATTTACATTTATCCATTCATCAGTTGATAGCTAGTTGGTTATTTCAACATTTTGTCTATTATGAATAATGCTGCTGTGAAGATTCACTTACGAGCTTTGGGGTGTACGTAAGTTTGAATTTCTTTTGGACATGCGGTAGGTCCTACCCCTTTTCTTTGGCTCTCCTGGGTCTCTGTTGCAGCACGCAGGCTCTCTCTAGTTGCAGGGTATGGGCTCTCTGGTGGTTGCACGTGGGCTTGGTTGCTCTGCAGTATGTGGGATCTTAGTTCCCAGACCAGGAGTAGAACCTGTGTTCCCTGCATTGGAAAGTGGATTGTTAACCACTGGACCACCAGGGAAGTCCCTGATAGGTAACTCTTACCTCATTTTACAAGTAAGGAAACTGAGGCCTGGAAAGGTTAAGTTACTTGCCTAGGCCCCCCAGCTAGGGTATAACAGAGCTGCAACCAGAATTCAGGCACCCTAGCCCCAGAGGAAGCTCCATGGAAAGCTTCCTATGTAGCAACTACTATGAAAGGAGCCAGGAGAGAGAGAGAGACCAGGAGAACAAAGCGAACAGACACATCTCTGCCCTTATGAAGCTTACTGGGAGATGCACAGAACAGCTAGAGTGACAGCTGTAGCAGTGGAGTTCCAGGTTCTGGTGGGTGGGCTGGCAGGCCCTGGGATGTGTCCTCGCTGGGGGCTAAGGCTAAGGCTGCACGCCCTCATAGGCTAAGAGCTGCAGGAGGCAGAGGTGCTAACCAGGCAGAGATGAAGAGAAGGGAAGGGCAGCCTTGAATGGGTGTGAGCCCTCTAGGGTAGGGCCAGTTGAGCATATATCCTTCAGAGGCCATGCATTTACTTAGCTTTTATTTATCCCACTTAGTCGGCTCAGGGCTCCATGGATGTCGAGCCCCAGGGACAGTGCTGACTGAGAAGACTCCCTCCAGCTCAAGCTCCAGGCGTGAACACGTCCCGCTGTTGGGTAGTACTGATGTCTCACTCAGTCGGGGAGACCCAGATTTCAGTCCCCACCTCTCATCTGAAACATCAAAAGGCTGAGATGCTTCAGATCTAAACCTGGGGTGGTGGTTTTCATCTTCTCCCCTCCCAATAACTGTCCTTTCACATGGGGGAGTAGAGCCATTCCTCTTCAAAGGGGTCCAGGGGTCGAGTGCTCATGAGAACTGGGTTGGGGAAAAAAGAAGTTGTCAGTCACCAGATACATACGCCTGCTGAGGGTTTGGCCAGCCAGGTCCCCCCGACCCCTTCTTAAGTGAGCCAAGAAGAAGACGGGTGACTCACCCACAGGCGGCAGAAGAAAGCCCTTGTCCTCTCTTACTCCTTTTTTCCAGGTGGGCGGGGATTAGGTGGGGTTAGTTAACTGTGACCACCAGGCTCATGCACAGCCCTGCTGCTCCCTGCCAGGGTCGGACTCCAACCTGTGTAATGGGAGGAAGTCCTGGAGGAGGCCATGGCAACCCACTGCTGTACTCTTGCCTGGAGAATCCATGGACAGAGGAGCCTGGTGGGCTCAGTCCCCGGGGTCACAAACAGCTGGACCCGACTGAGCCACTAAGAGTAACTGAGCTGGATCCAAGTGCTTCATCAGACCGTGGAATGGCCCCCTCTGTGTGAGGTCATGTCAGTGGAGGCGTGTGGGGAACTGTGGTGGTCTGCTATGAGCGACTTTCAGACATGGGGAAGATCAGACACAGCTCCAGACCAGCTGGCCTGCTTTTCCTCTGAATTGTGTGGAGCCGAGGAAGGGAGAGGAGAAACAGATCATGGTAATAGTTTCTAGGGCTCTGATGAAGCTCAACCAGGGCACAGATTGGAGGGGAGAATTACTGAGCCAGACTCAGGGCATCAACAGCTGAGCAGGCACGTGGCAGGCACTTGGTGGGGTCTGAGTCACAGTGTTAGGGACTGAGGGTGAACCCCAGAGGCAGATGCCACAGGCCCTGCCTCAGAGGTTCTTGCAGTTCAGCCAGTGATGCACAAAGTAAAATTAGGTATGGGCTTCAATTTGTGCTGACAGGTTCAGGCAGAAGGAGATTCCCGGAGACTTAGTGGAGGCACTGAAAGTTGCACAGCTTCTAAAAAGTCTAACCCTGATGTGGTCGCTGGCAGGCCGAGGGTTTGAGGTAGGCTTTCAGAGGTCAAGACACTGAGGCAGGAAAGGGACACAGGGATCAGATTCTGCTGCATGGAGGAGGGGCTTCTGGAAGAGCTCAAAAGTGTAGATGAGGAAAAGCCCAGGAAACTCAGCTAAGGAAACCAGGGAGGGATGGGAAGCCGAGAACAAGTGGATGCAGGCATGGCCAAGAGCTGACCATGCTGTGCGTGGATCGAGGGCACTGTGTGGAGCCCCTGAGCTCTGCCGCCCTCTGGACAGTCAGGCTTGTTCAAGTGCCCGCTGCCAAGAACCCGTGCCCGGGCCCAGGCAAGAAGCAACGGCGTTTCAGTTCCATTGCTGAGTAGTTTCTCCCTGTTGTACCCTCCAAGGAATGACTGGTTCTCTTGTCCTGGGAACAAGGGGCCCTGCATGTACCTCCCATTGCAGGGATGAGACTCCTGTCCCCGACTTGTCTAATCTTAATCCCCTCTTCTGTTTGCACAAACCTGTAGTCATGGTTTTGAAGGTCATGGAGCCCCCTTGATAGGGGACATAGAAATACCTTCTTGATGGAGAGGCCTAACGTTTATCGAGTGCTATCATCTGCCCGGCACTTGGCTATGGTCATAGCCTCTGTGCTTTGAGCGTTTACTACAAAGCTAGCACTGGGCTCACTGTATGTCTCACGTTATCTCAAATGCTTTTGAAATAGGTGTGAGTGTTGATCCCCATTTTACAGATGAGAAAAACTGAGCCTCACAGGGGGAAGTAACTTACCCGAGGTCACGGAGCCAAGGTGCTTGTTAGCAGCAGCACACAACTGGTTGCAAAGATGTTGGTGACCAAATGTTTCTTCTTCGTCCTCAGAGGTTCAGACCTCAGAGGTTTTGCCAACACCCAAATAGAAGACTCAGTCATCCACTGGTGGGCATTTCTTAATAACTCATGTGCTTCTCCTTTGGCACAGCTAGGAATCTGAGAACACTGCTACCTTTGCCTGCAAGTGGCTTGCAAGGCCCCTGCATCCTAAGCATTTCCTTTCTTAAGATATATATTTTATTGAAGTATAGTTGACTTACAATGTTTCAGGTGTACAGCAAGGTGATTCAGTTATACATGTACATGTATATTATTTTTCAGATTATTTTCCACTCTAGGTTATTACAAGATACTGACTGTAGGTCCCTGTGCTATACAGTAAACATTAGTTGCTTGTGACATATCTATTTTTTTTTTTAATTAGAAATCTGGCATTGTATTCACACCAAGTCAAACAAGTGGAATCAAAGTGTCATAAATTTCTTAGGCAAAATTCATAAGTTTTCTAAAATATATACATTATACATACTGTTTTTATATATGTATACAAAAGTTTTTCTACTATGCTTGTTAAAGGCTTGAGAAAGAACATCAAAAAAAAAAGAGAGAATGGAGAAATTGGAGAACAGGAACTAAATGAAATGGGAGCACTGAATATGAAATAGAAAAAGTGAAACAAACTAGAGAAAAGTAAAAGATCATCGTAGAGTCCAGTTGTTTTTAAACATGGCTGCTCATTAGAAACACAGCTGGAGTTTTGGAGGAAAAAAAAAAAAAGCAATACCTGGGCATTTGTATTTTTCCGAAAATTCCAAGGTGATTCTGATAAGCATTTGAATTAGAGCTACTCTCGTTCTTTTTTTTTTCCCCCCCCACCTGGAACAGTCCCTATAAAGCAGTGGCAATGTGTTCATTGTCACTGTTCTGCTTTAAGACGTTGGGCTGTTTCTGTGAAAGGAAAGGAGATATGTCTGGGTGTTTTAAAGCAGATAGTTTCTCAAAAGACTTCTCTGGCCTGAAACACTGTTCATTAGCCAGCAGAATTTTCACTTGTCCTTCTAAGTTTGCAAGAACCAGGTGTCATGTGGGAAAGAATAAGAGGTTTCAAGCTGGATTTTCGTCCTGAAGCTGCCAGCAGTGAGTTAGGGGACCTCAAGCATGTTCTTTTGATCTAAACCTCCATTTCTCACGAGTGAGGTATGAGCGTTATTTTTGCCTGGAACAGTGTTCCTGTTGGTCAAGGTGAGATCGTAGGAGTGGTCCGTTTTGTAAACTGTGAAATGGATATATGCGTGTGAAGTAACAGTACCAGTTTACTTTGTTTCTGGGGTTCTGGAAGGCATTCGATGAAACAGTTGATGGGGAAGTTCTCTGAAGAGTGAGGAGCTCTCTGCCTCTCTGAGGCTATGAGATTATTGCTCAGCTCTTGGTGATGGGTCTCCCATGGCAGGAGGTCAGNGTGTGAAGTAACAGTACCAGTTTACTTTGTTTCTGGGGTTCTGGAAGGCATTCGATGAAACAGTTGATGGGGAAGTTCTCTGAAGAGTGAGGAGCTCTCTGCCTCTCTGAGGCTATGAGATTATTGCTCAGCTCTTGGCGATGGGTCTCCCGTGGCAGGAGGTCAGCAGGGCTTGACATAGGAGAACAGGGATTCCTAGTTCAAGGAGAGATTTCACTTAGAAGAGAAACTACTTCAAACAGAGATCAAATTTATAGTGGATATTGAAGGAGAAAGATTTTAGTAGGTCTTTATTTGGACAAAAAACAAACAGTCTGGACCATAAGTGGATTTTATGTTGTGGTTAACAAAATTTAAGTTGCAGCTGCAACCATGCCCCAGTTCTTAGTACAAATAAAGTGTTGACTTATTTTTTGTGTAATTGTTTCGACATGGTTAACAGTAGCTGTAAGGCACAGCTTTCTCCTCCCATTTAACTTTCCCAGCAGATGTAAAAGAAAGGTCATTTTTGCAAAATATTGGCAAGAGCTCCAGCAATTTCCCAAGAGTCTCATCAGATCCCTATTGTCATCAGAGTTCTCCTGTTCTGAAGAACCTGTTGGATATTCCCCTTCTTCATCCTGCTGGATATTCCCCTCACTTGTTAACCCAGGGACTTTGCCACTCCTTGGGTATAACACTACTAGTTCTTCCAAATCACTTTCACTGACTTCATGAAATGCTGCATCATTTAGAATATTAGTTATTTCCCCTTCAGATGCTGTGCACTATATTTGCATCACTTTGTCAACATCCAGCTAACCCAGTAGGTTGCTGATTTGAAATGTTAAGGTCTGTGCTGGACACAGATGTTAAGTGGGGAGTGATATTAGAGTAGGCACTGATTTTATAAGTGCTCAGTTCATGGGTTCAATGTTCAGATCAGATGACTCNCCAGTTGTTTTTAAACATGGCTGCTCATTAGAAACACAGCTGGAGTTTTGGAGGAAAAAAAAAAAAAGCAATACCTGGGCATTTGTATTTTTCCGAAAATTCCAAGGTGATTCTGATAAGCATTTGAATTAGAGCTACTCTCGTTCTTTTTTTTTTCCCCCCCCACCTGGAACAGTCCCTATAAAGCAGTGGCAATGTGTTCATTGTCACTGCTCTGCTTTAAGACGTTGGGCTGTTTCTGTGAAAGGAAAGGAGATATGTCTGGGTGTTTTAAAGCAGATAGTTTCTCAAAAGACTTCTCTGGCCTGAAACACTGTTCATTAGCCAGCAGAATTTTCACTTGTCCTTCTAAGTTTGCAAGAACCAGGTGTCATGTGGGAAAGAATAAGAGGTTTCAAGCTGGATTTTCGTCCTGAAGCTGCCAGCAGTGAGTTAGGGGACCTCAAGCATGTTCTTTTGATCTAAACCTCCATTTCTCACGAGTGAGGTATGAGTGTTATTTTTGCCTGGAACAGTGTTCCTGTTGGTCAAGGTGAGATCGTAGGAGTGGTCCGTTTTGTAAACTGTGAAATGGATATATGCGTGTGAAGTAACAGTACCAGTTTACTTTGTTTCTGGGGTTCTGGAAGGCATTCGATGAAACAGTTGATGGGGAAGTTCTCTGAAGAGTGAGGAGCTCTCTGCCTCTCTGAGGCTATGAGATTATTGCTCAGCTCTTGGTGATGGGTCTCCCATGGCAGGAGGTCAGCAGGGCTTGACATAGGAGAACAGGGATTCCTAGTTCAAGGAGAGATTTCACTTAGAAGAGAAACTACTTCAAACAGAGATCAAATTTATAGTGGATATTGAGGGAGAAAGATTTTAGTAGGTCTTTATTTGGACAAAAAACAAACAGTCTGGACCATAAGTGGATTTTATGTTGTGGTTAACAAAATTTAAGTTGCAGCTGCAACCATGCCCCAGTTCTTAGTACAAATAAAGTGTTGACTTATTTTTTGTGTAATTGTTTCGACATGGTTAACAGTAGCTGTAAGGCACAGCTTTCTCCTCCCATTTAACTTTCCCAGCAGATGTAAAAGAAAGGTCATTTTTGCAAAATATTGGCAAGAGCTCCAGCAATTTCCCAAGAGTCTCATCAGATCCCTATTGTCATCAGAGTTCTCCTGTTCTGAAGAACCTGTTGGATATTCCCCTTCTTCATCCTGCTGGATATTCCCCTCACTTGTTAACCCAGGGACTTTGCCACTCCTTGGGTATAACACTACTAGTTCTTCCAAATCACTTTCACTGACTTCATGAAATGCTGCATCATTTAGAATATTAGTTATTTCCCCTTCAGATGCTGTGCACTATATTTGCATCACTTTGTCAACATCCAGCTAACCCAGTAGGTTGCTGATTTGAAATGTTAAGGTCTGTGCTGGACACAGATGTTAAGTGGGGAGTGATATTAGAGTAGGCACTGATTTTATAAGTGCTCAGTTCATGGGTTGAATGTTCAGATCAGATGACTCTAGCTTCCCAGATTGGTCTTCTACATACCCTGCCCTGTGCTGTGCTCCATCATGTCCGACTCTTTGCAATCTCATGGACTGTAGCTTCCCAGGCTTTTCTGCCCATGGAATTTCCCAGGTCAAAATACTGGATCTCCTCCAAGGGATCTTCCTGACCCAGGAATTGAACCCGCATCTCTTGTGTCTCCTGCACTGGCAGGCTGATTCTTTACCACTGAGCCACCTGAGAAGCCCCTCTGTGTACAGACATTGAGATATTATGATTATGAATATGATTATGATTCTCATGATTAAGAGTGTGGGCTGTGGAGTCAGAGCACTTGTATTTTGGGGGGCGGGGGGTGCTGTGCCACATGGCATGTGGGATCTTAGTTCCCCAAGCAGGGATTGAACGTGTGCTCTCTGCAGTGGAGCACAGAGGCTTAATTAAGCACTGGACTGCCAGGGACATGCCCAGCATTTGGGTTAAAATCTCAGTATTTACTGGTACAATTTGTGTGACCCTTAACAAGATCATCATCAGAGTCTCAGTTTTTCCCACCTATGTAAAAAAGACAATGTTATAACCCCTAACTCATAGGGTTTTTAATGAAGATGAAACGAGATGGTTAAGGTAAGGAGGTTGGTTTAGTGCCTGGAGTTTACTGTAGGTGTTGCTGTTATTACCGAGTACTGTTGTTCATGATTTTCACCAGAATTTTTTTATTCATCTGTGGCTGAGTTTTCCCATGGAGCTGCAGGCGTTTACAACGTTAGTGACACTCCACATCCAAGTCCAGGGTCTAACGTAAACAAGGTTACAGCAGAAAGGAGAACGACCTAAGGTTGGGAACAAGAGTATTGCCAGCATTCAGGACTCTGTGGCGTGAGAGACTACCCCAGCAGCACCTTGGCAGGGAGCAATGATTGACCCATCTCTTAATAGAGCCGCATGGCCAAGGGAGACACACACCTTCAGGAGTTGAAGGCTTGGATGCCACCACCCTGACTCTCCAGTTTCCTTCCTGAAATTAATCAGGTAGGTGCCTTGTGTCCGATGTAAGCAGAAAGGAAAAGGGCATGAGAAGATCAAGTTCTAGTGGACTCATACCATCAGGGCTCCAGTTAGGCTAGGCATCTGTATTTTGGAGGTGCAGAAACACTGCAAAGAGGCAGCACACACCTTGCATGCCATGGACATGCCCGGAATCCTTGTCGTGAGAATCAATATACCCAGAATGCACTGGAATTCCTCCTGTTTGGCTCTGAGCAAAGGCATTCAGCTGGCTTCAAAGGGCTTCGTTTTCCCATTGTTGAGAAACCTGTGCAGCGAGTTAGAATTAGTTAAAAAGCTGGGGACCTCCCAGTGCCTAGGTTTGCTATGCTTTTCAAGTGACTGTTCCATAAATTGGTGGTGGTTTAGGAGCGGTTGCCAAACGCGCCTTATTTTTTTAATGTGACAATGGACGGTGAATCCCTGTAAAAGGATTTTAGCGGTGCCGTGTGGTTAAGCCAGACACTGTGTCTCTCCTGGCCCCAGATGCTTTTCCTCTGACTGGGGGGCACTGGCCACACATTCTAAATGTTCATGGGAGTCCCAGGGCAGTGGCGATGGGGAGTGGGGATGTAGGGTAAGAGGTGCTGTGCAGAGTGCTTGGATCTGTGACACTGGGCTTATGTTCAGAGTGTTCCTTCCTCTCCTGATGGGGTCCTCTGAAATCACCCCCAGGCATTGATCATTACCCCCAATGCCCTAGACCAGCCGCTGAGTGACAAGGGTCCTCCCCAAGGGCCAAGGCCAAGTCCTCCCTAGGTCAGATGGCAGCTTTGGAGCCCTGGGCTGAGCATTGTTTCCTGGGACCTGGGATGCGGGGAGTTCTTGATTTAACAGGTTTGAGCCACGCTCCCTCTGGGGCAGACCCCAGGGGAGAAGCAGTTCCACGGGGACTGCTTATTCAGCCCACCGTGTTGGGGTCCCTTCCCAACTTCCCATTTGCCTCCCCCAGTGCCCACCCTTGTCTTGCCTGGAGAGGGAGCCTAGACTTGGGTGCCCCGGATTCCAGGGTCTCCGTACACCTTTTGTTGAGATGCTGCTGCTGAGATAAAGGTCCTGTGAAGCCCTTGCGCACTCTGTTGGGACATGTTTGTGGACCCCCTGCTAAAGTGGACCTAAAAACCCCCTTTTTGCCATCCTGTCATTCTGTGGCCTGATTTGAACATAGGCTTCATTTCCCCAAGTACACCCTCCACTCAAGCCTCAAGGCAGGGCAAAGGAACCCACATGGGGCTCCTTCATTCATTAGCCTGGGTGAAATCTGTTGGCGATTTTTCAGTAAAGTCATTGCCAAGCAAAATCAGTCCCCAGATCAAATCCCTATATATGCATAGTCATCATACATGCCAGCCTCACTCTGGGCTCCGTCCACCGGGGATATTGCAGCGGTCTGAACTGTCCTGGCGCCTGCCCCTGGGGAGGTCACCATTTCCAGGGGAACACTGTGAGTCACTGGAAGTCAGGCTGGGATCTAACCTGGTCTGGAGGGTCAGAGGAGTGATGTTCAGGCAGTGGTGACTTAAGCATTCAACATACCTCTCACCAGAGAGTCTTGAGCGCCTGCTGTATCCAGGCACGCTGCAGACACATGGCAAGCCTGAGCTCCTTTATCCTCATGAGTGAGGTCCTCCTGTCGCCACATGGGACAGACGGGTGGTGCTGTGATGAAGGGATGGGGGCCGGGCACACTCAGGACTGCAGGGCTGGTCCTGAGCAGAAAGGTTGTGACTGCGCTGTTGGGATGGGGTTGGGAGGAGGGTGCCGCTCAGGGAGACCCGAGCCGTCACCATCACCCCCTCTCTTGTCTTCCTGCCAAGGAGGGGCACGTCCCCAGGATGTTTGCAGGCTTTATTCCGCCTGGGCACTTTCCCAGGTTCCTTTAATCCACGGCCGGATGGGAAGAGCTGCCGGCATTGCTGGCGGAGGGAAGGGCCTCGCAGCTTTGTCCCTCTCATGGAGCACACCTCTCAGCAAGTTCCGGGGTGGGGTGGGAGCTTGGCTGGGAGCACAGGCCAGCCTTTATCCCACCTCGATGTCAGATGGCCAGAGGACAGCGTCGCCGACTTGCCAGCCGGGGGTGACGGCCATCACAAACAAGGGCTTCTCCAAGGAGGAAACAGCAGAGGCTCCACCGGGAGAGCTGGGCGCTGGGAGGATGGAGGAGGAGTTGTCTGGTTAGGGTCCACTTGGGAAACACAAAGAAAGACCGAACTGACCCACTCGGGAAAGGGCCCTTCCTGAAGGTGGCCTGGAAGGAATCTGGTTGGGAGAGGGGCTGGAGGTGACTAGTCCCCAAACTTCAGTTTGGATTCTTTGCTTGGGGATGTGGGAAGGAATTTCTTTCCTGGTGGAAGGTTCCTGAGTAGTCTGAAAATTTTAATAGCTAACGTGCCTCAACTGCTTTCCATGTGCCAGACCTAATGACCCGTATGACAAACCCAGACAGCACATTGAAAAGCAGAAACTTCACTTTGCCAACAAAGGTCTGTATAGTCAACGCTATGGTTTTTCCAGTAGTCATGTACAAATGTGAGAGTTGGACCATAAAGAAGGCTGTACGCTGAAGAATTGATGTTTTCAAACTGTGGTGTTGGAGGAGACTCTTGAGAGTCCCTTAGACAGCAAAGAGATCAAACCAGTCAATGCTAAAGGAAATCAATGCTGAATATTTATTGGAAGGACTGATGGTGAAGCTAAGGCTTCAATACTTTGGCCACGTGATGCAAAGAGCTGACTCATTAGAAAAGACCCTGATGCTGGAAAAGATTGAAGGCAGAAGGAGAAGGGGGCAACAGAGGATGAGATGATTGAATGGCATTATCGACTCAGTGGACATGAGTTTGAGCAAATTCCAAGAGATAGTGAAGGACAGGGAGGCCTGGCATGCTGCAGTCTATGGGGTTGCAAAGAGTCAGACATGACTGAGCGACTGCCCAGTATTATATACACTGTGTCCTGTGAGCCTCCCAGTTCCCCCGTGAGGGGGGACTACTGTTATCCCCATTTTACAGAGAAGACTGAGGTATGCAGAGGCTAACAGACTTGCCCTGAGTTCTAGGACTGGTGACTGGAGCAATGAGCTGGCTCCTCCTCTCAGCTCTACCATCGAGTGGCCATAGCCAAGTCCCTTTCACTCCCTCTGCGTCGTTTTCCCCTTGTCCACAGCGGGAGGCCCAGACATGATGCTTTCTAAAAGGCCTTTTGCTCCTGAGGCCCCATGACTGTCGCAGGGACCTCCAGAGTCATTCATTCCCTCACAGAGGGCAGTGCTCTTCGGCGCCTAGGTTTCTGGCACCCCTGCCCAGGTCTTCCCATGCACACCTGTTTCTGAGCCAGCCTCCTGACCGCTCCTTCTGTATGCAGCATCTCCTACCTTACAAACCTAGGGAGGTGTTTTGCTTTTTTTTAAAAAATATGTATTTGGCTGCACCAGGTCTTAGTTTAGCTGTGGCATGTGGGATCCAGTTCCCTGAGCAGGGATCCAACCTGGACCTCCTGCTCTGGGCGAGCAGAAGCTTAGCCACTGGACCACCAGGGAAGTCCCTAGGGAGGATATTATTTTTATTTGCTTTGGTTTTAAATGTTTTCCAACATGAAGGTCAAAGACCCCCTTTTCCTCTTCTCTGTAAAAGCTTGCTGCCTCCCATTCCTCTCTGCCAAGCAGGCTGCCTCCAGCACAGGCCTGTAGGCAGGCATTACCAGCCCTCTAAGAGTTACTGAGCATCTGGCACAGGACGTGCCCAAGGTCACACAGTCTGTAGATGGTGGCTCCAAGCTGGGACTTACCTCCTGGTCTGCTGTTACAAACGTGACAAGCGCTCAAGGAGTACGACTTTCTCCCCCCACCCCCACCTCCCCACATTTAACTGGCTCTTCTTTCCTTTGCTTCTGTTTGCAGACAGAAGGCAGAGCAGGGAGTGGAGTTGACAACCTCCGACCCAGTGGGCCAGGCTCTCGCAAACCCTCCTGCTTCTGGAAGAGCTGGTCTGGACCAGGAGTTCCACCAACCCTAACTCAGTGACCAGAAGCATCCTCCCTAGTGCCTTTGATTCCTCAAAGCAGTACTCAACATTTAACCTGCAGAAAGGACATGGGCCCCATCTTGCAAGGCCCTCCAAATGTCAGTTTTTCACTGGTGCTGCTTAATAACCTGCTTCTCCAGGTCGATCTTCCAAGAGGTGGTGACCCTCAGCCACGTTGGACATTAGATACTACAGGGGTGGATAGGGGATGCACTGGGAAGATCCAGGAGAAGAGGCTGTCAGCTCCAAGGCTCCGGGACTGCCCTCAGGTCTTGGGTTCTCTCTGTCTCCTGACTGCACTTGCTACCCTCTTGACTTCCTTATCATTTTCCACATGATGGGCTTCTAGAGTTCAAGACGAGTACAAAAAGAATCTTCTTCCTTCATGGCTCAGACAGAAGTCCTGGGATCTACTCATACTGGCTCATACAGGAGGGTCACTTGCCTGCCTCTGAGCCAGGAGTCAACATTCAAGGGCATAGAATGGGGTTCGGTCAGGCCCACATCAAATGTCTATCTCTAGAGCTCGGCTGAAATCAACTCCCCAACAAAGTACACGGACTAAGAATCCTAGAGAGGTGATTTCCCCAGGAAATCTGCAATATACCCACTAAAAAGGCAGAAATGGGTGCCTGGTGGTAAAGCCCCAACTGTCCTCCATGCCTTCCTCTGGGGGTCCCCAGGGCCTGGTCCATAAGGAGGCTGCCTACATGGGCCAGATGGGCACCTGGACAGACGCTGAGAGTTCTCTTCTGGACTGACTTTCCCACGTCCCCTGATACCTCCTTTCCAGCAAATGCTCTCCTCTCGTCCACTCAAAGACGAATCCTCTCTGGCCAAGGACAGAACAGGAGGTAGGGAAGTAGAGGAGAGCCTGTCATTATGATCATTTACTCATCCATTCACTCATTCTTCTGCCCATTGGATTTCTCAACTATTTGCTCAACACATGTTTGTTAACATCTAAGACATCTCAGGCACCAGGTTAAACCGGGGTTTCTCAAACTACAGTCATTAGCTTGCTGTCTTTCTAGTTTGTCGTTCAGACATAGGTGTGCTCTCTTCGCAGTTTCCCACTTCTCAATTGTTGGCAAAAGTCACTAGAAGCAGAATTATGTTATCAGTCCCTAGCTGATAGGTTTGAACCTGTATTCGATCTCTTTTTCTTAAAAGGGAAGCTTGCCAGGTATTGGAGTTGTTAAAGACACTGTATCACCAGACTGAGACTCTATCTTTTAAAAATATTGGAGTATAGTTGCTTTACAATATTGTGTTAGTTTCTACTGTACAGCAAAATGAATCAACTATACATATACGAATATCTCCTCTCTTTTAGATTTCCTTCCCATTTACGTTACCACCAAGCACTGAATAGAGTTTCCTGAGCTATACAGTAGGTTCCCATTAGTTATCTGCTTTATAATGTGAGTG
The DNA here is from genome assembly GCA_006410875.1 of Neotragus pygmaeus. Taxonomy (NCBI): domain Eukaryota; kingdom Metazoa; phylum Chordata; class Mammalia; order Artiodactyla; family Bovidae; genus Neotragus; species Neotragus pygmaeus. The sequence goes on along the minus strand of SJYV01032113.1, from coordinate 106,195 downwards.
AAGTCGCTCAGTCATGTCCAACTCTTTGCAACCCCATGGACTGTAGCCTGCCAGGCTCCTCTGTCCATGGGATTCTCCAGGCAAGAATACTGGAGTGGGGTGCCATTTATACATAGTAGTATATGTATGTCAATCCCAGTCTCCCAGTTCATCCCACCCCCTCCTTCCCCACCTTGGTATCTGTAAGTTTGTTCTCTGCAAATTAGTTCCTCTGTACCATTTTTCTAGATTGCACATGTAAGTGATACTATGTGATACTTGTTTTTCTCTTTCTGACTTACTTCACTTTGTATGACAGTCTCTAGGTCCATCCATGTCTCTGCAAATGACACTGGGTTTCTTTTTTTATGGCCGAGTGATATTCCATTGTCGTCTTTATCCATTCCTCTGACGATGGACATTTAGGTCACTTCCATGCCCTGGTTATTGTCAATAGTGCTGCAGTGAACGTTGAGATGCATGTATCTTTTTGAATTGTGGTTTTCTCAGAGTATATGCCCTGGAAGGGGATTGCTGAGTCATATGGTAGCTCTTTGAGGCTCTATTCTGGATCAGTTCTGGAAAACTGAAAGGGGATTGAGAAAGAGGCTTCCCTGGTGGCTCAGAGGTCAAAGCGTCTGCTTGCAATGCAGGAGACCAGGGTTCGATCCCTGGGTTGGGAAGATCCCCTGGAGAAGGAAATGGCAACCCACTCTAGTATTCTTGCCTGGAGAATCCCATGGACAGAGGAGCCTGGTGGGCTACAGTGCATGGGGTCGCAAAGAGTTGGACGCGACTGAGCGACTTCACTTTCCTTTCACTTTCCCCTCCTCACTGAAAGAGCCGTCACCTAGTCCTGCCTTTTATGTTTGCCCCGTAACACTGTCCTGTGTGCCACCAAAAGCATCGTATACACATGGGAAAAGTGAAATGCTGGTGGAACTCAGAAGGGAATCCAATGCAGACTTTGCCCTGAAGCTAATTCCAGTCTAGTGGGAGAGAGGGCAGGCTCAGAGCAAAGTGCTCCAAGGCAGAGCGTGAGAGAAGGAGGGGTTCAGGGGAAGTGCTGTGGGAGCTGAGAAGAGGGAGTGCCCCTAGGAGTCTGGGGAGGATTCTGACCCCCAGAGAAGGGGGCAGGACGTTGCAGGTGGCGGGGCAGGGGCTGGAGAGCAGCACGGAGGCCCACCCACAGGCGTGCTGTGCCCGCGCCCAGTGCCACCTGCCCGGTCGCGTGTCCTGTCTGCGTTTGCCCCGATCCTGACGGTGCTGTTTATCAGCTCTCCCCTCACAGCTCAGACCAGGCTGTCTGCCCAGCGACTCGCTCTTTCCCTGCATGCTCTCCCCCGGGACACCCGGGCTTGCTCCACGTTCTCTGCCCAGGCGTTCTGGGGGCGCCGCTGGTATAGCTAAAGGAGCCCCTGTGGATTCAGACCCTGCAGCTGTGGCTTCCCAGGGCCCCTCTGTCCCGTGCATTGGCGGTCATACCTACCTCGGAGGCTGGCTGGCGGTGTAAACTGAGACAGTGCTCACAAAGCGCTGAGTACACGGTCTGGCACAGGCAAGCACTCAATAAACATTAACCAACACGGCTTGAAAAATAGCATTCCAGATGCACTTACACTGGAGACACAGTTGGCCTCCCATTCCTATTGCTTCCTGACTCTGGGACCCTGAGCAAGATAACCTCTTTGAGCCTCAGTTTCATCATCTGACAAATGGGATATTCTCCCAGCCACTGAAATAACATTTATTTCAGAGAACCATGCAGTATACCTTGCCAGATATTTTTCTTTGACCAGGCCTTACCTGGGTTTTGGGTTTACCTGGTGATTGCTTAAGTATCACTCATTGAGCTCCAGCTTGATTCCTGAGTCTTCCAGACTCTTTTTTTTTTTTTTCCCCCTCTGATTGTCAAAATAACTTTGCAAGGTATTCATTCATATTTTTACTCCCCGTTTTGCTCAGTGGTGTTATGAATGGCCCGGGTTCAGCTCTGCTGTTTTCCTGCTGTAGAACCTCAAGTAACTGGCTCTAGGTCTTCATGCCTCAACTTCCATCTAAAATACAGACCATAATCCTTAATGACACCAAATAGTATCTTCTCACTGGATTGCTGGGAGAATTAAACTGAGTTCGCACTTGGAGCTCATAGGTCAACACCTGCCAGACAGTTATGCTGTATAAATGAGAATTGTTGTTGTTATTATGATGGAGGTGGCTGACTTACCAGTGGATCAGTGAGTGAACTTGCACTTGAATCCGGGTCCGTGGGCTCTGACAGCCATGCCCCATCCATTCCGTCAGCAGCCTCGCTCCCACGTGGAAACCCTTCTGAATGTTTTGGGCCCTTCTAGGTGGCTCAGGGCAGCCCCCTCTGAGCGGCCTCTCACCCCTGGGGCACCCCAGGCTCACCTCTGCGGGAATGCTCGCCTCCCTCTCCTGCTCTTCCTCCTCCTCCCTGGGCTTCCCTAGAGCAGCCCCGTGACCAGCCTGGCTCTTCCTTCTAGAATTTTCTTCCAGACCCTAAGGTAGGTCTTGCCCTTTGCAGGTGAACTTCTTAAGTAAAGACACAAGATGCTATTTTGCAAACATGCGACAGCCTTGTTCTTGGCATCACCCTGCTCTGACCTTGCTCCATCTTTCCAGCCCAAAGAATTAGGGCTGCTGCACCTCCCCTGCAGAAGCCTCCTGGCCCGGGGCCTGTTCCTCCTTAGCTGTGTGCCCTCGGGCCAGCCTCAGCCCCTCTCTGGACCTTTGCTTCCTCTGCTGCGCTGGCCTGTCTCATTGTGGAGGCTGAAGATCTACTTTGTTATTTACTTGTGCCTACTCCAAGTGCTGCCCTGCAGGACCCAGGCTACTTCCTGCTTCCTTTTGGGAACCTCCTTGGAGCTGCCAGCCCGCGGGGCTCTTCTTTCTTTGAATCCTGTGGCCCCTTTCATGAAAGTTTCATTTTAAACAATGTCTTCGTTGTTTTCATGCCTTCATATATATTATTGTGCGTGAATGAACATTTGTGTTTATTTCTAGCTGGCTGTAAGTTCATATCCCTGGAGGAGGGCATGACAACCCACTCCAGTGTTCTTGTCTGGAGAATCCCATGCACAGAGGAGCCCAGGGAGCTACAGGACATGGGGTCACAAAGAGTTGGACACGCCTAAAACGACTTAGCACAGCACACACGTAAGGTCATATGCAGTATTCAGTGCTGGGCACATGATAACTGTGTAAAGGGTATTTGTTCATTAGTTTAGGCTCCTCCAAAGGCTAATGTGTTTTCTTTTGTTTTTCAATATCAATACCACCAGCTTCCCTGGGGGCTCAGAGGTTAAAGTGTCTGCCTCCAATGCGAGAGACCCGAGTTCGATCCCTGCGTTGGGAAGATCCCCTGGAGAAGGAAATGGTAACCCACTCCAGTATTCTTGCCTGGAGAATCCCATGGACGGAGAAGCCTAGTAGGCTACAGTCTGCGGGGTCGCAAAGAGTCGGACACGACTGAGCGACTTCACCTTCACCATCGAGGAGACATAAGTCAGGGTTCATTGTTGTATCCTTTTACATTGGTTTGCTTGTTCTCTAGGGAAAAGTAACATTTCAACTATTTTGATAAATTTCTGAAATATATTTTAGCTCGTGTACTCAGTTACTCTGTCATGTCAGACTCTTTGCGACCCCATTGACTATAGCCCCAGGTGGCAATAGTGGTGAAGAACCTGCGTGCCAGTGCAGGAGACATAAGAGACGTGGGTTCGATCCTTGGGTCAGAAAGATCCCCTGGAGAAGGAAACGGCAACCTGCTCCAGTATTCTTGCCTGGAGAATCCCATGGACAGAAGAGCCTGGTGAGCTTCAGCCCATGGGGTTGCAGAGTTGGGCAGGACTGAAGCAAATTAGTATGCACACGTGCACACAGACTATAGCCTGCCAGGTTCCTCTGTCCATAGAATTTTCTAGGCAAGAAGACTAAGAGTTGGTTGCCATTTCCTACCCCAGGGTATCTTCCCAACTCAGGGATCAAGCCCGCATCTCTTGTGTCTCTTGCACTGACAGGTGAATTCTTTACCACTGTACCACCTGGGAAGCCCTACTTTAAAAAAAAAAATTCTTTCCTCCATCCTGTGAGAGCCCAGGGTGTGCCCAACATGAGCAGTAGGTACAAAAATAAATTATAATTCCTGAAGTTTATAGGACCCTCAGGTATTCATCATGGACCCAGTTCAAGGATCTGACTTCTGCCAGTCCACAGAGAGATGTTTCCAGAGGCCCATGTCACCCCCTCCATCAGCGAGTTTCTCCCTCATGGACTGTTCTGGCCCTGTCCGTTCCAAGCCTTCTCAGAGAGGGTTCTCAGGGCCTGTTCTTGAGCAATTTCCAGTTTGCTACGGGCTGTGCAAAGGGCACTGAGGCTCATGGGTAAACCTCTAACACCCTGGAGCGGGGCCATGTGCTTGGTGGCCCTGGACTCTGCCGGAGTCCCGGTGCTGGCTTGGGAAGTGTTGGGCTCAGGGACTGTGCCTCTGGAGGGAGGGTAAAGGAAGACAAAGACAAAAAAATAAACTCGAAACCTTTCCCCCTGGGGAGAAAGGGATACTCACAAGTCCTGTCTCATCCATTCGGCAGACTATAGGGCCATCAGCTAACTCTCTGCTCCACCATAGGGAGCCAGTGGTGAGCACAGGCTGGCTCCGCGGGAGTAGGACAGACAGACAGACAGTCAACAAGGCTGCCTGGGAAGGCATCTTAGAAACGGTGTTGTGGCTGAGAGCTGATGGACAGAAGGCAACAGCCGTGCAAATGGGGGACAGACTGTGGACAGGGACAGGCGGTGGCGTCTTGGGCAGAGGGCGCTGCGTGAGCCGAGGCTGAGGGGTGGGAATTAGGCTGTTGAGTTCTGGGGACTGAATAAGGCTGGCGAGATAGGCAGGGGGCTGGGCCACAGCCAAAGTTAGGGTTTCTTTCTAGTTTGGGTGGCCACTTTCTAGGGATTGAAGCAGTAGACGGACAAGGTTGGACTCCTTTGGAGTTTTCTGTGGGGTGAGGGGTGAGCAGGAAGGAGGCAGCGGAACTGAGGAAGCCTACGCTGGAGGATGAGGAAGGGGCTGCAGGGTAGGAAGGGCAGAGGTGGGGGCGGGCGGGGCGCTGAGGGCCGGGCGAAAGAGGGACGGCAAGAAGGCGACGGTTTCCTTGGAGACCCCGGAGAGAACAAACGGGCACGATCTGGGGACTTTCAGAAATCCAGCTGCTGAAGGTCTAGGTCACGGACTGTGTGAGCTCGAAACTCAAGGATGCGTGTCCTCATCCGTGTGAGACATGGAGAGTGAGCCAGAAGGGAAGGAGCCTGATTCTTCCACGGGTGCATGTGTGCATGTGTGTTAAGACACTTCAGTTGTACCCGACTCTTTGAGACCCTGCCAGGCTCCTCTGTCCGTGGGATTTTCCAGGAAAGAATACTGGAGTGGGTTGCCACACCCTCCTCCAGGGGATCTTCCCGACCCAAGTATTGAACCAGGGCCTCCCACATTGCAGGCAGATTGTTTCTCATCTGAGCCACCAGGGAAGCCCTCTTCCACTGATACTAGACCCAAATATGTTCTTTTTCCACCGTGAAATCTTGCCACATGATTTCTACTGATCAGACTTGTTAAATAGCTTAAAAAGCATATTTCTTGGAAGGCTTCACTCAGGAGAAAAAGTAGAGAGAAGCGATGGAGTGCATACTTCATGAGTCCTGTTCTGTGCAGAATAGTGGGGAGCCAGCTGGGTGCAGCCCACAGAGGTGAAGAGTCTGGCACGAGATCTCGCAAGTGGGGACCCAAGCCTCTGTGGTCCCCAAACCCTTGCCCGCTCCCCTGACCTGTTAAGGTTCTGGGCCACTCTGTGTTGATGTCTGTGGAAAAGTAGCTGAAGTGCTTGAGTGTCAGGCAAGGGTCTTCTAAGTCAGCCAATGGGAACATTCCCAGGCCACCCCTCACCCCGCCTGCTCTGCCCGGGGGAGCGTGTGTAGTGATGGAGTCAGCAGAGGCTCCCGAATAACCAACCCTCAGAGACAATCCACAAGGGCTGTTTCTGCCCTCGAGGGTCACCTCCTTCTCCCAGGACTTCTGAGCAGAGCCCTCCAAGGCCTGCGTGTGTCAGGGGCAATCCCGTTTCTGCATGGTGATGATTACGCTAATGAGAGTGGCACAGGAGTAGGAGGCGAGCCCCCCTCGGCTACCCGGGGGGTAATCCACTACCCGGGAGAAGAATTGCCCGTTGCCACACGTCTCATTTACCAGCTGAACGAGCGGAGGGAGCCGTCGCGACAGTTCCGGGTGGAGGGGACTGAGCGGTGGACCAGGTCCAGTCCCGGCACAGACCAGGGTCTTGGGAGCCCTGTCGGTTGAGGAGCATCTCTGAGTATCGGTTTGCTCCTTCGTAAAATGGGGGAATGGTCAAGATAGTAACGATGCTGCTTTTGTGATGGTTATTTGAGAATCAAATAGGGTCAAGAATGCAAAGGCACTCTGAGGACCTGCTCACAAATTCCTTTGTTGAGTCAAGCCTGACTTGGAACCTGGAGAACCTCGCTCTGAACCCTGCGGGGAATTCCCAGGAACCATTTCTCTCTTCATTTGCTCTTTTGTAAGTACATTTATTCATTCAGTGAACATTCACTCAGTGTCTACTCCTGTAAGATGCTGAGGTTACGGCGATGAGTAAGACACCGCTCAGATCCTCATGAAACTTCCGGAAGTGGTGGATATATAAACAGATAATAGAAGTACATATATTGTTTAAAAAGGAGGGGGCAGGGGGGAAGGGAGGGAAAGAGGGTGGAAGGAAGGAAGGAGTGTTCTGGGCAGAAGGAATAGTGATGACAAAGGCACGGATCACATGAAATAGCGTGCAGTTTGCACTGAGTGATCTGGGAGTTGTGTCCTTACCAGCAGCATCAGGAAGCTGCTACCATTTTTTCCTCGGCCAGAACATTCTCAGGGCAGAGAGACTGGGGTGAGGGTTGTTTTAACAGCCCCTGCTGCTGAGTATTCTAACCATGGTCTTATCACAGGTTGTGGCCTGATCTCTATCAACTTTCTATTCGACACACAGAATATTCCAAGCTGCCCCCTGTTTATTATCGTCTACTAGGAAATGGCAACCCACTCCAGTGTTCTTGCCTGGAGAATCCCAGGGATGGGGGAGCCTGGTGGGCTGCCGTCTGTGGGGTCTCACAGAGTCGGACACGACTGAAGCAACTTAGCAGCAGCAGCAGCAGCAGCCCTCCTCCAGCAAAACTTCTTTGGGGTGATTGGTAATGGTTCGTTTTTTTCCCAAGGTTCTTCATACCCATGTGTTGGCAGCGAGAGTATCTAGTAACGATTTTCCCATATCCTCAGGGCCTTTCCCATCAGTCTCTAGACAAGCTCCCAGGCTGGGCCCTTCTGGGGTCTCCGGCTTTAGAGACCCAGGAGGCAGCCTCTGTTTCTCCCCTGGCAGATGGGCCAGGGCTGTGCTGGGGTGTCTCATTGGCGCCATGCTGCTTCATGGCCCCACTTCTTCTTTTGTAAAAATATCTGTTTGGCTGTGCCAGGTCTGAGTTGTGGCATGTGGGATCTAGTTCCCTGACCAGGGGTCGAACCAGGGCCCCTGGACTAGGAGTGCAGAGAAGTGACCCCGCTTCTACACAGGAATCACAAAACTGCTGTTTAGGCTTGTCTTCATTCACTATTTTAGTGCTTTCCTATACTCTGAACTTGTCTATAGGAGGAAAATTAGGATTCATTTTCAAACGACTTTTTTAATAAAGAGGGAGCAAGAGGTTCTGGATAGCAGGGCTGAAAAACATAGTTGGTGGTTTAGGGGTTTCTGCCTTATTACTGGTTATGAAAGCAGCAAAAATAAATGAACAAACCAACCAACCCAAACCCCATCCCCACTAGTGAAAGGCAAACACTCAACATTTTGGCGTTTTTCCTTATGATCATTTTCCTTTTTAGGTGCAGGCAGGTAAGATTATGCTGCATGCACAGTTTTGTATCCTGCTTTTTAAATTTCTTTTCAATTCTGTGCTATAAGCCTCCTCCCTTTTATCATTCAAAATGCTTCCTGAGCATATATTTCAAACAGTTACTTGAATGATTATAACCAAAATTTTCTACCTGTTCATTCCCTACAGATATTGAGGCTGTGCACATTTTTTCTCTCCTATGATAACTGATGTTGCCTTGAACATCTCTGAGTGTAAATCTTCCCACCTGGGTCAGGTCAGAACAGCAGCTGGTCACGGGAGCATTTGTGCATTTGTCTTTAAGACAGCGGGTTAAGTCTGTAAGTTTTTAAGAGGCCCCTTGTCTTTTAGGAACTGGGTGCTTCTGACTGCTTCTGTCCTTTGTCAGCCTTGACTTCTGCTCCTGGGTTGTCTAAACTTTTAGAAGTTTGTCTAAAAACTTTGACTGAAAACTTGTTTTCTTTATCTTCCCCAGACAACCACCCCCTCTCTCATAGCCTCACCCACAGCATTCCTAATATTTGTAGCCAGGGCAAAAATAGCCCCCTAATTTTCCCTTCTTACCAGACTTTATAGTTTTAAGCGATAGAGGATAGTTTTCAATTCCATAGTATTTTAATAACTCCCCTTCTGTCCTCCCAGAAAGTCCTCCACCCACTTTCTGAGTCTTAGGGAAGTCCTGAATCCAAATTCTCAGTCATTCTCTTAACATCTCTCTCTAAGGCTCCATGTACTCATGTGTACTATGGGAGATCATCATGGGAACCACTTAACTGGATTGCTATCAGAATTGAATGACAAGCAGCACATGTAAAGTACTGTGTGTTAGTATTCTTTCAAAGCTTTGACTTACTAAAGGGTCAAAACAGGAGCATGCAAATCATCTCTGCGATGCTAGATTTTTGGGACAAAGTGGTACCATGAAATGTCAAACCTGGAAGGATCAGTTAAGATGGGGCTCATATCCCTGCTTTCATTGATGGGGAAGCTGAGGCCCACAGAGGGGAAGGGACTTGTCCAAGGTCTCCTGCATGGGTATAAGGTATGAGATCACAGCACTACTTCTCTGGTCAGGCAGCAGGAGGGGGCTGATGGCTTCAGAGCCCAGATAGAGCCCTTCCACCAAGCCTGGGGGACTCCTGCTTTCTGTCCAGACCTTGGGTGGGCTCAGAGTGATGCGCAACCAATTGTCCAGATCCTACCCATTGCCTCCTGAGTCCCCAGATCAACCCCAGAGCAGCTGGGAAGCTTGTGAAGTCTTAGAAACACTGTATGCATTCTCTCTTGCTCTGCACAGGTGATCGCCTATGACTCACTTCCCATGCCATATGTGCTTGTGTGACCACACACACACACACACACACACACCCCTCTTGGGCCAATTGGAAATTCATATATTCTCCCCTGGCACGGGAGCTGAAGGTGTCTGCCAACCTGTGGGTTTCTTTTCCATGTGGTTCACCATCTGGAGTAGCCACCTGGCCTCCTTGTGGAGGACACGTGTGTGTGTGTGTGTGTGTGTGTGCACACATGCGCACACACTCGCTCAGCACCCGTGTCGCAGGGCAGGGTATTGTCCCCTCTCTGTGCTTGGACGGCTGAATGAACAAGGGCAGGAGGACAGTAGCACAGAGGACAGTGCCCCGCAGTCATCCTGGCGGCGTGAATGAATAATTCGTATTGTATCTGCTGCTTTCCAAGGCTTCCCAAAATAGCTATTTTAATTGCTTATTTGTTTCGCTGCTGACTTTAATTCAGCCGCCTTCAGCTCTGAAGGCACCTTCCTCCTCTGGTGTTTAAGGCTGATTCGCAGGTAGGGCTTCCCTTCAGGGAACAAGGATTTATTTTCTTTTTTAGAAAGAAACTCTGGAAGGAAAACATAAACCCTTCCAGTTGTACTTTTCAGAGGTGAAAACCATTTTCTTTTCAACTCCCGTGCAGAGCTCCTTTGTAATCAGTCACCATAGGCCTCTGCAGTGTTGGAGAATAAAGAAATAGCAGTCAGGTAGACAGGTGAGGCGAGCTTCTGGGCTGGGCCCGCCGGCCACTGTGATGCAGTCAGCAAACACTTGGGCATCTGCAGGTTCTGAGATCCTTAGACACGGCCAGGCTGTGCTGCCGTGTGCTTCCCCAGCTGCAGCATCTAGGGAAGGTATTAGGAAGACCCTACCTCCTTGCATGAATAACCCGGGCCTGCCCTGCTTCTACAGCCCATAGAACAGTGGGGGGTACAATGCCGTGTCCTCTGCGGGGCTCTGGCACAATTCTTTCAGTGTGAAATGCATGGCTCAGCTTTGAAAGAGCTTCTGCTGGTGGTCCTAGGGGAATGAGAAGGGGAATTGGGAGATTGTGATTGGCGTGTGTACACTGCTATGTATATAGCACAGAAAACTCTAGCTAGTGCGCTGGTGCCCTTAATGGGAAGGAAATTTTTTTAAAAAGAGGGGTCATATGTATACATATGACTGATTCACTTTGCTATCTAACTAACACAACACTGTAAAGCAACTGTGTGCATTTTGCTCAGTCAGTCATGTCTGACTTGTGACCCTATGGACTGTAGCCCACTAGGCTCCTCTGTCCATGGGATTCTCCAGGCAAGAATACTGGAGTGGGTTGCCATTTCCTCCTCTAGGAGATCCCAACCCAGGGATCAAACCCATATCTCCTGTGGCTCCTGCATTGGCAGGCAGATTCATTACCACTGAGCCATTATACACCAATAAAAATTCACTAAAAAAGTGAAGAATAAAGTTTCTGAAATTATGAGATAAGGTATGTTGTACACTAGTGGGTCCTGAGTAGGGTGCTGGGACCAGAAGCATCGTTATCCCCTGGGAGCAAGTTGGGAATGCAGATTTTCAGTGCATCCCAGATTCAGAAACTCTGGGTCACAGCTCTCTATGAAGCTCTGTGTGAGTTAACAAGCCCTCACTCTCCACGGGATTGTGCTGCAGCCCAAGGCTGAGAATCACTGCTGTATACAACAAGGAGTGTCCAGAGAACAGGTGCATATGAACCAGCGGATCGAGGAGAGTCAGAAAACCTGAGCGCCAGGAGGAACCATTCCTCTGTGGCTGTGTGACCTTGGACTAGTCCTCAGGTCACAATGTTAGAAACCCAGTACTGAAAGGTCCCTTAGTGATCAATCACTGTGTCATCACCTCATGATGGGAATGGAGTGAGGAAGGGACTTAGCCACAGTTACTCAGTGGCAGAGCTGAGACTTAAAGCCAGTTAGATTTGCCCCTTGACAAACTGAGTGTCCCAGGATGTACCAGCTTGCCTCCCTATGCCTCAGTTTCCACATCTGTAAAATGGAGCTAATAATAGTACTTAGATTATTTTAAACAAGATAACATGTAGCATCAAAACCTCAAATATGGGATTTTCTTGTATTTTTTTTCTTACAACAGTGTTGAGGAATTATTAAAGCACACTAACTTATATGCATTTAAAGAGTGTAATTTGATGACTTTTGACAGGCACACATACATCCGTGAGCCTGTTTTCGTAATCAATATAACAACTATGGAGAAGGCAATGGCACCCCACTCCAGTACTCTTGCCTGGAAAATCACATGGATGGAGGAGCCTGGCAGGCTACAGTCCATGGGGTCGCTAAGACATGGCTGAGCGACTTCATTTTCACGCATTGGAGAAGGAAATGGCAACCCAGTCCAGTGTTCTTGCCTGGAGAATCCCAGGGACGGGAGAGCCTGGTGGGCTGCTGTCTATGGGGTCACACAGAGTCAGACACGACTGAAACGACGCAGCAGCAGCAGCAGCAGCAGCAGCAGCATGACAACTATTCCCATCACCCCCAAAACTTTCTTTGTGCCTTTAACCCCTCTCTCCCTCTACCCATCCCCAGGCAACTACTGATCTGCTTTCTATCCTTGTAGGTTGGTTTGTATTTTCCAGAATTTTACATACATTGTACAGAATATTCTCTCTCTCCCACTGGTTTCTTTTGCCCAATATGTTCCTGAGATTCATCTGTGTTGTTGTTTGTGCTAATAGTTTGTTCCTTTGTATTACTGAGTAACATTCCAGTGTACATGTGTACTGGTCTATGTATCCATTCCCCTCTTGATGGACATTTGGACTGTTTCCAGTTTGGGGTTATTAACACTAATCAACTTAGCACTGATTTTAAGATGTACCATTATTTTATCTTAGTGAAGAAAGGAAAAATGATGCCATTTAAATTATGGCCCAATGTTTTAAAATTAACTAGAATGTCTATTTCATACTTCTCAAATCTTTCAGATTTTTTTAAAACTCACATACTGTTTTTTTCATACAAAAATAAAAAGGAATCCCTAAAAAAAAGGTAAAACTCGAATGTTCCTCATCCATTTTCTCACTTTGAATCAAATTCTTTGGAGTCATTTCTTAACTCAGAATTATTGACGTCTGTGCTTCTGATACCCTCGTCCTCGGTGCCCGTGAGCGTTGGTGATGCAGCTTTGTTAAAGGACCCGGAGAGCAGCTCAAAGGCTCCGGTGCTGGGCTCTGTGGCCAGCAAGGCAGCTATGCAGAGGGAGCCTCCCTTGCACGCCTGCTTTGGGAACGTTGCTAAACAGGTCTGCTCACTGCCTCCTCCACCCTTCCCCACAACCATGTGGTTCCTCGGGGTTAAAAGTGCTCCACTATTGTCTCTGGAATTTCATCCCAAGCCCGCGACACCTTTGATGTCTGTGCACACATGGGCAGTGACAGCTCCATCAGGACCGCAGCCTGGTTGACGCTGTCGAAAGATGTCCGCAGTGCTCACACACATCCCAGTCTCGGAGATGCTCAAATGCATTTTTAAATGTGCAGCTTAGAATCACTGAGACAGAGTCTGTGTGTGCGATCCTGAACTGTCTGTACTTTGTAAATACTCAGGGAGATTTAGCTTGTATTATCATTATTACATGACACTGAAACATCAGTTTCCAGGTGGTCAAATAAGGGTGGCTCGATCTGCCTCACAGAAATGTTGTGAAGACAAAAGGCTTGATTTATTTCACTTAGAACACATGGTCGAATAAGATGTTTTGTTTCATTGCAACCTCACAATGCCCTTGACTTTGAGGACTTGCAAGATAAAGGGGGCCTTAGAAACATGACATTTCAACTCCTTTGTTTTGCAGATAGGAAGCCCAGAGAGGGTCAGTGCCTTGCCTAAGGGCCTGGTTCATCTAGTGGCCACGTCAGGATTGAAACCCAGATCCCCTTCCAATGCTCTGCCTAAACTATGTAGTCATGGAATGAGCCACAGATCAGGATCCCAGAGAAGCCTTCACGGGCATTTCCATTTCTGGAAGGACCAGCTCCTCAGGCTGCATGGCAGGGGTGAGGGTCAGAACTCAAGGAACAGGAATGGCCAGATTCCGGGGAAGGGTGGCGGTGGCCTTTGTCCTTCGAGCTGGAAGCTCCTGGATAGACCAGCACCTGGGAGGACCCCTTGGACACCCAGTTCTTGAGACTAGAAAAGGGCAAAGCTGGGGGTTGAGTGCCCTCAGGGCCCTACATTCATACAGGAGGAGCTCTTGTGGCTTCTCCGGCAAGGGTGAATACGGTTTGATCCCTAGTCAGGGAGCTAAGATCTTGCAAAAAATTTAAAAACAAATCAAAAAGGGAGAGCTCTGCATGCCTGCCCAGCATCACATGCCAAGGGCTCTGCTGACTTGTTCCCAGGTACTAATTCATTCAACACTACTAGAGCCCTGTGAGCTTAGACCTATGGGGAAACAGGCTGAGAGCTGGAGAAGGAACGCCTAAGATTATATGGCTAAGGAGGATGGAACTGGGAATTCCATTTGGTTCACTTGGCCTTTTCTATAGGGCCAGAACCTCTTTAGCCTAATTCCCAATATGGAAATGAGTGGAGTTGAAGAAGCTGGATGAGGCGGGGGCATGTATGCCCAGTGCTTTGTTCAAGAGAATTGCCCTTCAGTGAGGAAGCAAGCAAGATGAAGGGCCCATGTCCCAGCCTTATCTATCCATGAATGGGAACTCCATAGTCTAACATGGGCTCTGGCCCAGCGATCATTCTCCTTTCAGTATAATAGGGCAGTACTACCAATGGCTGTTTCTTGAGGGCTGTTCAGGGGATCATTGCATCTCAAATGGAGCTACACTCAGCACCAGGCTGACTTGATGTCTTGATGTCACGAGTGATGCAGGCCTGAGGTTGGTCCCCAGGTTTTAGTCTCAGTCTTGCCGCTGGATCCTTGGGCAGCTCTGGCCAAGTCTTTCTCTCTGTGCTTCAGTTTTCTCACCAATGAAAGAAAGATTTGACTTGTCCAATCCCAGATATCACATTCAGTTTTAGCATTCTTTAATACTCCTGCATCAGGCACCTCATTTGAACAGCAGTGAAAATAAAAATGTGTTGCTGACATTTGTTGAGCACACACTGTGTACCAAAGTGCTGTTTCATCCATTAGCTCATCTAATCCTCAGAGAACACTCTAAGGTGGGTCTGAATGGCGTTGGTATGAAGTCCAAGTGAGTCAATATATGTACAGGGCTTAGAACAATTCCTGGCACAGAATGCGTGCTCCATCAGTGTGTTATTATTTCCCCTGTTCTGCAAGTGTGAAAACTGAGCCCAGGAGAGTTTAAGTATCTTGCCCAAGGTCACAGAGCTAGAAACTGGCGGTCAAAGCCCAGAGAGTCTGGCTCTAAAGTGCTCCTAATGACTTCCCTGTGCTGTTTCTTGTTGGGTTTGCTGGGTGGGACAGTGGTAAAGAATCCTCCTGCAATGCAGGAGACACAGGAGGTTCAAGTCTGATTCCCGGGTTGGAAAGATCCCCAGGAGAAGAAAATGGCAACCCACTCCAGTATTCCTGCCTGGAAAATCCCATAGACAGGGGAGCCTGCCGGTCTAGTCCATGGGGTTGCAAAGAGTCAGACACAACTTAGCAACTGAGCATGCACATAGGCTGCCTCTTGATAAGACAAGATGAAGGAGAAACACGTTAGAGAGCCGAGGTGGCTGTGTGCAACCAGTGAGGGGCTGACTTCAAAAGGCATGCTAACTCCATTCTTAAAGTACAACATTACAGTAGACAACCAAACATATCTATAGGCCAAACTTGGCCCTGCTAACCCGTAATTTGCTTCTCAAAATCTTAAATTCCAGCAAGTGAGATGTGGAGGAATAGTACAGTCACCAGCGTGTCAGTGAGCTGGAGGGTGTCTGGGCATGAGTAGGCAGAGGGACATGGGGATGGAGGCGAAGGAAGGGAACAGACCCGAGGCTGGGGCGTGTGATCCCAAGAACTCGGTGGGCGTGGGGCAGAGTGAAGGCTAGATTTATCAGGGGGAGGGGAGCCGCTGGTTTGCTGAAGCCTGGGTTGAAGACTAGAGCGGGTGGGGGGAACAGTCTGGAACCTCCCCTCCCCATAGAATTCCAGGAATGGGAGGGAGTGTCCAGACCAAGAAAGCGTCTGGATAAACCAGCCCGAAGGAAGGAAGTCTGCGGGTGGGATAACCAGAATGTCAAGACAGGTGTCTGGGGAGTAGAGGGAGGGAGGGGTTTAAGAGAAAGAGAATTTGGAAATTGCTGGTGTAAATGCTTTCTTTGGAGTGCACAATTTGAGAGCCAAAGCCAATCCAGCTGTCATCTCTTAACTTTCTCTGGTTTAATTTCCAAAAAACCAGGGAGTTTAGTCAACCCCAGCTCCTCTAGGGAGGGAGGTGGTGGAATACAGTTCAGGATTTAACGGCTGTTAGCATGGACAGGTTTTTGCCTCGTCATGGAAAGGAATGTAAAACCTCTCAGGGAACTCTACTCAGTGCTCTGTGGTGACCTAAATGGGAAGGAAATTTAAAAATGAGGGGATATGTGTACACATATAGCTGATTCACTTTGCTGCACAGTAGAAATGAACATGGTATTATAAAGCAAATGCACTCCCCAAAAAATTCATTTTAGAAAAGGATGTAAAACCTAACCGGTAAGAAAGTGAATGTGAGTGGAGCCCTGTGTGCCGTGGGCTCAACATAGCTCATTTTAAAAACCAAGTAGTCACTCTGAGTATCCCCACTCTATAGATGAAGAAGCAGGTTCAGGCAAGTTAGGGGTTCATGCCCAATGGGATAGAGTGAATAAGTGAGGCCACCTGCCTTGCAACCCAGGTGGCTGACTCTAGAACTTGTGAGTTTTAACCACCACTCATATCTCTTGAGATGAAAAATGGGGACAGCGATGATGACAACGGCGATAGCGAACATATCCAACAAACTGAAGATAAAAGATAACACAGTTCTCACAGCGGAGAGCATGAAAGTCTCTCCGCCGTTCACGTTAACAGCTCACATTTACTGAGGGCTTATTACATGCCAGGCCCTGTACTAAGCACTTTGCATGGGTTATCTCATGTAATTCCCACAACACCCTTATGAGATTGGACCTTCTAAGTTTCACAGAGAAGGAAACTCCTAACAAGGTTAGGTGACACGCCTGTGGCTGTGGAAGAGGCAGGGTATGGGTTTCACCCCAGTATCAGCTCCTCAGCCTTTGTGGGTAGCAGCTACCCTGCCTCCTTATTAGCCCCGGAGCTGACCACCGTCCTCCGTGGACTGCTTCCTTCTTCCGGCCTCCCCTGACTATGCCCCGTCCTCTCAGTCTCTCCCTTCTCCCACCCCTTTGCTCTTCCACACGTGTACAGCGGACCTGGCATCATTTTGTTTTAAAATTAATTCATTTTTATTTTTGGCTAAGCTGGGTCTTGGTTACTGCAAGGGCCTTTCTCTGGTTGTGGCGAGTGGGGGCTCCTCTCCCATTGCTTCTCGTTACAGTGGCTTCTTCCGTTGTGGACCAGGGCTGTAGGGCACGCAGGCTTCCATAGTTGCGGCACGTGGGTTCAGTAGTTGCAACTCCCTGGTTCTGAAGCACAGGCTCAGTAGTAGTGGCCCATGAACTTAGCTGCTCCGTGGCAGGTGGGATCTTCCTGGATCAGAGATTGAACCCTTGTTTCCTGCCTTGGCAGGGGGACTCTTTACCACTGAGCGGCCAGGGAAGCCTATGACCTAGCATCTTATTAACTATCTCTGCATCCTCTCATTGCCCACCGTTCGCAGCCTAAGGTAGCGTAACCACCATACATGCTGTCACAGGGGTGAGCTACTCCCTGCTTTAAGGGTAAGCCTCAGCTGTTTGGCCAGGCCCTCTGCTCTCGAAGGCAGAAACAAGGCTTATTCAAATGTCTGAGCACTGGTCGTGCCTAGCATGGGGCCAGGCTGTTGTGTCCAGGCAATAAATTCTTGTTGCTTGGAGGATTGATGGAAAGCGGAGAGAAAGGAGGTGAGGAGAGGGTGACTCAGAGAGCCTCTCTGGGTCACCCTCTGCAGCTCAACACTAGGATGGCTCTCAAAGTCTTAACAGGGACCCCAAAGTCCTAAAAACCCAGCATCTGCCCCTGTCTATCTCTACTCCATCACTCATGACGTATGTGGCTCACATGTGGCTTTCTTTTCTGTTCCTCACACCAGCATCATCCCACCCCAAAGCCTTTGTACTGGCTATTCCTGATGCTTCCCACCATCTGGTCTCCCCTCCAAGATCACCTCTTCCGAGAAGCCTCCCTTGAAGCTCCCCCAACCTACCCCACCCTTCCGCATAATCCCACTACCCTGTTGTATTTTTCTGAGCAGCTCGAATCTCTGAAATGATCCTGTGGATTCACTTTCTGGTTGGGATGTCTCCCTGCCGGGGGTGTAAGGGCAGGGTCCTTTTGTCTACTTCTGTAGCTGGAAGTTTGTTCAGATTCTGCTGTGGTTCGTGTGCTCAGCCCTCCTAACCAACTATGAGACAGTGATTACTTTCATCCCCAGATTTGTTTAAGGAATGAATGAAGGTGTTTGAACCAAATGGAATTCAAAGAAGGAAGGAGCGCTTCAAAGACTGCACTTTCGTCCCGCCACCCCAGCCTTGCAGGTGTGGAAGTCGAGGGTCTGCGTGGCCTGGGGCTCTGCCGCAGTCCGGAGATGGCTGCCTCTCCTCAGGAGCTGTGCAGTCCTGAGCTATGGGAACCATGCGTGTGAAACACCCCAGGGCGGGAAGAGCCGGCCTGGCCATTGTGCCCCGGGTTGAGAGGAGACGTTCAGCTGAAAGTTTGGACAGTTCTTGGCATGTGGTCCTCAGGGCCCTTTAGAAAGCGATCCCGCCCAGCTGGCCCTGGCGAGAGCCCGCTCGGGGGCCAGCCTCATGCTGGCTGGCCATAAAGAGGTTACTGTGGGAAGCATTCAGATTGCTCGGGAAGCACTAGGAACATGAAAGATATGCTACGCGTTCTTCAGGCCTAAGAGAATCACCACCCNGAAAATGTGACAAAAAAATCCGGGGAGGGCCCAGCACCCAAGGCTGAGGCTCCAGGGTTTCCTGCAACTCCAAGTCCTCCAGCTGTGGCCCCCATCCCGGAGTACCTGAATCTGTCCCGTGAGTCTGCGTCACTCCACAGCCCTCCTCACCCCCACAGTGTCCCCAGGGTCAGTCCCGGACAGAGAGATGGGCGCCAGCGTTCAAGGCTGTTGGGCAACTGCAGAGGCCCCAGGCCTCTTGGCCAGGTTCCGAGGCTGAGCCAAAATTCCTGAGATTTTGACATGCCCTTATCTCAGCTGACTGGGAATTTGAACCCAGGTGGGGCCCACTGAGGTTGTAAGATTACACAGAACCACATAGTTCTGTAAGCCTCAGGTCCTGGGGGAGTTTGTCAAATTATAACATTCTAAGCTTTTGGAACCTCAGGGTTTTGAATTCTCAGATATCTGATCTGAATTTCTGGGTTTCAGGAGGCTAAGAATATAGCGTGTTCTCAGTCATTCAGTTGTGTCTGACTCCTTGCTATCCCATGGGCTATAGCCCACCAGGCTGGCTCGAGCCTCCCCACTACTACTAGCCCCCACAGTGCCCTGGTTCTGCTCCCTGTGCAATCTGCAAGGAGTCCACCAGTACAGCCCCCACCCAAACAACCCCCACCTAGACACTGAGAAACCACTCTGTTCCCATACTCAGCCACACTGTCTGGTTGACCACTGGTCCCTATTTCACAGATAATGAAACTGAGACCTGGATGGGAAGGGACTCACCCAAGACCACCCAGCTAGGACTTCAGCCCTGAAGAAAGGAGCCTTCACATAGAATAGGAGATGCATAGTCAGGGAGAGAGTCAATAGACATCAAGAAAGTGGGGTACTGGAGAGGGGTGTTCCTGGGAAGGGCAGGGTGAGTAATCTCTAAGCCCTCACAGATCACTTGTCAAATATTTCAAACTCCTACTTATACTTCAAAACTCTACTTCCCATGCCCTCTCTTACATGCCTCTTTCCTTTACCCCTTCAGGGGAGCACCTACTCCCTCCTGGGGTTCCTCCACCCCAGACACCTCTCTCTGTCCTGTACCTGCTCACATGGGGCAGGAGTGTCTATGCCAGGGTCTGTCTTCCCAGGGATGGGCAGGGCCAGAGCCAGGAGGGAGCCAGTATAGCCTAGCAAGGGATTGGCCCAGTGGCCCCGTCATAGAGATTTTGGTGAAGAAGTAAATAGGTGTGTGAATGAATGTTACTGAAAAAGTGAAATTTATTCCTTTATTGATTTATCTGTACAAGCAGGCAGCATGTATTGAGTGCCAAGTGTGTGCCTGGCTTAGTTCCCTTGGCGTCCTCCACTCTATCCCCAAGACATCTCCTGATTTCAACTCTCTGCTGTTCCATCTCCTCCCCATTCCCACCATTCCCCAACCCAGAATCTAGGGTCCCTTTTCATCCCCCACTTCCCCAACCTATCTGATTGATCTCTGCACACTTTCAACCACTGATGGTCCCTCCAAGTCTTTGCACTTTTTGTTCTGCCAGGACAAACAATACCCTTTGGACTGGCAAACTCCTACTCCTCCATCAAAGTCCCAGCACCAGTGGCCCCCTCCGCTGAAGAGCCTGTCCTAGTTCCCTTGCTTACCACCCAGCTAGGAGGGTTTCCAGAAGCGGACCTAGACTGGGAGGCGCCTCTAAGCATCAGATAAGGGTCCCCCTTCCCCGCATTAGTGTCCAAAGGGAATTAGGGTCTGATTCAACCATTTCCCCCTCCCATCATCATGTAGAAAGGTTAGTTGAGGCCCAGAAAGCATGGGGAGAGCCGCCCGGGGGCTCCCAGCTTGAGTAGGAGAGGGTGCCAGGTCTCCGTGGGGCGGGTCCTGTCCCTCCCGGCCTCAGTCTCCTAGGGGTTCCNAACACTAGAATGGCTCTCAAAGTCTTAACAGGGACCCCAAAGTCCTAAAAACCCAGCATCTGCCCCTGTCTATCTCTACTCCATCACTCATGACGTATGTGGCTCACATGTGGCTTTCTTTTCTGTTCCTCACACCAGCATCATCCCACCCCAAAGCCTTTGTACTGGCTATTCCTGATGCTTCCCACCATCTGGTCTCCCCTCCAAGATCACCTCCTCCGAGAAGCCTCCCTTGAAGCTCCCCCAACCTACCCCACCCTTCCGCATAATCCCACTACCCTGTTGTATTTTTCTGAGCAGCTCGAATCTCTGAAATGATCCTGTGGATTCACTTTCTGGTTGGGATGTCTCCCTGCCGGGGGTGTAAGGGCAGGGTCCTTTTGTCTACTTCTGTAGCTGGAAGTTTGTTCAGATTCTGCTGTGGTTCGTGTGCTCAGCCCTCCTAACCAACTATGAGACAGTGATTACTTTCATCCCCAGATTTGTTTAAGGAATGAATGAAGGTGTTTGAACCAAATGGAATTCAAAGAAGGAAGGAGCGCTTCAAAGACTGCACTTTCGTCCCGCCACCCCAGCCTTGCAGGTGTGGAAGTCGAGGGTCTGCGTGGCCTGGGGCTCTGCCGCAGTCCGGAGATGGCTGCCTCTCCTCAGGAGCTGTGCAGTCCTGAGCTATGGGAACCATGCGTGTGAAACACCCCAGGGCGGGAAGAGCCGGCCTGGCCATTGTGCCCCGGGTTGAGAGGAGACGTTCAGCTGAAAGTTTGGACAGTTCTTGGCATGTGGTCCTCAGGGCCCTTTAGAAAGCGATCCCGCCCAGCTGGCCCTGGCGAGAGCCCGCTCGGGGGCCAGCCTCATGCTGGCTGGCCATAAAGAGGTTACTGTGGGAAGCATTCAGATTGCTCGGGAAGCACTAGGAACATGAAAGATATGCTACGCGTTCTTCAGGCCTAAGAGAATCACCACCCAGTGTTAGACTTGGCAGAAGGCTTTCCGCTCCTCTGAGCTGCCTCCTTAGAAAAGACGCACTGTCTGAATACCGAATGCTAGCCAGTCGTGGGGACATGGAGCTGGACAGAGGACAGGGGCCCTGCGTTCCCGGACAGGTGATCCCACACAGCCCTACCTGTCTCCAAGGCAACACATCCGGGCCCCTTCTTCCAGGAGAGCCTGTTGTGAAACATTCAGGAATGTTTGTGTTCCTCCAGAGATTGGTAATTAAGAAGAGGCAGAACTGGTTCTCTCTTGGCGCCCTCCCTCACTCCCCCTCACCCCTTCAGCATTTGGGTCATTTGATTTCACGATCGGGGTTTTCAGCAGCCCAGGACTTGGAGCCTGGAGGCAGGGACTGCACCGGACAGGATTGGGGTGAATCACGTTATCAGAGGATGGGGGCTGTGAGTTGCAGGCAAGCCCCCAAGCCCTGGCCACATCTGAAAGCAGACATCTCTTCCCAGCTCACATTCTTGGCTCTTGCCCAGGGGGAAACACTGCCGGCCAGAGAAGCACCCACAGTTTCGCAGAGGGGACTGGTTTAAACGGACAGTTCCTGTCTCTGGGATGAGGAGTGGGTGCACATGTATATATACGTGTGTGTGTGTGTGTGTGTGTGTGTATTTAAGTCCTTGTACAGCTAAAAATGCTTCTCTTCCTCCTGAGTCTCTGAATGACACGTCCCTGCACACTGAATAATTCATCCCCCTCTTGGCATTTGTTCCAGAGAAGCTTGCTGTCCAGATTTCTTGTAAATTGTGTAGTCTTCCAATAGAAGCTTTTCTCTTTCCCATGGAAGAGCTGTAGGAGTCAGGATGTCAGGCCTCTGGTTTTTTTCTCCATGATCACTTTTAAGGGAAGCCCGAATATCAAACCCAAAGCCTTCCTGTCTCCCCTTGCCCCCTCTGGCTAACATTGGGTCCTCGTGATTCCTCTTCTTTATACCTGTTGAGCACAATGTCCATGTTCACCATAGGCGGGAATTAGCGTTTCAGCTTTGGTAGGAAATCCAGTGTCAGGTACATGACCGATGCTTGTAGCCAACATTTATTTCAGGTCTGACTTCTTGATGTCCAAGGCTGGAACAAGCAGTAAAGTTCATGGTTTTCTGGAAAAGTGATGGATTTTTGGTGTTTTAGACCTGCCTCTCCTCCCCCAATCTCCAGCCTCACACAGAGAGCTCAGTGAATCCCTCGTTACAATGACTTTAGAACAATTAATTGTCTTTTTGTGATGCTGTTGTGCATTATCCAAATGTATTGAGTAGCTTTGCACCGAGACATAGAAAACTGAAGGTGCATGCAGGCTGCAGCTCAGGTGCCTTCTGCCTGCTTCTGATTTCCCCCAGCCCAGCTTTGACATCTGCATCTCAGGCATAGCTTCCAGATCATCCTGAGACTCCCTTGGTCTTGTCAGTTTTTATTAGCAAAGCTCAGGTTCTGGAGTGAGGCGGTGGGGCTTCAGGTTATACCTCTGGT
>SJYV01032113.1:64478-81392 GCA_006410875.1 Neotragus pygmaeus | reverse complement strand
GAGAAGCCTCCCTTGAAGCTCCCCCAACCTACCCCACCCTTCCGCATAATCCCACTACCCTGTTGTATTTTTCTGAGCAGCTCGAATCTCTGAAATGATCCTGTGGATTCACTTTCTGGTTGGGATGTCTCCCTGCCGGGGGTGTAAGGGCAGGGTCCTTTTGTCTACTTCTGTAGCTGGAAGTTTGTTCAGATTCTGCTGTGGTTCGTGTGCTCAGCCCTCCTAACCAACTATGAGACAGTGATTACTTTCATCCCCAGATTTGTTTAAGGAATGAATGAAGGTGTTTGAACCAAATGGAATTCAAAGAAGGAAGGAGCGCTTCAAAGACTGCACTTTCGTCCAGCCACCCCAGCCTTGCAGGTGTGGAAGTCGAGGGTCTGCGTGGCCTGGGGCTCTGCCGCAGTCCGGAGATGGCTGCCTCTCCTCAGGAGCTGTGCAGTCCTGAGCTATGGGAACCATGCGTGTGAAACACCCCAGGGCGGGAAGAGCCGGCCTGGCCATTGTGCCCCGGGTTGAGAGGAGACGTTCAGCTGAAAGTTTGGACAGTTCTTGGCATGTGGTCCTCAGGGCCCTTTAGAAAGCGATCCCGCCCAGCTGGCCCTGGCGAGAGCCCGCTCGGGGGCCAGCCTCATGCTGGCTGGCCATAAAGAGGTTACTGTGGGAAGCATTCAGATTGCTCGGGAAGCACTAGGAACATGAAAGATATGCTACGCGTTCTTCAGGCCCAAGAGAATCACCACCCAGTGTTAGACTTGGCAGAAGGCTTTCCGCTCCTCTGAGCTGCCTCCTTAGAAAAGACGCACTGTCTGAATACCGAATGCTAGCCAGTCGTGGGGACATGGAGCTGGACAGAGGACAGGGGCCCTGCGTTCCCGGACAGGTGATCCCACACAGCCCTACCTGTCTCCAAGGCAACACATCCGGGCCCCTTCTTCCAGGAGAGCCTGTTGTGAAACATTCAGGAATGTTTGTGTTCCTCCAGAGATTGGTAATTAAGAAGAGGCAGAACTGGTTCTCTCTTGGCGCCCTCCCTCACTCCCCCTCACCCCTTCAGCATTTGGGTCATTTGATTTCACGATCGGGGTTTTCAGCAGCCCAGGACTTGGAGCCTGGAGGCAGGGACTGCACCGGACAGGATTGGGGTGAATCACGTTATCAGAGGATGGGGGCTGTGAGTTGCAGGCAAGCCCCCAAGCCCTGGCCACATCTGAAAGCAGACATCTCTTCCCAGCTCACATTCTTGGCTCTTGCCCAGGGGGAAACACTGCCGGCCAGAGAAGCACCCACAGTTTCGCAGAGGGGACTGGTTTAAACGGACAGTTCCTGTCTCTGGAATGAGGAGTGGGTGCACATGTATATATACGTGTGTGTGTGTGTGTGTGTGTATTTAAGTCCTTGTACAGCTAAAAATGCTTCTCTTCCTCCTGAGTCTCTGAATGACACGTCCCTGCACACTGAATAATTCATCCCCCTCTTGGCATTTGCTCCAGAGAAGCTTGCTGTCCAGATTTCTTGTAAATTGTGTAGTCTTCCAATAGAAGCTTTTCTCTTTCCCATGGAAGAGCTGTAGGAGTCAGGATGTCAGGCCTCTGGTTTTTTTCTCCATGATCACTTTTAAGGGAAGCCCGAATATCAAACCCAAAGCCTTCCTGTCTCCCCTTGCCCCCTCTGGCTAACATTGGGTCCTCGTGATTCCTCTTCTTTATACCTGTTGAGCACAATGTCCATGTTCACCATAGGCGGGAATTAGCATTTCAGCTTTGGTAGGAAATCCAGTGTCAGGTACATGACCGATGCTTGTAGCCAACATTTATTTCAGGTCTGACTTCTTGATGTCCAAGGCTGGAACAAGCAGTAAAGTTCATGGTTTTCTGGAAAAGTGATGGATTTTTGGTGTTTTAGACCTGCCTCTCCTCCCCCAATCTCCAGCCTCACACAGAGAGCTCAGTGAATCCCTTCTTACAATGACTTTAGAACAATTAATCGTCTTTTTGTGATGCTGTTGTGCATTATCCAAATGTATTGAGTAGCTTTGCACCGAGACACAGAAAACTGAAGGTGCATGCAGGCTGCAGCTCAGGTGCCTTCTGCCTGCTTCTGATTTCCCCCAGCCCAGCTTTGACATCTGCATCTCAGGCATAGCTTCCAGATCATCCTGAGACTCCCTTGGTCTTGTCAGTTTTTATTAGCAAAGCTCAGGTTCTGGAGTGAGGCGGTGGGGCTTCAGGTTATACCTCTGGTATTTGCCAGCTGCAAGGCCTTGGGTGTGTTTTCTCACTGGTCAAATAGGGGAAAAGCACCTACTCCCTAGAGAGGGAACAAACTTGTTTTCTAGGCCTTGATTTAGCCATCATTAACTATTTTGATTACAGCTGAGATAGGAATATTACAGAGAAACTAATTTTAAAAAGCTTAAAAAGAAAAAAATTAAATTGTTAAAACCCCTCTACCAGGATAGCATTTTAATGTGTATCTTTCCAGCTTCTCTTCTACAAATGCACACACATTTCAGGCAAAAATACTGTGTTAAAACAATATCCTAAAGCGTTTCTTGTTCAACAATGTCATTTTTCTCACAGTATGTTAAGAACCTTCTTCCATGTTAGCAAAATATAAAACACACCATTATTTTTTGTTCTTAGATTTCATTGTTGTATTCACTCATTCCACAAATATTTATTGATCACCGATCATGGGGGACATAAGAGTCTATTGCTTAAATGCACCATTGATGAAATCATTTAATTCATCCCCATGGAAGATTTTTGTTTATCTTTTTTGCCTGCCCTGGGTTTTCATTGTGGCACATGGGCTTAATTACCCCATAGCATGTGGGATCTTAGTTCCCCAACCAGGGATCAAACCCATGTCCCCTGCATTGGAAGGTGGACTTTTATCTACTGGACCACCAGGAAAGTTCTCCTTCCTCTCCTCCCCACCTCACCACCCCCGCCCCAACCCTGGAAGGAGGGGGGGAAAGAATTTTGATCCACTCATGGATTCAGGGAGCTGTGGAGAGGNGCCCAGAGATGTGTATAAGAGACAGCTCTCCTCCCCACCTCACCACCCCCGCCCCAACCCTGGAAGGAGGGGGGGAAAGAATTTTGATCCACTCATGGATTCAGGGAGCTGTGGAGAGGGACTATATCTTTGTCTTCTTGGTTTTCTGGGTTGCAAAGTGTAAATAACAAGATGCCTATCTTCATCAGCAGGCTGGTAGGTGGGGCTTCTCAGGGCTGCATCCAAGGAAAGGAATGAACCAGAAGGATCTGACTGTGGTTGGCCCAAGCACTCCTGTTCCCTCCCCAGATGTATCTGTCCTCCGTAAGAGAGTCACTTGCTGTGGAGGGGTAGGCCTGTGTGCAGAGTTTTCCTTCCGAGACCCTTTCAGTAATGTTAGGTGAAATGACGTTGGATGAGAGTTCACTCTTGGTCACTAGTCTTCATTCTCCAAAGGAAGTGGGAATGAACCATTTTACAGGAGCTGAAGGAGGAGGAGGAACTGAGGAACGCGGTCTCTTGCTTCTGAAGTCTTGGGGTGAGCAGGCCTTTCCGGGTAGTGGCAGGTTGCGCTGAAGACGACTTTTTAGAAATTTTATCCAGGTTGGCATAAGTGCTCCCAAATGAAGGGCCTTCTGGCCTAAATAAATCACCTGTGTCTTCCCCATCTCTTCAGTTTTTACACTTAAGACAGTGGCTTGAAATTTTCCATGGGGCTCGGCTGAAGATGTCAACTTTCAAGGGAACCTTTTGGTTCACAGCAGGGGCTCTGAAGACAGACTGCCTTGCTTGAATATCACTGGTGTAGACATCGAGATTATTTCACCTTTCTCTTCATCTCCGTTTCCCCTTCTGGGAAGTGGAGAAGAATGTTGTTTCAGCATTCATTCATGCCAGGATCTAAATGTTTTTACAATCATGACTTTATTTACCTGACAACTTGGAGAGTTATTATCCCCACCTTTTAGATAAAAATACTGAGGCTCAGAGAGGGGCACTTAAGCTGCCATACTCAGACAGCTAATAAGTGATGCCTACTGAATCCTTATTGGATAGGGCTTAGTCTGTTTTATATCATATAGACCTCTGCCTCATCCTTGTCTCCCACAGTACAGCGGTAATGATTAACAGAGCTTTGGTGCTATCCACTCCTTCAGTCGGTAGCTGTGTTCTCAGCCCACTAGACCCTGGATGTATAGTGGTATGTGAACACACTAGGTCTGTCCACCAGGGCCTCTTTCGCTGTTTCTTTTTTCCCCCACGCATTTTGCTTTTCTTTCTTTTTTAAAAATTCATTTGGCTGTGCTGTGTCTTAGTTGCAGCAGACAGGATCTAGTTGCCTGACCAGGACTGGACCCGGGTCCCCGGCATTGGGAGCACAGTCTTAGCCACTGGACCACCAGGGAAGTCTCAGCACATATTTTGCTTTCAGCTTAATCTGGGGTGGGTTTAAGAGAGAAGGAGATTGCATGGGCTAGGAGAGTCATCTCCTATGGCGTGGAGGGAAGCTCTTGACCAGGAATCCTAGACCCCATCCCACTCATCTTTCCTCCTGTTGCATTGTACCTCAGTTTGCCAGTCTGTTGAAACAGTGTTGAAGCACAACAGTCTTCCAGAAATGGGAGGGGGTGGGAGCAGACAGGAGAGGGAGAATATTGTTGTTGTTCAGTTGCTAAGTTGTGTCCGACTCTTTGCAACCCTGTGGAGTGCAGCACACCAGGGAGAATATTATGTGTGTGTATTTTAGGCAGATGCAGTGATGGGGCAAAACTAACCAGGCCATCCAAAGGGGCCACTCAGGCTGACTTCAGTGTTTTCAGATTCCCTGCTCCCTGCATGCTGGCTAAAGTGCTGGACCAAGGGCTTATGACGTTTCTGAGCCTTGACAAACCTTCGTCCATTTAGTTGGGTGGTCTGTCTATCTGACATAGTCGCCGAGACTGAGCAATTACCACCACCTCACTCCCCATTTGGGAAGTCCCAATATGGGGACTTCGAGGGTGGTCATGGCTAAAAAATCAGTTTGGCCTGGATCGTACAGAAAAGGACAGCAGTGGGTACAGGCATTTGGGAACCAGCCCAGGAAGCAAAAAAAAAAACAAAACTGCGTTTGGCCAAACTCACAGGGAGGGAGCATCTGTTCTTCTAGATGCTGCAGCGAGCTAGCTTTTCAGAGAGGAAATAGGTAAGACAAACATGGACAGAGCCTGAAGGGCGGGTGGGGCTGGAGTGGGCCAAGTGCCCTGTGAGTGGAGAAGCCAGAGAGAGACTCGAGTCTGAGTCCAGAAGCCAGGCTCGACCTTCGAGCCCTTCCCCGTGACCCCTCACTCAGAGACGGAGCAGGGAGGCCCAGCGAAGGCAGGCGGCTCACTCGGAATCCCTTCCCAGTTGGTGGCAAAGCTGGGACCAGAGCAGATTCCCTGCCTCCCTCCCAGGTGACCTTATCCTGCTGCTCCGATGCGCATTCACCTTCCCAGGGATGACAGGGCCGGGGCGCAGAGCTTCTGCATCTAGTGGGCCAGCCCAGAGTGGCAGGGAGGCTATAGGCAGCCACGAATGCAGCTCTCTGGGGACCATAGGCTGACGGAGTCTCTTTCTCCTCTCCCTTGCCAGGTACACCAAACCGCTCACCTTCGCTGACTGCATTAGTGACGAGCTACCGCTGGGATGGGAAGAGGCGTACGACCCACAGGTCGGGGATTACTTCATAGACCACAACACCAGTAAGTCCCCTCCACCCATCCCTCCACCTCCAGGCCAGCCCCCACGTCTGGAAGAACTACCAGCAGGGGCTTGTGAAGCCAGATTGTGTTTCGTTTCACACAGAGTTGGATAGAGATGTCAGTGTAGATATAGATAGATAATGTATGCTCGTATATAAATAACAGTTTAGAAGAGTTTTAAATAGAATCTAGAACTCTGTGTCTCACAACCCACCTCCCCAATTTTACAGAAGAAACCACTGCTAGCCATTTCTTGTGTATCTCTCCAGAAACTTCCCAGTCATGTGTGCATACATAGATTCTTTTTTTTTTTTTTAACATATATTGAGTTCCACAGGGCTTCCCTGGTGGCTCAGATGGAAAATAATCTGCCTGTAATGCAGCAAACCTGGGTTTGATCTCTGGGTTGGGAAGATCCCCTGGAGAAGGGAATGACTGCCCACTCTAGTGTTCTTACCTGGAGAATTCTATAGACAGAGGAGCCTGGTAGGCTACAGTCCATGGGGTCACAAAGAATCAAACATGACTGAGCAACAGACACTTTCACTTTCATTGATTTCCATGCACCACATGTAAAATAGATGGCCAGTGGGGATTTGCCATATGACTCAGGAAGCTCAAAACAGTGCTCTGTGACAACCTAGAGGGCAGGGATGGTGGGAGGGAGGTTCATGCATACACATTTTTTCACAGAAGGTAGATGTGTCTGTGTCGTCCCCAGATTATTTTTTAGCAGCCACTGCCCCTAAAGCAAGTCCCCAGCAGCATACAGCATGTGTCTATAATGGATGGTCTGAGTGATGTATGTGTGTATCTCCAGTCCGTCACACCAGTCAGCCCACTCTCATTTTGTATCTGTGATCCAGATATCCTGATCCAGAATGAAGATTCCTAGTGTCTTTGTCTCTGGGACTTTGATGGAAGTATAGGTTGAGAAGGGGAGAACCATATTGTCTGACAGGTGGAAGAACCCAGGTTGAAGTCTTCCAGGCAGGGAGAGTTGATGTGTTCTTGGGCCTCATCCACTGTGCACCTTCTTGGCCAAGACTATTCTTGTCCTTGGGAATTTGCTGCCCTATTTGTTCATGTATAATAGNTAGTTTGATAATATTTCTAAATGATCAAGGCAATCTGTATCACTACAAGCAATGAGGATACTGTTTTCCTCATACCTTGATCAGTATATGACTAATTTCTCTTCTTTACTTTTGCTGCATTCATCACAGGTTTAAACTGTTACTTCATTGTGTTTCATTTGCATTCCTTTGCATAGCAACAAGGTTGGACTTTCTCCAGATGTTCAGCTGTTTTTAAGACAATTGTAACTCAAGCCCTTGGAGAATTCAGTAGTGTTAGTCACATGGGTGCTTGTGTGGTGCATGTAGAAAGCAGGTGTGTGGTGGGGTGAGGAATATGTGAAGCCCGTGAACTGTGAGCTGTATGGAGAGGGGGCGGTATATTTGTAGGTAGAGGTGTGGGGCCTGGGGGAGGAAGGAGGACTGGGTCTCAATGATGGTTGTATTCAAGCAATTAAACATTTGTTGGAAGTAGTTACCTTTTAGGGAGAGAACGAATGAAAGGGAAGGGGATGAAGGGGTGGTTTTGTATGGAGCTGATTTTGTGACATGCCGAATGATTCAACTGTGTCCATGTTTAATAAACACACAAACTGAAAAATAGCTGACCAGGGACTTCCCTGGTGGTCTGGTGGTTGGGAACCTGCCCTGTGGAGCAGGGGACATGATTTCGATCTCTGGTGGAGGATCTAGGATCCCACATGCCACGGAGCAGCTAAGCCCACGCGCCACACTGAGCCCTCAAGGCCGTTAGAGAGTCTGTGCCCACAGCGGAAGATCCCACATGACGTAGCCAAGAGCTGACACAGCCAGACAAATAAACAAGGAAATAAAGAGTCGACCAAGGGGGTCTCTAAGAACCTGCCCTGGTGTAAAGTTACCTATTCTGGTGAGATGGGACTTAAGGAAGGAGAGTGAGCATAGCAGGGGCTGGGCGTGGGAGGATGTCCTCTGAGTGTGATTAGTTCAGGACAAACAGGCCATCTTCACACCTTGTTTTCTTTCCCAGAAAAAGGGAGGAGGAGAGCTTGAAACACAGTATTCACAGATAATTCAAACACTGGCCTCCGTGAATAGTTTTGGCTTTACTCTCACCATCATTTGTTTACTTTACCTGGGTGTAAGTGCTCTGCAGCTTCCAGGAAAGCAGTGAGGCGGGGCCTTTACTCTCTTTAATAATCAGAAAAGTAGATTCAGAGAGGTTAAGCAACCTACCCATGGTAACACAGTGATCACTGGCAGGCATGAGGACGTGGCCCTGCTCCCTCTGTGATCATTCTCCCTGTCTCTTCTTTCTTTCATTGGAAATGCTCACTGGGGCCTATTCCGGAGGACTGAGAGTGAAAGGACCTGAGAGAGGAGGCTCTAACTCAGTTCCCCAGGAGCCAGACGCATAACATAAATGAATGACGCAGATAGATTGTGGACCCACGGTGGCCAAGTCTTCTGAATGACCGAGAATAACCAGAGACCAAGATTGTAATGTATAAATCTCCTTGTCAATCTAGAAAAATGGTATGATGAACCTATTCGCAGGACAGAAAGAGGCAAAGGTGTAGAGACCAGATCTGTGGGCCCAGTAGGGGAAGGAGCGCTCGGGATGAATTGAGAGTGGCATTGACGTGTGTGCACTGCCGTGTGTGGAATAGACAGCTAGTGGGAGGCGGCTGAATAGCACAGGGAGCTCAGCTCGGTGCTCTGTGACAGCCTAGAGGGGCAGGGGTGGGGCTCGACAGGCTCAAGAGGGAGGGGTCATATGTATACAAATACCTGACCTGAGAAGAGCTGGGCACAGCTGAGCAACTAACGCTGAAAACCTGGTTTACTTCGTTGTACAGCAGAGGCTAACACAATATTATAAAACAATTATGTTCCAATTTTGAAAAATTAAAAATGAATTTTTAAAAAATCACCTTATTTTTATATACCAGTAATCAATTCAAAATTACTGAAGTTCTTTGGGCGAAGCAAAACTTACCTGCAAGCTGAATTTACCATATGGCTGTGATTATATAATTTCTGGTGTGTCAGTCACCCCATACCCCACCTTCCAACTGGGAAATGACTGAGGAGTTGGCAGTCGATGGGCATTGATTCTTTGACATTAACATTGCTTTGACCTCTTCCATATCTGCTCAGCTGCCAGCTACCCTTTTAAAAACATTTTTTTGTCCTATTACTTTTTTCTAAATTATCACTGTGTATTTTTATTGGATACATAATTTAAAAAATAAAAAAGAATGAAGAAAAAGCATCCTACCAACAAGACATGTCTATTGTTGATAATTTGCTGTTTCCTCGTAATCTGTTTGAGATTGTACATATGTATTTTGATAAATGCAAAACTATTTATGCAATTTCGTACCCAGTTGTTATTATTGTTTAGTTGCTAAATTATCTCCAGTTCTCTTGAGACCTCAGTACTTACACCCATTTTTTTATTGTAAGCACCTTTCTTTTTTTTTTTTAAAGACATTATTTTTAATGGCTGTTTTAATGTATTGTGTAAATACAGCATACATATTTCAGCAGGAATTTCTTGTGTGACCTTGAGAAAATCACTTAACCTCTTTATGTCTCAGTTTTCTCTTTTGTTTAACCAGAGAAATAAAAGAATTTTCTCTATAGAGTTAATGTGAGGATTAGAGGAGTAAATAGATACAAAGTAAATGAAATAGTGCTTGGCATAGAGTAAACATTAAATAAGTGCTTGTTGATGATGAAGATGATTTTATACAAATGCATCTTTGCCTGAATTTATTACTTTTTGTAATAAATTACTATGGGAGGATTTATTGGATGAAGGGTATTAACATTTTAAATCTCTTGATTTTCATTGTCAGATAACCCTTTAGGAAGGCTGTTCTAATTTACATACTGTGTGGACATAGGATATCTATAGATCTTTTGAAATATCAGTTATTTTATTTTCCTTTGCTATTTACCAAAATGAATGACTTTAAGCATCTGAAATATCATTGAACCTCTCTGTCTTACATTAGAATTCATATCTGTTCCTTCTGGCTATTCTCTGAGTAACTGCAGGTTTGGAAATTGATCCTGGTTTTTTGTGTATGTTTGTTTGCTTAATCCAAATGAAGTCTCTGCTATTCAAAAGGCAAGTTTAACCCATTTACATTTATTGTGATTTTATATTTATTACACTTTTTGTTCTCTGGTAGATTCTATAGGCCACCAACTGTACAGACATTTTTGAGGTGCTAATCTAGGATCTCTGGGGTCTGTTCCAGAAACCACTCAGATTGAGGATCCCCGGGTACAATGGCGGCGGGAGCAGGAGCACATGCTGAAGGATTACCTGGTGGTGGCCCAGGAGGCCCTGAGTGCACAAAAGGAAATCTACCAGGTGAAGCAGCAGCGCTTGGAGCTTGCACAGCAGGAGTATCAGCAGCTGCACGCCGTCTGGGAGCACAAGCTTGGCTCCCAGGTCAGCTGTGAGTACCTCCCACCACCAGTACCCTCACCAGCACCCCCACCAGCATGACCTCAAGGAAGAGGAAATGGCCACACTGAGTCCTGCACGCACTGCCTCTCGATGCTTCTCAGATCTACCTGGGTTCTTTCCTCTCCACTCCTTGTGCAAACCACCACCCTTTCCTGCTCCTGCTTGTGCTTTGCTATGATTCATCTGCCATTTTCATTCCACTTCCTTTCATTCATTTTTCATCTCAGAATGCCAGTTGACTTACCTATCTCCTTATCTGAAGCCCTTTAGTGGCTGGGGGAAGCGGGGGGTAGTTTTTGGTTAATGTACAGAGTTTCCGTTTAGAAAGATGAAGATGTTTTGGAGGTGGATGGTATTGATGGCTGCACAACACTGTAAATGTATATAAGGCCTCTGAAATGTATCTTTTGAAATGGTTAAAGTGGTAAATTTTATGTTATGTGTGTTTTTTCGCATCACTCTTCCCATGGCTTACACAGCCCCGTGTGAGCAGGCTCCTGCCATCACACTCCCACCTCCACTGATGCTCCCAGTCGTCACCAGGATCTAGATGTGCTAAGCACACCCATTCTGCTCCCCTAGCCTGCCCTGCACCTTTCTACCTCGGGGCTTCTGTCCTTGCTGATCCCCTGCCTAGAAAGATTTTCTATTGATCCATTTGCACAGCTGGCTCCTTCTCACCCTTCCAGTCATCTCCTCCGAGAGGCTTGCCTCTGACAGCTCCATCCTCAGATGCTCTTCCCAGCATTAGCCTCTGTAATGGCTGCTTACTTTGTTCATGGCACTATCATAGTACATCTGCTTATACATCTGTTGGTGTTTCCTAGTGAAGGAAATTTCCTGTTTCCCTTGTTCACCCTCGTATCTGCAGGAGAACAGGCACCCCAGTCCTTCATTCTCAGGGTAGGGAAATGCCAGATCCATAGCTCTCAAAGAGCCTATTGACCTTGCCTGATGTTTTGGGGTTTGGGGGGGGTTTGTTTGTTTGTTTGTTTTGTTTGTTTTCTGCCACTATTTTTAATAGCTAATCCTTTTCTGTGTTTACTGAGTGCTTACTAAATGCTCACCTACAGTCTGAATATGTCATTTCAGTTAATTCTCATAACAGTTCTGTGGGGGAGCACAATTAATATCTTCCTGTAACAGATGAAAAATCTGCAGCTTAGAGAAGACTAACAGCATACCCAGGGTCTCACAGCTGGTAAGAGGTGATAAGTTACAAACACAGTCCTCTCCCCCAACATCTGCAGTTTGGGCCAAGGGGCCAGCTTTAAGCCATGGTGTCAGGGTTTCCATGCCTTGGCTGGGTAATCAAACACTCCCCCTGTGTGAAGCCCCCGCTTTGAGAAATTTGGTCTGGGAGGAGGACAGTGAGTAGGTTACTCAATGTGCCAGCCCTGCCCTTTTCCTTGGCAACTCAGGGAAAAACCCAGAATCTCAGATTATAGAAAAGAACTGCATTATACTCATTAGCTGTTTCTAGGTCAAATAATGTCCTAGAGACTATCATGAGGGTTTTAGCACTTAATCTGTCTTAATCAGCTGGGACTGCCATAACAAATTACCACAGACCAGGTGGCTTTAACCACAGACACTTGTTTTCCCACAGTTGTGGTGGCTGGAATCCTGAGATCAGGGCGTCAGCACAGCTGGATTCTGGTGGGACCCTCTTCCCATCTTCTCACCGTGTCTTCACAAGGCAGAGAGACGAGAAAACAACAAGCTCTGTGCTGTCTCTTATAAGACCACTAATCCCATCTCGAGGGCCCCATCCCTATAACCTCATTGAACCTTAATTACCTCCCAAAGGCCCCCTTCTCCAAATACTATCACAATAGGGATTAGGACTTCAATATATGAATTTCCAGGGAACACAGTTCAGTCCATAGCATTATTCTTACCAGAGCCCTGGAGGGAGATGTTAATATCCCTAGTGAAATTCAGATTCAAAGAGATAATTTTTTTTTTCTTTCTGTAGTCTGAAATAGTGACAAGTGTATAGAAAAACAAACATCCCTGTTTTGGAGGTCAGGACGTATACAGGGACCCCAAGTATCACACCCTGAATAACTGACTAACTTTGGGGGGTAAAATGTATTTTTTATATTGAAGAGCTACAGCCACCGCCACCTTACACAGGGGTTAAATTAGCATCACCAATAATGAGACAAACTGACATTGTATAGTTTCTGTTGTGATGCAATAAAAAAACATCACCAAGGATTCTTGACAAAAAATTTTTACTCTCAATCGAATCATGAAGAAACAGCCAGACAAATCCATATTGCACAGTATCCTACAAGATAATTACCCTACACGCTTTCAAAAAATAGTGCTGTGAAAAAAAAACAGAAAGAGGGGCAGTGTTCTAGATTACAAAATGAAAAAAATCTAAGGAGGCATAAACACAATGAAATGTTTGCACCTTGACTAGACCATGGATGGAGGGGACCGCAGCCATAAGGATATTCTCAGGCCATTGGAAGATTTTCTTAGGTATAGTAATGACTTTGTAACTGTGTAGGAGAATGTCCTGTTCCGAAGACATTCATGTGATATCATGTCTGCAACTTAATTCCAAAAAAATCCAGGGCGGCAGCAGGGAGCATGGAGATGGTACATGAAAAAACTATGATGTCAGTCTAAGTGAGATCAATGACTCATTGATGGTTTGGGATACGGGATGGGTTTTTCCCAATAATCATTTATTGAGGGCTTTTATGATCCAGGCAGGCATCCTACTGAGAGAATAAGAGTGGAGGGTGGGATAGACAGAACAGATGTGGGGAAATGCTAAAAGTTGGTCGATTCAGGTGAAGGATCTATCAGTATTCATCACATTATGCTTTCAAATTTCCAGTAGATACAACGGTTTCAAAATAAAAATTTAGGGTGGGGAAAAGAGCCATGTGGCAGCAGTGACACATTCTTAGTGGGAGCTGTCCTGTGTGTTGTGGATATTTAGCAGCACTCCTGGTCTCTGCCTATAGCATCTCCCACCCGGGGTAGTGATAACCAAAAATGAGTGCAGACACTGCCCCAGGGTGGGCTAAGTTGCCCCCAGCCAGAAACCACCGGTCTAGGTAAACCACTTAGCACAATTCCCTTAGAACGTATTAAAAGCTCAATAAATATTCTCTTGATAAGAAATACATTACATGATCTTTTGAGAGTGTGGACTCTGTAGCTGGACTCCTGGGGTCCAGTCCAGGATATGCAACTTCCTAGCTGTTCAACTTTGTACAAGTGATGCTGCTTCTCTCTCCATGAAGTTTTTCATCTGTAAGATTGACAGGGACTTCCCTGTGGTTAAGACTCTGTGTTTCCAATGCAGAGGGCAGGAGTTTGATCCCTGGTTGGGGAACTAAGATCCCACATGCTGTGTGGTGTGGCCAAAAATAAGTATAAAACTGACATAATAGTGTTACCTTCCACCAGTGTGTTCGTGCTTGGAATACTAGTTATCACATTCTAGCTCACGATAGATAATATCAATATTTATTTGATATTATTAATTTATTGACATTGAAATGACCAAGATTTTTAGCCAATCCTTGGAACCAGTAAGAATAGACAATTCCTTATAGAAAGTAATTGAGGCAGTCCTATCTTGTGACTTCACAGCTACTACTGAGTGCTCTATCAGGTTCAAAGACACCATCATTTTAAATGTTAAAGAAGAAATCAATAGATAGCTAGTGGGAAGCTGCTGTACAGCATGGAGAGCTCAGCTCTGTGACCTGTGATGACCTAGAGGGGTGGGATATGGGGGTGGGAGGGAGGCTCAACAGCAGAGATGAACACAACTCAATTAAAAATGTTTACAAAAGAGAATCATCTCAGATCACTAGTTCTAAGATACAGATCAGCAAGGGATGGGGGGCGTCCCTCAGCCCAAGCATCCTAGTGAAACAGGCATGACCCAAGGCTCCTCATGACTTTCTCAGGGTTTGACAAGCCAGGTTTGCCTTCCAAGTCAAGCTCTCTGGCAAGTTGATAGACCGGTGAGGTCACATGCCTCCCTCTAACTCAGATGGCCTGTCAGGGCTTGTGAGAGTTTTGCCACCTGGCCTTGACTGCTGTAGGGCTTGGCTACAGGTGGGGCTCTGCCTTGGGGACGGAGGCTTTGTTGTCATCACTGGTACAGTCTCCAACCCCGTGGGGAATGAGAGAGAATTCTCATTTAACATGTGTCTGTTGAATTTCTGCAGGGTGATGTGCTGGCCACTGTACATATGTTGTTTCAAATAACCATGCTACACACACACAATCTTACAAGATACTGTTGTTCCCATTTTACAGATAAGAAAATGAGGCCCAGAGAGAGAAAGTAGCTTCCCCAAAGTCACATTGTTAAAAAGTGGCAGAACCAGTTTTTATACCCATAAGCATCTGACTTCAAAACCAATTCTCTTAATTTAACCCTAGTCAGCCAGTCAAATTCTAAGGTTTGAGGGCTGCACTGGGGTTCTTCCATCCTCTGAAAGATGAGAGCTCAGGAGAGCTGGGTTCTTTGGGACCTCACCATGTTCTTTCCTCCTTCAGGCCTTGGTTTCCCATTTGGAAAATCAGTCATTGGGCGCCTTGCTGCTAAAAATGCCAGTTGAACCACCTACGTGCTTTCACTCATTCCTGAAACTAAGAAAATATCAGATAAGGCATATATGCACAAGGACAGGGAGACTTGGAGGAAAAGGCAGCAATAAAATGTGGAGACTTAAAGGTGGAAGGACAGATAGCAACCTATCCGATAGACCAGAGAAAAGAGGAATTGGGCTGATGGTGAGAAAAAGCAGGCCTCTGGTCTACCTGGAGCACGTGCAAAAGCATCAGGAATTGGAGGCCGTGGCTGTCTCTGTGGAATGGGAATGAAGTTAGGAGGCCCTCAAAGAAGACCAGAGGAAAGTTGTTTCTGAGACACAGACCATCAGATCTCTTCCCCAAATCGGTGAGACCCAGGCCAGTGCCCATCTCCAACCTGGTGAAAAATTGGAGGTTTATTTTTAGGAGAGAGTAAAACAGAGTCTCTGGACCACAGGATACCAGGCAAGTTCAAAACTGAGGTGCACCATACTGAAAACATGGTGTTCAAGTGAACATGAACTTGAGGATCGAGACCCCAGCCAGCATGTACCACTTGACTCCCAGAAGGGTACCAGGCTATTGCCTGCCAGGCTGGGCAGTAGGAGAATCTGGGGAATCTGAGTCTCTTCTTTTCAGAGAAAAGGGATGTAAACAGAAAAGGTGAGATTTCCCTAGTGGCCCAGTGGCTCAGAATCTACCTGCCAATGCAGAGGACATGGGTTCGATCCCTGGTCCAGGAAGATCCCACATGATGGGGAGCAGCTAAACCCGTGTGCCACAACTAGGGAAGCCCGCGAGCCCTGGAGTCTGTGTTCTGCAGCAGGAGAAGCCACCGCAGTGGAGAGGCCGAGCACCACAGCTAGAGAGCAGCACCCTGCTCGCCACAACCAGAGAAAAGCACACACAGCAGCAAGGACCCAGCACAGCCCAAAGTAAGCAAATCAGTAACATTAAAAGTAAAGAGAAAAGATGTCAAAGCACTGACAGCGAGGATTCTTGGATGAAACAGTCCAGATAAATCCCATATACCACACACCCCACAGTGACTCATGTAACCCATCTCCAACAAACCCTGCTCCGGCCACCTTTTTGGGTCCCTGGTTTAAGTGTGAGCAGACGGCTGAGTTTCTGGACATCTATGGAAAGCCTCTTACATGAACAGTAGAGACGAAACGAACACCTGGCAGTAGGGAGGCCTTGTAGGAAATGGAGAGTGTGCGTGGGGAAGAAAACATGGAGAAAAGCTCACAACCGTGAAAGTGAAACAGGATGCTGCATTTTATAAATAGGAGTGTTCAGAGAGCACAAAAGAGCCTTTGGAAATTGAACTACGAGAGTAGAGATGAAAAATCCACAGGAAGCCTGGAAGGTAAAACTGAGGAAGTTTTCTAAAAAGCAGAACAAAAATACAATGAGATGGGAAAATAGCATCAGGCCAAGAACTCTAGCCGAGTAATGAAAGCTCCAGATAGAGCAGAGGAAGCAGAGGGAGAGAAGCATCAGTCATATAATTTAGAAAAATTTCCCAGAACTGAGAGAGGAGATTGAAAGCGCTCAGTGAGCACCCAACACGGAGGATAAAAGGTAACTCACACCAAAGACATAGCACCGTGCCACTTCAAACACTGGGAACGATTCGAGATTCTGAAAGCTTTCAGTGAGGAAAAACTAGGTCATACAAAAATGATCAGGACTCAGAATAGCTCCTGGCTTCTCCGTAGTAACACTGGAAATCTAAAAGACAATGGAGCAATGCCTTCAAACATTTAAGGAAAATAACTTCTGCCCCAGAATACTATATCCAGCAAAACTACCCTTTAATCATGGATGTTGCTGTTGTTGTTCAGTTGCTAAGTCATGTATGACTCTACATGCACGTTTTCCAAAAGTGTTAGCCCCTTTCTCAGGAAGTTCCTGGAAGTGATATTCTACCAAAATGAGGAGGTAGTCACAGGGGGGAAGACATGGAATTTAGGAAGGAGGAGAGAGGGAGGCAATGGAGGTGAGGGCAAGCGGGGGGTCGCAGGATGCCAGCCATGCAGGGAGAATACAGACACACACC
>SJYV01032113.1:43385-61043 GCA_006410875.1 Neotragus pygmaeus | reverse complement strand
TCCCCCCCCCCCACCACCACCTCCCCCAACTCCCTGCTGCTCTAGAGCTTCTGGTTAACACTTCCCATTATTCTCTGAGCCACCACAAACCTGTTTTACCACTTTGTCACCCTGTAGCAGCATTGATCATTCTTCTTGCTTGGTAAGCTGAGGCTGAAACCCCAAAGACAAGAGTCCTTTTCTCCCCCTCTCTCAGCCTGCCCACCCCCACCTCTTTGATATCAGGCCCAGATAAGGCCTCTCAGGGCTCCTGGGCCGGAAGCCGCCCCACGTTCCCTGTGGAGGAAGGTTTCTGCTCTAATGCGCACCTTGGCAGACCGGGTTAGGAATGTTGCTGCCAGGGGTGGATGGCCTGGGTTCAAATCTTAGTTCCCAGGGAACATGAAAAAGTGTTTTGCTTCATCACCTTGAGCTTCTGTTTCTTTATCTGAAAAATAGGGTATTGTAAATATTGAATTGGAAAATCTGCGTCAAGCGCATGACCGTACCTGGCACATGTAGGGAAAACCTGGTGAGCTGAAGGGGGTGGTGACCTCTAGATAGTCGGCTGTTTGGACTTAGGAAGGAACTCACATGAACTGTGCCTTCGCCCTGGGCCCCAGTCACCTCCTTCCATTGTGTCTACTCGAGCAGCTTTTATTCTGCTTCCCTTTATAGGCCAGGGCCCTCGATGGGGCTGCAGACAGACCCGAGCTCGAGAGTGTTGGAGCTAGACCTGGGACTCTTGGGTTTTGAAACTCATGTCCTTATACCTGCCTTCCTGGCCTCATCCCAGATAAACCCCCCAGTCCCCGAAAACATCAGGCCCCTTTCCCTCTCCCAAGGGACTACATTCAGTGCCCACTGGGGAACTGTCCACTTCTTAGCGTCCTCTCTTTGTGGAACCTGCAGGAAGCTAAAACTCGTTTGGTTCATGGTCAGCAAGGGGCTTCCCAGGTGGCACTAGCGGTAAAGAACCCGCCAATGCAGGAGGCACAAGGGACACAGATTCAGTCCCTGGGTCAGGAAGATCCCCTGGAGGAGGGCATGGCAACCCACTCCAGGATTCTCACCTAGAGAATCACATGGCCAGAGGAGCCTGGTGGGCTACAGTTCATGGTGTCACAGAGTCAGACACGACTGAAGTGACTTAGCACACACACATGGTCAGCAAACCCAGTTTTAAAAAGAAAAAAAGATGGCTGAGGATGGAAGCAGACCTCTCAGAAAAGACTGAAAAGGAAAATCAGGACCAAAGCCAGGTATCTGGCCCCGTCGGCTGCCTTGAGCCCTTATAAATAAGGAAGACTAGGCATACCATCCCCGGGGGCGGTGGGCAAGACAGCATCTCTCTGCTGGTCCCCAGAGCCACTCTGCCTGGTGAGAGCTGGCTGGACAAGACCCAGAGGAGCTGGCTACCACCAGAGCCTTTGCCCTGCTTCTCTGTGGCTGCCGGGTGCGACTGTCTCGAGTGCTTAGAGAAAGGACAGCCGTGTAATTTGGAAATCCTAAAGCACACGCGTCCCCCTCCCCACCCTCCAGCACAGACACACCCTCTCCTTCCTACCAACCACGCAACTTTTCTTTCCCTTCCTTAAAAAAAAAAGGATTCATTCACTGAGTGCATAATGGTAACCCTTTGTTCCACTCCCCCCACTCCCCAGTCCCTGAGAGTCCGAGTTCCTCTCTGGAGCCAAGTTCCAGAGCCTGGGTTGCTAAGGCCCCTGAGAGCAGTCAGGTAGAAGCCATGGGAGGCGCCCGAGGCCCTGAAGGCAGACCACTTCTGTCTCTTCCTGCTGAGGATTCAAAGCCTCCCTCATCCGGTTGGCAGGGGACAGCTGGGCACAGCCCCCTGCTCAGAGCCCCCTGCCCCTGACCAGGTTCAGACAATACAGCATCTCCCTTGACCCCCTTTCCATTTAGGACAGGGCCACCTCTGGCCCCAGGACATTCAGCTCTCAGGGGAGCCTCTCCACCAAGCATGCTGGTCAGGCCTCTGCTGGGAAAGCTCCCTGTAGGCGAAGTTTTCAAACTCGATCTGAGACCAGTCTTAGCCGATCTGGCAGGCTCACCCAGGCTCAAGTCCTCGAAAGGCATAGACAGGCTATTTTTAGCGGGGAGACATAACTGGGGCTTTGTCTTCCTCCAAGGAGGAAGTTGCAGGGATGGGGCCAGGAGACAAGTCTCCTTACCCCTCCCCGCTTGCAGACAAGGAGGCCAGGGTAAGAACCTGTGATTCCCCACTCAGGTTATTTTTAGCCCAGGACACTTCGGCCTCTAGAAGGCCAGAAAAGCATGCCTCGGAGTGCTTTCTCATCCTGAAATAATGGGCTTGTGGTGTTCCCTCAGACTACAAAACTTCCTTTTCTTCACTGGGCACTGAAACCTCCTCCCTGGCTTTGGATGAAAGTGTGAAGCAGTTAAAATTTCTCTCTGTGCTCTCTCTGAGCCTTGTCCACAGCACAGCTCTCCTCCAAGCGGGCTGGGCCCACCACCAATAGGATTCGTCTGACCTTCAGGAAATGGCCTCATGCCCCTTCACCTCCATCTTCTTCCATCAAAATGAACCTGTGTGTAGGGCCTGGATGAACCGGCAGACTCCCCAGCCTGAAAGCATTATGACCCCTCACATTTGTCTCATACTTCCTAACTCCCCACCTCATGTTCCAACCTTATCCCTCTTAACATGGCTCACAGCTTGCGGAACACGGGCGAGGCATACGGCATTATCCAGGTTTTTTTCAGAGGAGGAAGCTGAGGCTCTGTGTGCACAAGGGCCATGCCCAAGGTCATGCTACTAAGTGGTAGCAAGGGGTTTCTTCATCCTTCTAACCTTTCCTTCGTGTGGCCATTAACTTCCACAAATGCTTTTTAAAATTATTATTATTATACTTTTTAAAATAGTTGACTTGTTTATTCACTTTCGGCTGTTTTGGGTCTTCGTTGCTTCACTGGCTTTTCCCTTTTGGTGGCAAGCAGGGGCTCCTTTCTAGTTGCTGTGCACAGGCTTCCCATTGCAGGGGCTTCTCTTGTGGCGGCACACAGGCTCTGGGGCGCATGGGCTTCAGTAGTTGCAGCCCCTGGACGCTAAAGTACAGGCTCAGTAGTTGTGGCACATGGGTTTAGTGGCTCCATGGCATGTGGGATCTTCCCAGACCAGAGAGCAGACCCACGTCTCCTGCATTGGCAGATGGATTCTTTACCACTGAGTCACCAGAGAAGCCCAGCAAATGCTTGTTAAAGGCTGTAGTTCTCACCAACGGTGATGTTGCGCCTCCCATCCCAGGGACATCAGGTAAAGTATGGAGACATTTTGTGGTTGTCACAGCCTAAGGTCCAGATACTGCTAGCATCTAGTGGGCAGACGCCAGGGGTGCTACTGAACATCCTACAATGCACAGGGCAGCCCCAACAGCAAAGCATGATCCCACCCCAAGAATCCGGAGGTTGAGAGACCTGAGTGAAGGAACACGAGAAGATGCTCAACATCGCTAATCTTCAGGGAAATGTAAGAGCATCACCTCACAGCAGTCAGAGTGGTCATCAGAAAGAACACGAACAAATGTTTGTGAGGAGGTGGAAAAAGGGGAATCCTTGTACACTGTTGGTGGGAATGTGAACGGGTGCAGCCACGATGGAGAACAGTATGAAGATTTCTCAAAAAACTGAAAATAGAGCTACCACCTGACCTAGTAGTTCCTCTCCTGGATATACATCTTGAAAAAGATACACACACCCCAGTGTTCATAGCAACAGTGTTTACCATTACTAAGATATGGAAGCAATCTAAGTATCCATCAACAGATCAACGATAAGGAAGATGCGGTACCTATATACAATGGAACGTTAGTCATAGAAAAGAATAAAATTTTGCCATTTGCAATGACACCGATGGACTTGGCATTATGCTGAGTGAAATAAGTCCAGTTCAGAGAAAGACAAATCCTAGATGATATCACTTATATGTGAAATCTAAAACATACAACAGACTTTGAGCATAACAAGAAAGAAGCAGATTCACAAGTATAGGGAACAGACTGTGGTTACCAGTGGGGAAAAGGAAGTCAGAAGGGACAGTACAGGGGTAGAGGGCAAAAGGCATTGTTATGGGATTATATGAAATCCTGTGTGTGAGGGAACCCTTTTGAAAATTGCAAAGCACTATAGAATTGAAAGACTTTCATTCAGTAAAATAAAATAATGTTAAAAGGGGAAAAAAAGGGACTTCCCTGGTGGTCCAATGGCTGAGACTTCACACTCCCAATGCAGGGACCTGGGTTCTATCTCTGGTCGGGGAACTAGATCCCACACGCCTCAACTAACACCCAGCTGAGCCACACAAATATTTGGGAAAGAAGATCACATTAAAAAAAAAAGGTGTGGCTCTGTGCTATAAAATAAAACTACTCAAACATATTCAAGCTTATCAGATGACACTACCACATAAATTATTGATTATAACACAACATACCGAGTGCAGTGTCAAGCTCTACAAGATATGTCATGAGAACATCTAGCCCAGCCTGGAGACCCAGGGAGATGATCAGGGAAGGCTTCTGCTAAGAGCTGACTTCGAGAATGGTGTTGCTTCTGCAGCCCAACACTGACATTTGCAATCTGACAGGGACCTTCTCTGCTTTATCCAGTAGCAGGACCTGAGGAAGAAGGGACAGCGAGGAGACTTCTTTCAGGACTAAAGCACTGTGGTCTGTGTGTTTTCCCTGGGGGAACCCCATCCATCACCCTATTTTCGTCTGACCTTTCCCCTTGACTGTCTCCTAGAATCGATAAGAAGATGTCAGATGCTCAGGGCAGCTACAAACTGGATGAAGCTCAGGCTGTTCTGAGAGAAACAAAAGCCATCAAAAAGGCCATCACCTGTGGAGAAAAGGAAAAGCAAGATCTCATTAAGGTACAAGACCTCCCAGTGACGGGGGCCCCATCCCTGTTTCTCCCGAGCACCTTTCTGTGCCAGGCAGGGCTCAGGTGGGCTCTTTCCATGTGCTGCCAGATCCCTGAGTTCAGAGAATA
The DNA here is from genome assembly GCA_006410875.1 of Neotragus pygmaeus. Classification (NCBI taxonomy): domain Eukaryota; kingdom Metazoa; phylum Chordata; class Mammalia; order Artiodactyla; family Bovidae; genus Neotragus; species Neotragus pygmaeus. The sequence continues at coordinate 56,033 of SJYV01032113.1, read as the reverse complement.
GACTGGAGGTTCAGAAGCAGGAAGTGACTTGCCTAGGGTCACACAGCCAGTGTCCGTGGCAGAGCCAGAACAGAAGCCCTCTGGTCGAGATTAAAGGTCACATCCTGGCCACCAGCTCTAGCCGTCTGCTTTACAGAACCAAATGGTGGGAGCTGGCTTCAGCATCACTAACCTTGGCATCAAAATGTAGCATCCTTGTAAGCATGTCGTTGCGTGTTCCGACTCTGTGCTGGGAACTGACGGTGATAGCTGTGATGTGCTGTGCCAGGCAGTTGGGCCAAGCACTTGGCCCACACCATGCCTCACTTTCCCCTTATATCAGTGCTAGATTATCCCCAGCATACAGCAATAAACTGCGCAGATCAGAGAGGAGGCACTAGAGCCAAGATTCAACCCCATCAGCACTTAACTCAGAAGCCCCTGACTTGAGGAGGGAGGCTTTACACTCTGTGACAAACAGAATAATTTCAAAGCTCCTACCAGGACTTTCGCTCCTACCAGCGAAAACACTGAAACCGGGCATTAGTGGACAGTGAGGCATCTTCCATTCATGTTTAGCAGCTAAGCGTGCCAAGCCTTAAGTCAGATAGACCAGGACCAGATCCTGGCTCTGTCGGTTGCCAGCTCCCTCATGGATTAAATGAGGGTGCACATGTGCCTGCTCAGTCACTTCAGTCATGTCCAACTCTTTGCAACCCTATAGACTGTACCCCATCAGGCTCCTCTGTCCATGGGATTCTCTAAAGCAAGAATACTTGAGTGGGTTGCCCTGCCCTCCTCCAGGGATTCTTCCTAACCCAGGGATCAAACCTGGGTTTCCTGTGGCTCCTGCACTGCAGGAGATTCTTTACCACTGAGCCACCACCGGGGAAGCCCCAAATGGGGATAATCACAGCTTATTCCTCGGAAGAGTGCGGTCAGGGTTAAATAAGATCATGGTAAAACGGACAGTTATTAAGTATTGACTAAACCAGCGCTTTACACTGGTCATCTTATCTAAACAATATGATAGTCAATGGGATAGTTATTCCCATTTTGCAGGAAAAGAAACTGAGGCACAGAGAGGTTAATCAACAAGGTCAGAGCACACAGCTAGGAAGTGGCAGAGCAGTGGATCCTGACTCAGACTGTGCAGCTCCGAAGCCATTGTCCACACTGGTTTCTCCCCTGTAAAGGGCCCAGCACAGTGCCCTCGTTGATTTCCACCCACCGGTAGCTCTTTACAGAAGTGGGGTGTCAGGGCCCCTAGTAGATTCCTAGAGTGACAGACCCAGAGCACCCTCCATGGAGGGGTGTTGCTAAGCCTGCCCTCCCCGCTCCAGAGCCTCGCCATGCTGAAGGACGGCTTCCACACCGACAGAGGCTCCCACTCCGACCTGTGGTCCAGCAGCAGCTCTCTGGAGAGTTCGGGTTTCCCACTGCCAAAACAGTACCTGGACGTGAGCTCCCAGACGGACATCTCAGGAAGTGTGAGTACACAGCACACGCCACCGGGGCCCCGAGAAACAGAGTACCCTTCTTGTTACTTGCCCGAGAGCCCGGGGCGCTCTCTGAGCCTGGGTGCTGCCCCAGCCTTCTCTTGCAGACCTCTTGGCCTCCGGATGACGTGAGCTGACGAAGTGGAGGGGTAGCCAGCTCTCACTCGCTGGCGGAATGCATCTCTAGGTGCTGCACGGAAAGCATGTTTCAAGGGTCTTTCTCAGGTTTTCCTTCTGCTGATTAGCAGCGCTGTTCTGTTTTCCTCTCACCAGCTGAGAAGCGGAAGATAGTTCCCTCCTGTTCACCCCAGAACAATGCATGTGGCTTTCAGACAGCTGCTCACCTCCCAGTTCAAAAGCTCAGCCCTGGTTAGAGCAATGAATAGTACAAGTGCTGTCCAGACATCACTCCTGAAAGTCTCAGAGCAGGACTGACCCATGCCAATCCGCAACTTAGAAGAGCTTTTGTTTTCTTGGAGCAGGTGACACTGAATGAACGAGCCTCCATGCCTAAATGCTCTTCTATGTGGTCTCTACAGTCGTATTCCCACTTGTGAGAAGCTCCATTCATGTCTGATGGGGTGAGCCTCGTAGTTTTTTGACAGGCTGGCATGGCCCACGGGGCTGCCCCCTCCATCCTCACACCACCCATTGTCCAGCCACAAGCCACCTGTGGTGAAGCATTTGTGAGGGAACCGTGTGCCCTCTTCCAAGCTCCAGGACGCTCTTGTCCCTCGCTGTGGCGTTGCTGACTGCGGGCTCCCTGAGTACGGTGGAGCCCTCCCCAGTGGGCCCAGAGTGGGTTTCTCGTGTGGTGGCGGTGCCTGTTTCCTCCTGGCCAGCTGTCCGCCACGCTCCTGCCACCTGGATGAGCTCCAAGCCTTTGGGGGCTGCAAGATGATACTCCGAGCCCTCGGCTTCTCTTCTCGAAGTGATAAATGTGTGCTTTGGGGGCTCTTCCCAGGCCTGAAGGAAAGAAATTGTTTTCTCCTAACTAGCTTCCCTGCGATTCACGCAGCCAGCTCAATAATTGGGTACTATTTTTAGCTCCTTCCCACACAAGCTGTCAAGTCTCTCAGGAGCCCGCGAAACCCAGCTCAGCCCTAGCCACCGTAACTGTGTAATTCCTGACCTGTTCTTTCCTCCAGTTTGGTACCGGCAGCAACAATCAGTTGGCGGAGAAGGTCAGATTGCGCCTTCGATACGAAGAGGCCAAGAGAAGGTAATTAGAGGCTGGGGCCCGGGGGCAGGATGGCCAAAACGTTTGTTCAGGTTTTTCTGTAAGTACTTAGAATCCAAACACACTTTCTGGCCAACCCAGTACTACTGTAGCTTGTCTGCTCTGTGCCTGCTTTTTACAAATTTCATGATGTTTAATCCTCACAAAGATTGTGAAGGTGAGTATTATCATCTTCATACTTTAGTCTTCTCTGAAATTCTGGAAATGATTATACCAGGGATGCTGAGATAAAGAGTGCAACTATGCTTTGAACCATACTTTAAACCTCAAACCTAGTAATCTTTCCACTTGCCTGCCCAAAAATCAACCTCTAAAATCAAGGCTTACCAACAACCATGTGAAGAGTTGTTTGCGAAAGAGCACAACTGGGGTTTTAGCAACAGGATAAAAAGACTACTGATACTACCCATTTCAGTGTCTCCTGCCCAACTGGGAACAAGCTCTGTTTTTAAACTGTGTAGACACCAGGGACTTTAGATATCCTGTGACTTCACAGAATCCTAGGCAATTGGGTTCCACTACTGCAAATAAAATAGTAATCAAAGCTGACAATCTTAGAGAATCTGTAACAGTCCTGACAGTGTACTAAAACATCTATGTACTCATATCTCACTTAATTTTAAAAGCAACCTTATAGCATAGCTGATCTCATATTCTCTCCATGTTAAGAGAAAAGTAAGGTCTAAGATGTTTCATGACTTTTCAAGGTAGATTCAGAATTTGAACTGGACAGTCCATGGGCTTCCTATACACGGAGCCTGTATTTCTAAGAAAGAACTCATAAGGTCTGATGGTAAATGAAGCCAAGCACATCGCACCCATCCCTCCTTAGGCTACATTGCCCAGCCCGTGGACATTCTAAGCCAGGCCAGGGAGAGTGTGGTGGTGCCCAGCCCTGCCCCTCTTCCAACAAGGAGTGAGCAGCAGAAACCCTTGGCAGCGATGACAGGAATCCCGTAGAACCTGGAAGCAAGAAAGGGAATTCATGGGCTTATTGAACTCCAAAGTGCAGGGGTAATCTCGCTTCGGGCACAGCTGGATCCAGAGTTTCCAATNAAGGAGTGAGCAGCAGAAACCCTTGGCAGCGATGACAGGAATCCCGTAGAACCTGGAAGCAAGAAAGGGAATTCATGGGCTTATTGAACTCCAAAGTGCAGGGGTAATCTCGCTTCGGGCACAGCTGGATCCAGAGTTTCCAATGATGTTACATAGACTCAGTCTTCTCTTCTCCTTCCTACTTGCTTTTGTGTTGACAGGTGTTTCTGTCAAAGCAAAAAATGACCCCCGCTCTTCTAGACTTACATACTGCCGGGCTACCATCCCCGGCAGAAATAGGACCTACCTTCCCCATACAGTTTTACAAAGCTCTGGGCATGAGACTCATTGGCTTTTCTGGGAGAGCCAGTCACTGTCGCAGGCTGGGAGGAACTGGAATTCTCTGAAGGTCCAGACATGAGTCGTGTGCCCGGCTATAGGAGGGGGACTGAGGTCAGCTCTGTGGGAACCAAGTGACCTGAAAGTATGGGAGGACATGTTGATTTCCCAAAGAAAACTTGGAATACTGTTAACAAAAGAAGCAGAAAGTGGATGCTGTTCAGGTGGGTAAAAACACACCCTGTGCACTGTTTCATCTCCCCCTAGAGATCCAGCAGAACAGCACGACTTCCGCTTGGGACAACCACTTCTTGGCCCCTCTGAACTCTGTGTATATTCCAGTTTGCAGTGGTGGCTATCTTAGATGATCAGTTACGGAGAAATGAAAGGGCTAGAATCTTTCCTTTAGGGTTGCACTGCTAAACTTCTCATTACAGAGCTTTCTGACTCATCTACCTTTATCCAACTTTGTGCCTCCTCTTTCACCTAACAGTAGTTTAAGGACAAAGAATAAAGTAGCCTGCTGAATGGGGAAGCAAAGGCTGTAGACTTGAGGCAGGGAGGGTCGGTGGCTGTAACACAAGGTCTGATTGCTGCCAAGTTTTGTCATGCGTGCCCTTCTTGAGAGTGAGTCTAGTAGATTTCTTTAGTTTCTCCTAAGGATGTGTGGCTCAAAGTTAAGGAGCAGATGTAGAGAAAGCACCACCAGAAAGTACATTCAAGAAAACATCAATTAGCAACGTAAAAGGGAAGAAAAATAAAAAAATAAAACAGGGGATATGCATATATGTATAGTTGATTCATTTTTCTATATAGCAGAAACTAACACCACGTTGTAAAGCAACTATACTGAAATTAAAAAAAAAAATTTAAGGAGTTTTCTGGTGGTCCAATGGTTAGGACTTTGTCTTTCCAATGCATTGGGTGCAGATTTGATCTCTGGCTGGGGAGCTAAGACCCCACATGCCTCTTGGCCAAAAAATAAAACATAAAACAGAAGCAGTATTATTTAAAAAATTCAATAAAGACTTTTAAAATATGTTTAAAAAATACAGAGATTGACTCTGGTGGATCTAGGACAAAAAAAAAAGAAGCATCAGTCACCCCTTCAATGTCCCATGTCTCCACCCCCGACTTGGCCATGGAACCCTATTTGGCTGGATAACAGCTACTGATATCCCAAAGCCGGTTTTGGTGGACTGCTGTATATGTGAGTATGAGATTAAGATTAATTCACTCTAAGAGTCCCTGCTGAGAAACTTGGCTGCTGCGCTGCTCCTAAGTCGCTTCAGTCGTGTCTGACTCTGTGCGACCCCAGAAACAGCAGCCTACCAGGTTCCCCCCGTCCCTGGGATTCTCCAGGCAAGAACACTGGAGTGGGTTGCCATTTCCTTCTCCGGTGCATGAAAGGGAAAAGTGAAAGTGAAGTCGCTCAGTTGTGTCCGACTCTTAGCGACCCCATGGACTGCAGCCTACCAGGCTCCTCCGTCCATGGGATTTGCCAGGCAAGAGTACTGGAGTGGGGTGCCATTGCCTTCTCCGAGACACTTGGCTGGGAAGAAGCAAATGTATATGTGGTTCTCTGTGAACTTCTCACTACGTAGCCTGGACGTCTCATCTCCAACAATGTTTTTGGTAAAATAAGAATTTGGCCACACTGTTGGCAGGTAAGATTGACTTGAGAGTCTGGAAGCCTGGGACCCCAACAAATGCTGGTCATGTGTATGACCTGCAGTTGTAGGGGAACTGCATTCTCTCTGGCTACCTGTCCCACAGGATTACCATTAGGTCCTGTCCACCCCAGGGTAGGACAGTGAAGGGGCTTCCCTGGTGGCCTGCAATGCGGGAGACCTGGGTTCGATCCCTGGGTGGAGAAGATCCCCCTGGAGAAGGGAATGGCTACCCACTCTAGTATTCTTGCCTGGAGAATCCCATGGACAGAGGAGCCTGGTAGTGATAGCTATTAATAAAAACATTTTGCAAAGACTAAATCCTGAAGAATCACATGATTGTTTTTAACTGGTTTAGCAATACTGTGAATTTTAATTTGATCCAATGATAATCATACTGAATATCTATGTAGCGCTTGGCCTTGTATAAAGAGCTCTTTTTTCTTTTTCAAGTTCTCCTTAAGGGAATGGATTGTTCCAATTTTTTTTTTAATATTAATTTTATAAGGGTTCATGTACATCTGTGCTCTTAATGATACGTTTTCATTTGGTCCTCATAACTCACCTCGCAGGTACCAGTATCATCCCCACATCCGCCACACTCTCCCTGGCCTGACTTAGAATGTCCATGGGCTGGGCGATGTAGCCTAAGGAGGGATGGGTGCGATGTGCTTGGCTTCATTTACCATCAGACCTTGTGAGTTCTTTCTTAGAAATACAGGCTCTGTGTATAGGAAGACCATGGACTGTCCAGTTCAAATTCTGAATCTACCTTGAAAAGTAATGAAGCATCTTAGATCTTACTTTTCTCTTAACATGGAGAGAATATGAGATCAGCTATGCTATAAGGTTGCTTTTAAAGTTAAGTGAGATGTGAGTATACAGATGTTTTAGTACACTGTCTGGAGGCGTGTGTGTGTGCTATGTTGTTTCGGTCGTGTCCAACTCTTTGTGACCGCACGGACTGTAGCCCATCAGCCTCCTCTGTCCCTGCGATTCTCCAGGCAAGAATACTGGAGTGGTTGCCATGCCCTCCTCCAGGGCCTCTTCCCCACCCAGGGACTGAACCTGCGTCTCTCAGGTCTCTTGCATTGGCAGGCAGGTTCTTTACCACTCCTGCCACTTGGGAAGCCCACAGACGAGGATACTGAGTCTCAAAGCAGTAAAGGGTTCCCAGCTCCTTCCCGTAACACTTCTTAATGGCCTGCAGTATACCAGGCACTGTACTAGCAGCTTGTGTTACCTAAATGATTTCTTAAGAAAGTCAGAGCCAAGACTCTAACAGGCAGCCTCTGACCTCAAGTCTGCCGTTGTTCGCAGGGTGCGGCCACTACCCTCTGGACTGAGAAGACCAGCAGCAGTGGCAGTGTCTGCTGTCATCATAGAGGGCCCGAGACTGCCACTGTTTCAGCACTTACATGCCAGACACACACAACACATAATCGCTCATTTTCACACCAGTTTTGATGCAGAAGTAACTGTTTTCTTCTATGCAAGGCTCAGGAAGTGTGCCCCACGTTACACACGTGAGAAGTGGTTAAACCAGGGAGTGAGTGCAGTACCAGCAGAAGCATTCATTGAAGGCTGGTTTAGTGTGTGCCAGAGATTGCACTTGGACATTTTATGAATTATGTCCTAAAATCTGCAACCGTTACCCCACAAGGAAGGAGGTGTCGTTATTCCCTGCAGAGTGACGAAGCAACTTGCCCAAGAGCACATAGCTAGCGGTCGGAGGCTATTGCCTGGTGACGGATCCATTTCTGTTCTATCGGGCTTCGTGTCCCTCAGGGCAAGGACACTGCCTCTACCCCCCGGCCCGGCTGAGCCGGGATTGGCATGTGGTAGGCACTGCCTGTGTTCGTTAGATAAAAATCTGTTCTTGAGACCACACACTGATCAAAAGGAAGCCAGTCAGGGTCAAAGAGGATGCTCTGAGAACGCCAGTGCTCCTCGGCCCATGTAACCTTGGCAACACAGTCTGTCCCGCTGCTCCTGGGTTGCCACTGAGCACACCGGTCAATGCTCACCCTCTTGGCCCGCAGGATCGCCAACCTGAAGATCCAGCTCGCCAAGCTTGACAGTGAGGCCTGGCCTGGAGTGCTCGACTCTGAGAGGGACCGGCTGATCCTCATCAATGAGAAGGAGGAGCTACTGAAGGAGATGCGCTTCATCAGCCCCCGGAAGTGGACCCAAGGGGAGGTGGAGCAGCTGGAAATGGCCCGCAAGCGGCTGGAGAAGGACCTGCAGGCGGCCCGGGACACCCAGAGCAAGGCGCTGACTGAGAGGTGGGGCTGGGCTGGGGGGCACGGGGCCCTTCCCTGCTGCTGGGCATCGTCCAGCCCCCCAGCGAGAGGGATAACCTGGGACGTCCAGGCTCCGCTCTGAGAGCACAGTTTAGAGAGCTCATCACTTTCCAGAATAGCAAATCTAGGGAAGTGACTCACCAGCCAACCATCCCAGAAGTTTACCAGAGGGAATCACATTACCAAGACGTCTGCTCACATGCAGATTTTCAGAAATTCTCTTCTGAGATAAGCTCTGTGTAATTTACAGCAGTTGTTCTCCAGCTTTGGGACAGTGACTCACATATTATTGCCGAATAGACAAAAGTTTCACAAACAGTGCGTAGTCTTTCTGTGTGACAGTCCTCTGATACTTTCTTGTATATTGCGTCTCTCTTCACACCGGTTGTGGCCCACTAAATTGGTTTTGCCCTGTGCTAAGGAATTGCAATTTGCAGTTTGAAAAACACTGGTTTAGATGGGGCTTGCAAACTGAGATGCTGATAGGGGTCAAGCAGGTGATATAAATGCCAGAGGCCACTTGGCCATGGGCCGTGTTAGACTGCAGTGCACAGACCCCAGGTGTTGTCTACAGCCTCCAGGAAGTAAGTACAGACTCCAGGCCGCTAGAGGCCCCATTTTTCAAGAAAAGAGTTCTTTTTTTTCTTCAATATTGGCAACTAATCCAAAACCATTTTTAACACCCTAGAGGCTAAATTAGCTTCATCTGTGGGTTTGATTTAACATGAAAGCCACTGGTTTACATTCTCCGGTTTAGACTGTATAGTGAAAGTCACTCAGTTGTGTCCGACTCTTTGCGACCCCATAGACAGTCCATGGAATTCTCCAGGCCAGAATACTAGAGTGGGTAGCCTTTCCCTTTTCCAGGAGATCTTCCCAATCCAGGGATCAAACCCAGGCCTCCTGCATTGCAGGCAGATTCTTTACCAACCACGACAGACTTTAATTCTTTAGTGTCTCACTAGCCTCCACACCCATACTGCACAGAGCACATCTCTGTGTTCAGAGTCCTACAGGTGGTCCTTCAGTCCCCAGCTTCTCCATTCATATAAGAGATGTTTTGTGGCACATATTTTGTATGCAAGGCAATTTGGAGGATTCAGAAGTGAATAGGTCATGATCTCTGCTCTGATACTCTTAAAGTGTATTCAGTTATTTTCACTTTTTTTTTTGGAAGCAGACTTTATTGGACAAAGTCCCTGACGTTAATCTCTTGGACAGAGGAATCTGTTGTTTAGTCGCTCAGTCGTGTCCAGTATTTTGCCACCCCATGGAATGGACTGTAGCACGCCAGGCTTTCCTGTCCTTTACCATCTCCCGAAGCTTGCTAAAATTCATGTCCATTGAGTTGGTGACGTCATCCAACCATCTCGTCCTCTGTCGTCCCCTTCTCCTCCTGCCTTCAGTCTTTCTTAGCATCAGGGTCTTTTCTAATGAGTCAGCTCTTTGCATCAGGTGGCCAAAGTATTGGAGGTTCAGCTTGAGCATCAGTCCTTCCAGAGAATATTCAGGAATAAATAGTCCTTCCAATATATGCAGCATCAGTCCTTCCAATGAATATTCAGAGGAGCCTGGCAAGCTACAGTTCGTAAGAGTCGGACATGTCCTAGTGACTAAACCACCACCACCACCACCACCACCTGCCCTTAAGGAGCTACAGTTGAAGACGTGCTGTGCTTAGTCGCTCAGTCCTGTCCGACTCTTTGCCACCCCATGGACTGTAGCCCACCCGGCTCCTCTATCTGTGGGATTCTCCTGGCAAGAATACTGGAGTGGGTTGCCATGCCCTCCTCCAAGGGATCTTCCCAACCCAGGGATCGAACCCAAGTCTCCTGCATTGCAGGCAGATTCTTTACTGTCTGAGCNTGGACTGTAGCCCACCCGGCTCCTCTATCTGTGGGATTCTCCTGGCAAGAATACTGGAGTGGGTTGCCATGCCCTCCTCCAAGGGATCTTCCCAACCCAGGGATCGAACCCAAGTCTCCTGCATTGCAGGCAGATTCTTTACTGTCTGAGCCTCCAGGGCAGCCCAGAATTGAAGACAGTGGTTTTCAAACTTGTTGTGGGGTGGGCATGGGCAAGAGGGGAAGGGATGAGCAGGGGCATTCCTCTTTCCAGTGTACTCAGAGGCAGAAGCCCAGTTTATAAAGCAGATTAAGCTGGCTGGGCCAGTGGCAGCAGGCCAGGTGTCCTAGGCACCCAGCTGTGCTCTCTGTATCACCCTGTGATGGGGGCTAGGATGCTTTCAGGGAGCCTCCACTGTGCTAAGGCACCCTGCTTGCAGCCCCACCCTGGTAACTGAGTGAGCTCTGTCTGCCTATGGCAGGGTGCCAGATGGGTCAAGTTGACCCGCCTCTGCCTGGCCTCCTGTAAGCACATCAAAGAGTCCAGTTGACTGTCAGTGGTGGGAAATCTTTCCCCACCAAGCCCCTTGTCAGAACTATTCGCAGGGATGTGTCACTTTCCTCACCTTTTCCTTCTCCTGGGAGGAGTGGCTGATTGCTGATACACCACCAGGCGGTGGGAGGAGGAGGAAAAGGCTTCAGTAGCTGGTGGTTTATAGCCCTAGGAAGCACCTTCTAGAAATCTCCTGTAGTACCAAGCCCTGTCCTGCTTTCCCATGGCTCTGCAGCTTGGGGACGAGGCCTCTGACACGACACCGTTTTGCCTTTAGTGTCATTTGAAAGAATAAATGGTTAGCCAACCTGAGCAGGCCCTTACAGGCCTCTGCATGTATCTCCTAATGTGTCTGCCAGTCCTCTGGGTTCCTGACTTGCTCCCAGGCCCTCCAGCTATCACTGGGAAGCCCTCAGCTATTCATCATGCTCACAGCCAGCAGCTAAAAAGAACAGATCCGTGACAGCCTTACTCCTTGGTGCGTTAGTAGAAATACCCTTTCTACCACTGACCTTGAGCAAGTCATTGACCATATGGACTTCATCTGCCTATAAAGAAGATAACAAGAAAAAGATAACAAGGAAAAAAAAGATAATTACATTATATACAAATATTTATATATTCTGAAGGCCGATGGTTAGACCAGATTGTGAACTGAGGCTCTTCTCTAATTAAATTTTGGTTTCTTGAAATTAGGATTGGATTATGCTGTTAGAACTCCCTAAAGTGAAAGTGTTAGTTGCTCAGTCATGTCTGACTCTTTGTGATCCTAGAGCCTGTTGCCCGCCAGGCTCCTCTGTCCATAGGATTCTCCAGGCAAGAATACTGGAGTAGGTTGCCATGCCCTCCTTCAGGGAATCTTCCCAACCCAGGGATTGAACCTGCGTCTTAAGAGTCTCCTGCAATGACAGGTGGGTTCTTGACCACTAGTGCCACTTGGGAAGCCTATACTACATGCAAAAGATACCATTATGTACCAGATTCTGTAACCTACGTCATCTCATCTAAGCCTCCCAGCAACCCTGAGATTAATCTTCGTTTCATAGATGAGGAAACTGAGGCTCACCCGATATCACCGAGGCACAGAGCCGGGATTACTACCCAGGCTGCTGCCCACTTAGAAGACCTTTTATTGTTGCCTTCAGCATCATCTTTCAAAGGTCTGACTGCTCTCCTGGAACAGTGAGTCCACACAGCCCATCCAGGGAAGCCAGAACCTCCAGTCCATGGCAGCTGCTGAGCGGCTGACTCGAGGTCCCAGAGAGCAGGGTCTCCTGGGTCACACAGAGAGAAGCCAGGGAAAGCCTCGGGAAGGACAGGACTGATGGCTTGAGCCCCTGCAGGGGAGAGAGGAGAAAGCCCACCCATACGTCTTCATCTGTGTTCTTTGCCTCCAGCGCCCTGACTGTCTGCCTTCATCTTCTGACCCTCTTGTTCTCTATCTAGGTTTCTTTCTCTATTTGGTTCTCAGGCATACATGCTCAGTTGCTAAATTCATGTCCGACTCTTTGCAGCCCCGTGGACTGTAATCCACCAGGCTCCTCTGTCCATAGAATTTTCTAGGCAAGAATACTGGAGTGGGTTGCCGTTTCCTTCTCCAGGGGATCTTCCTGACCTGGGGATTGAACCCATGCCTCTTGTGTTTCCTACACTGGATTCTTTACCACTGAGCCTCCAGGGAAGCCATGCTCCACTCGTTCTTCTCTCTCTCTTTAAATGGGACAGAGGTGACTTCCCAGTGGCTGAGACTCTGGGCTCCCAATGCAAGGACCCTGGTTCAATCCCTGGTCAGGGATCTAGATCCCACATCCCACAACTAAGAGTTTGGATGCTGCAACAAAGATTGAAGATCCCACATGCCACAACTAATACTCGGCACAGCCAAATAAATTCAATAAATAATTTTTTTTAAGTGGGACAGAGGATGAAATGGTTGGGTAGTGTCCCTCACTCAATGGACATGAGTTTGAGCGAACTCTGGGAGATAGTGAAGGATGGGGAGGCCTGGTGTGCTGCAGTCCATGGGATCACAAAGAGTCGTATACGACTTGGCAACTGAACAATTGTACTCCTAACCTGCACACAACAGTCTCTCTGTTCAAGGTGGCTTTGATTAGGCCAGAAAGAGACACATCCAGGAACAGCACACCATAGGGCCTGCCAAACCCCAATCAGGAATCGGTGAG
>SJYV01032113.1:11529-43285 GCA_006410875.1 Neotragus pygmaeus | reverse complement strand
TGTGCCTGGCACACCGCAGGTGCTCAGAAGTGCTGGCCCTGAGGTTGGAACACCCGAATCTGTCCTCCTTGTGCTGCGTGGAGGTCAGGAGCTGTCCTATTCATCTTGGCAGCTCTGAACTTTGCAATGGCCCTGGCACACTGTCAGCACCCATTACTTGGGGAGGGAAGGAATGTGCAGCGTGTGCTGAGTCAGAGTCCTGGGTCAGAGACTTCAGAGGGCCTCTGTCAAGTGCAGGAGAGATGAGCTGACTTAGGAGTGCAGTGGGATGGGCAAGTAGGAGAGCCAGTGCTTAAATCCTTCTTCCCCTTCTTGTCCTCCCGCGAGGGCCCAGGGTCTGTGGTATTGTCCCAAGTGTGTAGGAAGTGATCTGGAAAGCATCACTATAGTGATGGGAATGGTAGTCATAGTAACTGAGGATAGCAGTACGGGTTTCTAGGGCACTTTCCCTGCCCCAGTCTCCATACTAAGGATTTCCCTATATCATCTCCTTGTGTCCTCCCAACAAAATAGGTGTTATTATCCCCATTTTACAGATAGGGAATGCAGGGCTTAGAGGGAATAAATCAGCATCCCAGTGTCACAAAGCAGTGTGTGATTTGAACCCCGGTGGTTTGCCTGTGGAGTCTGAGATGTTAGACACAGACTCCTCTGCCACCTTTTCCTTCACCCCAAAACACGCAGGACCTTGCTGTAAAGGTCAGAGATAGTGGGATTTTGGTGGGACCATCTTAAAACAACAGGGGATCCATAGTACATGTTGGGATGACAGTATCCTGATTTCTGAAGCCCGTCTTTTCCACCCCCCCTCTTCCTCCAGCTGTGAATACGGCTCAGGGGTGCGGCCTGAAAGTGGCCTGTGTCTCTGCTGCCGTGTCAGATGAATCCGTGGCCGGGGACAGTGGTGTGTATGAGGCTTCCGTGCAGAGGTGGGTCCCTGAGTCCCGGGCCCCCTCCAGAGTATGGGAGGAACCCACAGGAGGATGGGGGGCTAGAGATACTTCATGTCTGGGAGACTGCTGATTTCCCTGAGTGCCGTCAAGGAGCGTGTGGCCAGGGAGCAAATATTGGGGAAAGAGCAGCCCCCTTGAGAGAGGGATCTAAAGTCTCTGTGGGCAGGCAGGGTCCACAGGGAGGTTCAGCAGACCCAAACCTTCCTCCTCGAGAATCTGCTGCTCCCTCCCAGAGAGAACCCTGTCTCTGGAAAATGACTTTGGCCCCAGGTCACTGCAGACCAGCCTGACCCTCTCTCTGTCTTCCCTGTGTTGCCTTCCAGGCTGGGTGTCTCGGAAGCCGCTGCTTTCGACAGTGATGAATCAGAAGCAGTGGGTGCCACCCGGGTTCAGATTGCCCTGAAGTAAGTGGCAGGGAGGGCGGGGCAGAGGGGTGTGGTCTGCACTGGGTCCCCTCCTCCCCCTTCTGCAGCGTGTCCAGCATTTACCCTCCTCCAGAACCAGCAGGTCCCGCTGACAGCTGTGGGCTTCTAACTAAAGGTGGGGGTCTCTTTCTATGCCTCCCAGCTCCACATTTCACAAAAGAGAAAAAAACAGGGTTTGAAGACTGTACCTGCTCGGTGTCACTGAGCTGGGCAGGGGCCAAGCCGGGCAGGGACCGAGACCACCCGCCTCTTGGTGTGTTTGGTCATCATCGTTACTACAGCTTTTTCTTATCATCTCATCTGGACTGAAGTCAACCCCTCGGGGGCTACAGCCTAGGTTTCCTGTTGTTGCTCATCTCTTGATGGGGAATGGTCTTGATTATTTTTAAATAGGAATTCATTGCCTACATTTAGCTCTCAGGAAATTTTACACAACCTCTGGCTTCCCTTTAAAAAATCAGACTGACAGCTCTGGACCCGTGTCCCCGCATGGTGGCAAACACTGGGTCAGTGATCTCTAGCTCACCAGGGTCCCAGAGCCGTCAGCAGCTCCGTCCGTGATAATTAAGGGAGAGAGAAATAAATGTGTTACCAACAGGTGCTCTGTATGCCCCCTTTTCATTTCAGGTATGATGAGAAGAATAAGCAGTTTGCAATATTCATCATCCAGCTGAGCAACCTTTCTGCTTTGTTGCTGCAGCAAGACCAAAAAGTGTGAGTGTGTAGCTGACGGACTGTGTAACATCCTCTCGCCCTCTGCGCCCATCCCAGGGGACACTCTCCTTTCTGCCCTGCTCCGACCACGGGCCCCTACACCGCCGTGGGTGGTCAGTGCCGGTGACCATGAGGCGCAGTCAGGGCCAAGAGCGTGGGTGCAGGCAGGGTGGCAGACACGCTCAGTCTAAAGAGGAGAGCCCCAGACAGCTTTCCATGTGCGTCTTGAGCCCCGACCAGGTGCCAGCACTAAGAGTGGGG
The DNA here is from genome assembly GCA_006410875.1 of Neotragus pygmaeus. Taxonomy (NCBI): domain Eukaryota; kingdom Metazoa; phylum Chordata; class Mammalia; order Artiodactyla; family Bovidae; genus Neotragus; species Neotragus pygmaeus. Next base: position 40,932 of record SJYV01032113.1, on the reverse strand, counting down.
TGGCGAGCAAACCCCTGTCCTTGTGAACTTGAAGCCTGGTGAAGGAGGAAGTCACAACCCCTTTTGTCTGCTCTAAGCACTAGTGTTTCGTGTAGAAAGAGCCAGGCCTGCCTTTCTCAAGAGCCAGTTCCCATCAGCGAGATTCTGTGGGCAGGCCGTGATGGGTGTTAACTCTACGGCTAATAATACAGCAGAGACCTGCACTGTGTGCCTCTCGGCTCTGCCTGGTACAGACAGGTTTCTGTTTCGTTGAGCTCATCTGCCTCCATGCCCCTCCTTTGCTAGACCGTAGGCCTTGAGGGCAGCACGATGAGCTTCTGTCTCTCTGCTCTGCACCCGGCCAGCGCCTGGGGCATGACATGTGGGAAGGAGGAAGACAGGCCCAAAAGCAGGCAAAACAGAAGGCAGACGAGATTGGACACACAGCGACTGGGGAAATGACAAACTCATGTCCTCTGTGGCTTCCTGGGGGATTTGCAGCAGCTGTGTAGCCTAAGGCCTGAGCCCCCGACCTGGGCCGACCTGACCCCGGCTGTCGTGCATGCCCGCCCCTCTAGGAACATCCGAGCGGCTATCCTTCCGTGCTCCGAGAGCACCACCTGCCTCTTCCGGACCCGGCCCCTGGATGCCGCGGACACCATGGTGTTCAACGAGGTGTTCTGGGTGTCCATGTCCTACCCAGCCCTGCACCAAAAGACCTTAAGAGTCGACGTCTGTACCACCGACAGGTGCCACCTGGAGGAGTGCCTGGTGAGAGCTCTGTCTTCTTGATCCTTCTTGATCCTTCAGGGAGAAGGCTTGGGGCAAACACAGCTTGTACCAGCCCAGCTCTTCGTGGGTTCTGGGTAGACTTATTGGGAGCAGGGGAGAGAGAGCAGGGAGCTCCTTTATCTGCTGTGGAATTGTGGGGCCTCATCCCTTCCTTGGGCCTGAAGCTGAGCCACCCGCCTTCCCCGCCATGTGGCCTGAGATGCTTTAATTGTCTCAGTTTCCTTATCTGTAAAACCAGCTAACCCTGACTATTTCATGGGTGGTTCTCTGGAGACTGAATGAAGCGCTCAACCAGTGCCCCTCGAACTTTCCCGTGCACACAAGTTACCTGGTTAAAATGCAGATTCTGATGCATCAAGTCTGGGCAGCAAGATTCTGTATTTCTCTCAAGCTCACAGGCGACGCTGGTGCTGCTGGTCCCCGTAGCAAGGATGTAAAGAAATGAAGTGTCTACACACACTGGTTCTCACTGGTTCTCAGTTCCCATCAACTTCCTGCTCAGCTGGGATTCATAACAGCTTCATTGCCATTTATATTGTTGTTATTATTACTGGCAGTAATGCAACAGCTTGTATTAATTGGATGCAGTTTATATGGTAGGCTCTGAATTGAACTACATACTTGTATTATTTCTGTTGATCTTCCCTACAAATCTTATAAACTAGGTACCATACTATTATATCAGTGGGGAAACTGAGACACAAAGAACGTTCTCAAGGTCAGAACAGAGTTAGAACGCAAGCAGGTCCACTCATGTCAGACCCTGGAATTTTCTCTGGGTCAGCACAGTGCTCCCTGGAGGAACCCAATACACGAGATGGTGACTCAAGGATTTGGTAACCAGGGTGGGTGCTGCTGAAGGACAGAGCAGAAAGCTTTTCCTAATCCAGCCTCCAAGAAATTCCCTGGTCGCCTAGTGGTTAGGATTCTGGGCTTTCACTGCCATGACCCAGGTTCAGTCCCTGACTGGGAAACAGAGATCCTGCAAGATGCATGGCACGCCCCAAAATATACATCTTTATTTATTTCTATAATATTAATTTCTATTCTGAAGAATAGAATAGAAATTAAATACAAAGTTTTAAAAAAAAAAAAAAAACTAACAAATCCAGGCTCCTCCAGTGAAGCGTTTCCTCAGTCCTGAGCATTCCTAAATGAGAAGAGACTCAACCCTGTTTTTTCCTCCTAATTGGAGGCCTTTTATTCCTCCTTCCTAATTGAAGTCTGGCCATTGCTGGTTGCCATGGCAGCAGCCGAAGTGCTCATCCCAGCGTGCCTGGTCTCCATCCATGGCCAACCGGAGCCTCCGTCTCCCATGTCCCGTGGGGACGTGGAATGTCAGGCTCTCGTGTTTGGTGGCTGGAGGACGCATGGAAGGGAGACGCATGGAGGAAGGGCTGTCGGCTGCCACACGCTGCCTCCCCGCACNTCCTCCTTCCTAATTGAAGTCTGGCCATTGCTGGTTGCCATGGCAGCAGCCGAAGTGCTCATCCCAGCGTGGCTGGTCTCCATCCATGGCCAACCGGAGCCTCCGTCTCCCATGTCCCATGGGGACGTGGAATGTCAGGCTCTCGTGTTTGGTGGCTGGAGGACGCATGGAAGGGAGACGCGTGGAGGAAGGGCTGTCGGCTGCCACACGCTGCCTCCCCGCACTGCTGAGCTGGTGGCACCCCGATCTGTTTTGAGCCACGTAACCAGCCGGGCAAGGACAGTAGTACTCATCCTGAGCAGCATCTGTGTGTCTAGTTCTGGGCTAAGAACTTTGAGTGCCGTATCTCATTTAATCCTCACAACAGGGAAGCAATATTAGCATTAGGTCCNAGGTGAGTGATCACACCATCGTGATTATCTGGGTCATGAAGCTCTTTTTTTGTACAGTTCTTCTGTGTATTCTTGCCACCTCTTCTTAATATCTTCTGCTTCTGTAAGATCCATATCATTTCTGTCCTTTATCGAGCCCATCTTTGCATGAAATATTCCCTTGGTATCCCTAATTTTCTTTAAGAGATCTCTAGTCTTTTCCATTCTGTACTTTTCCTCTATTTCTTCGTATTGATCACGGAAGAAGGCTTTCTTATCTCTCCTTGCTATTCTTTGGAATTCTGTATTCAGATGCTTATATCTTTCCTTTTCTCCTTTGCTTTTTGCTTCTCTTCTTTTCACAGCTATTTGTAAGGCCTCCCCAGACAGCCATTTTGCTTTTTTGATGGGGATGGTCTTTTCCCCATTTCTTTTCCATGGGGATGGTCTCCTATCTCCTGTATGATGATCCCCATCTCCTGTATGATGTCACAAACCTCCATCCATAGTTCATCAGGCACTCTATCAGATCTAGTTCCTTAAATCTATTTCTCATTTCCACCATATAATCATAAGGAATTTGATTTAGATCATACCTGAATGGTCTAGTGGTTTCCCTGCTTCAATTTAAGTCTGAATTTGGTAATAAGGAGTTCATGATCTGAGCCAGAGTCAGCTCCTGGTCTTGTNCCCATTTGGCAGGTAAGGGATCAAGGCCCAGAAAGGCTGATTAAGCAGCTCAGGTCATCCAGTAAGTAGGTAAAGAAGTCTGGATTTGAACACAGATTCCAACTTCCTTGTGTTGCCATCACACTGTGTGTGTGATCAGTTGTTCAGTCAAGTACAACTCTTCGACCCCATGGACTGTAGGCTCCTCTGTTCGTGGAATTTCCCAGGCACGAATACTGGAGTGGGTGGCCATTTCCTTCTCTAGGGGATCTTCCCAACCCAGGTATTGAGCCGGTGTCTCCTGCACTGGCAGATGGATTCTTTACCACTGTGCTACCTGAGAGCCATCACATACCCTATTGGATTACGGGTTTGGATGGAATGTGTGTCTTGCCCTCCCCAATATCATGGGCACCAGTTCCTCAGTCACTTTATGATGGTGTCTCAGGGTCACAGGCTTTCCAGGCAGGTGCTGATTGCTCGCCCTTCAACTGTGCAGCTTCTGTAAAGGCAGCCCACTGCCCAGGCCCACTCATACCCTAGAGCTAACCATTATAACCCTCCCTTGCTCCTTTTTTCACTTTGCCATCAACACTTGGCAAAACCCTAGCTCTGTCAAAGTGAACTCTCCCCTCCTGCCTGCCCATGCAATTGGAGAAAAACACACACAGCACCAAATTCTCATCCTCTCCTTTCTCCTCACCCTTACTCTCCCTCTGCTGAGGCCCTTGCTTTATACCCAATCCTGGAACAGTAGAAGGAACCAGAAGAGAGCCCCCGCAGCTGCCCCGCCGCAGCTGGCTCTTCTTGCAGGCTCTGTGGTTCCTCCCAGAGCTCAGGGGTGGGCCCTCCACACTCCATCCATGGCCATCCTCGCTCCAGGTCATCATGCCAACCCTCACCCTTCTGCTCTGTTCTCTGTCTCCAGTTTTCCCTCCTCCACTAGATCGAACTTCTCGATATACCTCTCCATATATATGCTGTTATTAATCCCATGTTGTAAAAAAAAAAAATTTTTTTTACCCCATTTCTTCCTCCAGCTACTACATTACTTCTTTTGTTTTCTCTGTAGCAACACATGAACGAGGTGTGTGTGTTTTCTCTGCATCTCAGACCACATGGGCTCTGGCCCTCATCGTTCCACCAAAAATGTGTTCATCAGGGTCATTGGGGACCTCCTCGTTGCTAAATCCAGTGGCCAGCTCTCTCCATCCTCGTGTCTCTTGGCCTGTCTGCAGTGTTTGGCGCAGTTGCTCACTCCATCTTCTTCGACATCCTTTGCCCTGACTTGGCTTCCTGGACCGCTCGCTCTCTTAGCCTCCTTCTCCCGTCACTGGCTTCTCTGTCCGTCCGCTCTGTGGATTCTTGCTCATTTCTCTGACCTCTCCCCGTTCGAGGGCCCCAGGACTCAGGCCTTGCTCTCCTCCCCTTTTCTACTTGCATGCACTGCTTCGTGGATCTTGTCCTGTCCCCTGGCTTTCAAACACAATTCCATGTAATAGCGCCATCCTGGGTCTCCCCACTCATCTCAGTGCTGTATGTCCGCTGTCTCTTCCATCTTTTCTTGCATATCCAGTCAGCATCACCCATCATGTGTGCACAGCATACCCCTGAGCTTTCCTTCCATGTCTTCCGTGTCTCAGCTGAATGCAACCCCATTCATTCATCCATTGCCTAAGCCAGAGACCTCAGGGTTGTCTTGGACCCCTTTCTTCCTCTTGTACCCCACATTCAGTCCTTCAGGAACTCCTATCGCTGCCTTCAGAACTCCTATCGCTGCCTCTAGATTCCAGCCACTTCTCCCGTGCTCCTGACCACCACCATCTCTCACCTGATAGTTGCAGAATCCCCTCCCAGGTCTCCCTGCTTCTGTTCTTGCCACCCTTCATCTCTTTCCAACACAGTTGCCAGGGTGATCCTATCAAATCGCAGATGAGTCCATCTAGTTTTCTCCTTGAGTCCTTAGGAAAGCTTATGTCTCCACCCAGAGTCAACACCCAGGCCTTTGCCTGCTCTCCCCAGGTCCTCTGAGGTTCTGCTCCTTGCTACCTCTCAGATTTGATCCCCGAGACTCTTCCTCCAGCCTCCTTGTGCCCCTAGAATACACCCCACACCTCCTTTTCCAGCCTTTCTCACTGCCATCCTTTTTGAATGTAATTCTTTTCTCCTGGACATTGATGGGCAAAAGTCACTCTCTCACCCTATTCTGTTCTTGACCCAGATGTCACCTTCTCCGTGAGGACTTCCTTCCACCCTACGTAAAGTCACATTGCCCCCTCCACCCTCTTATCCCCACCTCTGCACTTTGCCTGTGTCATCTTCTCTGCAGCACTTTATATCACTTAATATTTCTCTGTATCGTAGGTATTAGAGTGCAAGTTATTTTCACATTTTTATCATCTCTGAAATCAAGATGCAGTGTGTACTAGCTGGCAGGTCATATTCTAATTGGTAACTATTTTTCTTTCTTAGTGATACATGAAATAAGAGTACTCTATAATTGATGGCATCTTAGACTCTATGAGACACAATATAGAAGTTACTTACTGATTATCTGATTCCCCCAGTCTGGAATATAAACTCAGGAGGGCAGGGATTTTTCTCTGCCTTAAATCCCACTGTGTTCCCAACACCCAGAACAGTGTCTGACACATAGAGGCAACTGGACAAATGTGTGTGTGTCAAGTAAATGATTGAATAAATGCGTAGATGCTGCCAAAGTGCATCCAGTTTACTGAGGCAGACCATCCACACCGATGAGGCAGCCCCAAGTGATTGCTGCTGTTGTTGTTCAGTCACTCAGTCGTGTCCGACTCTTTGCGACCCCACGGACAGCAGCATGCCAGGCCTCACTGTCCCTCACCATCTCCTGGAGCTTGCTCAAACCTGTATCCATTGAGTCGGTGATCCCATCCAACCATCCTGTCCTCTGTCATCCCCTTTGCCTCTTGCCTACAACCTTTCCCAGCTTCAGGGTCTTTTGTAATGAGTCGGCTCTTCACATTAGGTGGCCAAAGTATTGGAGCTTCAGCATCAGTCCTTCCAGTGAATATTCNCCAGGCCTCACTGTCCCTCACCATCTCCTGGAGCTTGCTCAAACCTGTATCCATTGAGTCGGTGATCCCATCCAACCATCCTGTCCTCTGTCATCCCCTTTGCCTCTTGCCTACAACCTTTCCCAGCTTCAGGGTCTTTTGTAATGAGTCGGCTCTTCACATTAGGTGGCCAAAGTATTGGAGCTTCAGCATCAGTCCTTCCAGTGAATATTCAGGATTGATTTCCTTTACACTTGACTGGTTGGATCTCCTTGTAGTCCAAGGGACTCTCAGGAGTCTTCTCCAACACCACAGTTCAAAAGCATCAATTCTTCAGCACTCAGCCTTCTTTATGGTCCAACTCTCACATCCATACATTACTACTGGAAAAACCATAGCTTTGACCATACGGACCTTTGTCAGCAAAATAATCTCTACTTTTTAATATGCTGTCTAGGTTTGTTGATAGCTTTTATTCCAAGGAGCAAGAGTCTTGTAATTTCGTGGCTGTTGTAGACTGTATCTTGTTGGAATTAGACTGTACCTTGTTGGACACCTCTCTACATTAGTACCTAGAAATCTTCCTTATTTTTTGTACATACCTATGGAATAACTGTGTAAATATAGGTTACAGTTTATTCCCCCAGTCTCTTGTTACTAGAGCTTTGAGTTGTTTTCCTTGACATCAGTCTTGGCGATTATCTTTCTCAACTCTAACACCAAAAACAAAAAACAACACGTGCAACTACCTCAAACTAAAAAGCTTCTGCACAGCAGAACTTTCATTTTCACCAATAAAATGAAAAGGCAACCTACTGAATGGAAGAAAATATTTGCAAATTGTATATCTGATAAAGAGTTAATCTCTGAATAACCCATGAAAGAACAGTGTTAGTCACTCAGTTGTGTCTGACTCTTTTGCGACCCTATGGACTATAGCCCACCAGGCTCCTCTGTCCATGGGGGTTCTCCAGGCAGAGTACTGGAATGGATGCTCATTCCCTTCTCCAGGGGATCTTCCCAACCCAGAGTTCGAACCTGGGTCTCCCCCCATTAGAGGCAGATTTTTTAACCATCTGAGCCATCAGAGAAGCCATCCTTAAAATTAATATCTAAATAGATCTTAACCTATACAATTCGGTGAACAAATAAGTCAGTGAATGAGTGAGTTATTAGAAATACTCAGCCATTTCTTCCTCCCAGGAAGCTTCTATCTCACCTGGAGTGGTGTTTTACCTACTTTCCCCAGAATACCTTGTCACTCCCTGCTTCTGCTTTTTTCCCATCCTCCACAGGGAGGCGCCCAGATCAGCCTGGCTGAGGTCTGCCGGTCCGGTGAGAGGTCGACTCGCTGGTACAACCTCCTGAGTTACAAATACTTGAAGAAACAGAGCCGGGAGCCCAAACCAGCGGGAGCCGTGGCCCCCATCCCAGGGCCTGAAAGCACGGTGAGCTGGACCACAGCTTTGCACCCTTCTCCTATAAAAGGCAGCACCTAGTCGGCTGGAAGGAAAAGCCTCTCCCAGAGTTGGAGATGGCTGGACATCAGAGGCGGGGGTGTGTGTGTGTGAGTCACTCAGTCACTCACTGTCCGACTCTGGGTGACCCCATGGACTGTAGCCTGCCAGGCTCCTCTGTCCATGGGATTCTCCAGGAAGAATACTGAAGTGGGTTGCCATTCCCTTCTCCAGGGGAATCTTCCCAGCCCAGGGCCTGAACCAGGGTCTCCTGCATTGCAGGCAGATTTTTGTACCCTCTGGGCCAGCTGGGAAGCATGGACATCAGAGGTGGAGTAATTATTAGAGAAAAAACTGAGTCTCAGAGATATTAAATAATTTCTTCCACAGGCTTCCTCAGCGTGGACACCACTCGGTGGGATAATCTCCCTGACTACTTGATCTCCTTGCAGCTGTAGACCTGTAATTCTGTCTCATGCAAACACTAACCAGAAATTTTGTCCATATATACAGAGGTTATTTTCAGTAGAACTGCCAGTCAGAAGAACTAGGGACCATATTTCCAGTTGATGTAACCTTATGGCAAGATGCTTGCCCACTCTGGTCTTCAGTTTTACCCTCCGTTCACTGGGAGGGTGATAGGGTCTGATTCCTGCCAGGTGGGGCTCTGCCTGCCTTGCACAGAGGACTCATCGGCCTTTGTCTCTGCAGGATGCTGTGTCTGCTCTGCTGGAACAGACAGCCGTGGAGCTGGAGGAGAGGCAGGAGGAGAGGAACAGTACGCAGACCCTGGAAGACACCTGGTAAGTGAGGGCGCCCCTGGGAACTGACCCGGCTTGGACCTGAGCCCAGGGATGAGATCCCCAGGCACCAGGGCAACCAAGAGAAGTGTTCCCCTGTGAAAACGGAGATCCTCTCTCAGTGGGTCGCTATAGGCAACAAGGCAGTATATAGCCTGGTACAGTGTTTCCCAAGTCCCTTCCCAGTTTGTGATTTTATGTTCCAGCAATTATTCATACTGGTTCACATGTTAGTGTTTATTTTGGTTCAGAAGAATTCCTAAGAAGCTTTATATTACTAGAAGTGGAAATAAGCATGAAAGTGAGAGTCGCTCAGTCGTGTCCAACTCTTTGTGGCCCCATGGACTATACAGTCCATGGAATTCTCCAGGCCAGAATACTGGAGTGTGTAGCCTGCTCCCTTCTCCAGGGGATCTTCCCAAACCCGGAATCGNGGAAATAAGCATGAAAGTGAGAGTCGCTCAGTCGTGTCCAACTCTTTGTGGCCCCATGGACTATACAGTCCATGGAATTCTCCAGGCCAGAATACTGGAGTGGGTAGCCTGTTCCCTTCTCCAGGGGATCTTCCCAAACCCGGAATCAAACCCAGGTCTCCCACATTGCAGGCAGATTCTTTACAAGCTGAGCCACAAGGAAGCCCAAGAATATTGGAGAGGGTAGCCTATCCCTTCTCCAGCAGATCTTCCCGACCCAGGAATCGAACTGGGGTCTCTTGCATTGCAAGCAGGTCCCTTACCAGCTGAGCCAAAAGGGAAGTGGAAATAAGTATAATTTGCCATAAATTGAAAATTCCTCAGTAAGCAATTGCAATTGGAGAAGGAAATGGCAGCCCACGCCAGGGCTCTTGCCTGGAGAATCCCAGGGACGGGGGAGCCTGGTGGGCTGCCGTCCATGAGGTCTCTAGGAGTCGGACACGACTGAGTGACTTCACTTTCACTTTTCACTTTCATGCATTGGAGAAGGAGATGGCAGCCCACTCCAGGGTTCTTGCCTGGAGAATCCCAGGGACAGGGGAGCCTGGTGGGCTGCCGTCTGTGGCGTCGCACAGAGTCGGACACGACTGAAGCGACTTAGCAGCAGCAGCAGCTAGGGATAAGGAGCAGAAATAACAAGCTTAAACAAGATAGAATTTTACTTCTTTGTTACTTAAAAAAGAAGACCTCGGAAAAGGCAATCCAAGGCTCATCTGTCAGCCCCATGATGTTATTGGGAACCCAGGCTCTTTTTCTTGTTCCGCTTTGCTGTCCTTACTGTGTGACCTCCATCATCAAGGCTGCTAAGCACAGAATGGCTGCAGAGTCACCAGCCATCAGGCAGGCATCAGGAAAGAGGAAAGACCACAGAGTCTACATGAGTGCCTTTTAACCAATGAGCATTCCTGAAAGTCCCACCCAGCAATTTCCACTTGCTTTTCATGAGCTGAGCTTAGCTACTTGGCCTACCCAGTAGCTAAAGGAAGCTGGGAAATGAGGTCTCTTAGCTGATAAAAAATTCAGGATTCTGTCACTAAGGAAGAATGTAGGAGTGGATATTGAGTAGGTCATGAGCCAAGCCTGCCTTAGAAGATAACTGTGGAAGATTAAATGTAATAAAAACACAACAAGAATGTTAAAATCTACCTGGATATATTGCTTGCCAAGGTTCTAAGACTAAGGTCTCTCCTACTGTTAAAAAGGAAGGTCATACCTTCTCTACTTCTGTGTCTCTATTTCTGCTTTGCAAATAAGTTCATCTGTATAGACACGGGCGTAGAGAACAAATGCAAGGATACCAAGGAGGGAAGGGATGGGGGATGAACTGGGGGATTGGGGTTGGCTTATATACTCTGCTGTGTATAGAGTGGATGACTAACGGGAGCCTATGTATAGCTCAGGGGACTCTACTCAGGACTCTCTGGTGACCTCAGTAGGAAGGAGACCTGGCGCGCTGCAGTCTACGTGGTGACACGACAGGCTGATTCACTTTGCTGTACAGTGGAAACCAACATAGTATTGTAAAGCAACAACACTCCAGTAAAAATTTTAAAAAAGGTCCATGTGTCAGCAACGTTAAAGACATGCTACTGCCCGAGAGNGTCTACGTGGTGACATGACAGGCTGATTCACTTTGCTGTACAGTGGAAACCAACATAGTATTGTAAAGCAACTACACTCCAGTAAAAATTTTAAAAAAGGTCCATGTGTCAGCAACGTTAAAGACATGCTACTGCCCGAGAGAGACGTCCTTCTTGATGTAACCAAGTCTGAAGGAGAAGTGGACAGGACACAGCTTTTCCACTGTGTGATCAGAAACTTTAGTCCCTTGTCTCCCCACAGAAGGTCTCATCACACACTTTAGGAAACAGTGGTGTAGACTAGGGTTCAAACCCTAGCTTTATCTTTTTCGGTATAACCTTAGGCAACGTGTTTTTTAACTTTTTATTGCAACATCATGCACATTCAGAAAAGCTGGTGTGTGTGTCCGGCTCAGTGAATTTTCAGAAGCCAAACTATTACCCGTGGGTCCAAACTGAGGAGCATCACCAGCTCTCCGGAAGCCCACACCACATTTCCTCCGGTCACTGCCTGCCCCCTCAAGAGCAACCACTGTTACTCCAGACTGCAAGTCGTTCTGACCCTGTCTGATCCTTGGCTCAAACGTGGGGACATCACGCTGACTGTGAAGGATCATCAGAAGAGACTGAAGGACCAACCACTGGTGAAGTGAAAGTGCAAAGCTTGTTGTAGACACGCAAGAGACAATAGGGATTCTTATCAGGAAATGGGGGAGGAACACAGCTTAAGTACCAGCTGGAAAGGGAGACAGCAAATCNTTTTTTTTTTCACTTTTTGTTCGCCCATGTGCTCATTAAAGGAGCAAATGTCTGCTGAGCGGGGACTGCTGCAGATATCAACTTGTGTGACTTCAACACCCAAGTCACAGAATCTCTTCCTCCGTCCTTCCTCTGAAGTGAGCACTGCAGCTGTATTCAGAGTAGGTCTCACTACCAGCCACACCAGAACCTTGGGCCAGCAGACTTCCCTGGGGGTCCAGTGCTTATGAATCCACCTTGCAATGCAGGGGACGCCGATTCCATCCCATCCCTCAAAGCAACTAAACCCTCGCGCCGTAACTACTGAACCCAGGTGCCACCAATTGGAGAATCCATGCACCTCAACAAAAGACCTCTCACGAGACAATGAAGATCCCTCATGCTGCAACAAAGACCTGACACAGCCAAATAAGCAAATAAATATATTTTAAAAATACAGGGGTCTTCCCTGGTGGTCCAGCAGTTAAGAATCCATCTGCCAAGGCAGGGCCCACGGATTTGATCCCTGGTCCAGGAAGATCCCACATTCCTTGGGGCAACTAAGCCTGAGCTCCACAGCTACTGAAGCCTTTTTGCCTAGCACCCATGGTCCACAAGAGAAACCACCGCTCAGAAGCCTGCGTACCCCAGTGAAGAGCAGCCCTGCCGCTGCTGCTGCTGAGTCACTTCAGTCGTGTCCGACTCTGTGTGACCCCACAGACGGCAGCCCACCAGGCTCCTCCATCCCTGGGATTCTCCAGGCAAGAACACTGGAGTGGGTTGCCATTTCCTTCTCCATCCAATGCAGGAAAGTGAAAAGTGAAGTAGCTCAGTCATGTCTGACTCTTAGCGACCCCATGGGCTGCAGCCTACCAGGCTCCTCCGTCCACGGGATTTTCCAGTCAAGAGTACTGAAGTGGGGTGCCATTGCCTTCTCCCTGGATGGCCCAGAGACCTGCTTTCATCCACATTCCCACGTCAGTCTTACACACAGTACAGTTCGAGGGACCCACCGACCTAATGTGAATGAAACAAAGGCAAAGCGGTACAGCCTCACACTCTAGCAGAAAGTCACATGGGGGACAGTAATAGGAATGACCCTCTCCAGGCCACTGAGGACCGCTGCTAGAGAGGTGATAGAGACCCCTCCCCCTTCTTGACTGCAAAGACTCTCCCCCACCTCCTTACTACATTCCTTACCTGGCAGTTCCTTGTGTCTTATTCCTTATGTAGGAGGAATCTTTCTGGTGGCTCAGATGGTTGAGAATCTGCCTGCAATGCAGGAGGCCCGGGTTCAATCCCTGGATTGGGAAGATACCTCAGAGGAGAGCATGGCAACCCACTCCAGTATTCTTGCCCCGAGAATCCCATGGAAAGAGGAGCCTGGCAGGCTACAGTCCATGGGGTTGCAAAGAGCTGGACAGGACTGAGTCCAACAAAGTCCAAAGGGCACTCAAGTCCTGGGGTAGCAAACCCTTCCGCTTCTAGAGGTGTTGCCATGGACCTGAAGCTTTACTTATTTGTAACTCGTTTATCTTTACAGTAGCCCTATCAGGTAGATAGTATGATCATTATTATTTTAGATCATTCCAACTTAAGTTACTTGCCCAACATCACACAGCTGGTAAGTGGTAGAGCTGGGATTAAACCTAGAATGTACTCTTAAGACTTCTCACTACAACGACAAGTCTTCTTCACATTTCTGTCCCCACCAGCTAGTTCCCTCCCTGAAGGCATCCTGTATTGCCAGTTTTTCCTGTCTTTCCAGAGATAGACAATGTATATACAATCTTAAACATGTATTCTTTTTTTCCCACCTGAAAGGGCATACTAACCAGACTATTTTAAGCCTTGCCTCTTCTCACTTAGGATGGTGTCTGTAAGCCATTTCGTTGTTTTTAACAACCACATAGTATTCCACTACTTGTTCGGATGAGTTGAGGGACATTTATGTTGTTGCCAAGTCCTTGCTTTTACAGCATCTAATTACTCTCTTATCCATTCAGCCTTTCACAAGAGTATGACAGTATCTGTAGGTAAATTACCGCCTCTATTTTTATCTTTTTAACTTTTTAGTTTATACTGGAGTGTACTTGATTAACAATGTTTTGATAGTTCCAGGTGGACAGCAAAGGGGCTCTACCATACATATACATGTACCCATTCTCCCCCAAACTCCCCTCCCACCCAGGCTGCCACATAACGTAGAGCAGGCTTCCCTGTGCTGTACAGTAGGTCTTTGTTGGTTACATCCATTTTAAATATAGCTGTGTGTACCTGTTGATCCCAAACTCCCTTACTATCCTTTCCCCCCTATCTTTCCCCATCTGGAAACCATAAGTTCATTCTCTACATCTGTGAGTCTGTTTTCGTCTGGTAAATAAGTTTATTTGTATCGTTGGTTAGATTCTACATATAAGTGATAACATACTTGTCTTTCTGACTTCACTTAGTGTGATAATCTCCAAATCCACCCATGTTGCCACAAATGGCATTATTTCATTCTTTTTATGGCTAACTAGTATTTTGTTGTAAGTAGGTACCACATTTTCTTTATCCATTTCTGTGCTGATGGACACTGAGGCTCCATGTCTTGTCGCCTGCATTTTTCAAATGCTCCACGTTAAACTGTAAAAGTGCCTCTCAGTCATTTCTTCTCAGTATGTTTGCTGGCTTTATTAGGTGGCATGAAGATCAAGGACGTAAAACGTTATAGGCACTTAACAGAATTCGGTCATTAACGAATGGTAGGGAACTTGTAATATTCTAGTAGAAATTATATTCTTACTATGTTCTAGATGCTCCTGGGAATAACTAAGGTAGAAGTTTGTCCTACACCACCAGTAAGGCTTCTCCCAGGGCACTTGGGACTGGTTTTACATTTATCTCGTAGAACATGGCGAGTCATATATTTATAAGACTTCCCAACCATAAATATACATGAAGCTAATCAGAAGTAACAAAATGACCTCAGCTTAACATTATAAAAGTTTTTACCACTTGCATTTCCGTAGTTCATGTTTTGGTTTTGAATCTGTGATCATGATGGTATTGGACACCGAGGAGCAGGCATCAGGCCTGTCTTCTGTACCCAAGGCCAGAGCAGTCCTGACATATGGCAGAGCTTTTGTTTTTTGAGTTTTGTTTGTTTTTTCAGGGGTTTTTGACCTTTTGACAGGCTGTCTTGATAACCAATGATTTCATGCAGAGTTTTCCAAAGCAAAGTACAGGAAGCACTGTTAGAGGGTACCTCGGTAGATTTTGTATAATTATAATCATGTTTATTTTANGGGTTTTTGACCTTTTGACAGGCTGTCTTGATAACCAATGATTTCATGCAGAGTTTTCCAAAGCAAAGTACAGGAAGCACTGTTAGAGGGTACCTCGGTAGATTTTGTATAATTATAATCATGTTTATTTTAACTTGGCTCTCGAACTCATGAATTCACAGCTACTACTACTCCTGAGGATGAGGATAAGCAAGCATTTAAGTTCAGAAAGAAATCAATTTAAAGATTGATTTAATTTAATTTCCTATCTTAGGAAATTCCCTAGCAGTCCAGTGGTTAAGATTCTGTGTTTTCACTGCCAAGGGCAGTGGTCGAACCCTGGATGGGGAGCTAAATTTCTGCAAGCCTTGTGGCATTGCCAAAAAAAAATAAAAAAATAAAAATCACATAATCAACAAAGAAACTTATCTGACAGTGATTGAGTCAATATGTCTAGAATGGTGCTAAGTATCTGTAAGCTACTTTTCAACAACCATATAAGCATTCCACTAAATGAAATAAATAACTTGAATTAATTGATGGATATTTATGTTATTGCCAACCCCTTGCTTTTTCACACAGTAAGATGCCTTCCTATTGGATTAAAGCTGGTGTGACACTGGGCCCAGGTGCTGTACAAGTGGGAATGTTGAGGGCCAGGGACCCTGGGCCCTCGATGACTTCCCCCTCATCTCTCTGACAACAGGGGGAAGACATGGAGAGGCTTTCACCTCCTGCTGGGTCAGAACTTTGTCTTGGTTCCCTCCTCCCCTTTTCAGAAGTCACTCACTCTGTGCTTGGGGCAGTCCTCACTGGGAGCTGGAGGCTAAGAAAGAGGGCCTGCCCCCCTAGAGTTTCAGTATGCTTGGTGCCTGATTTTTTTCACTTTAGAATTTGTTTTCAGTTACTATGTAATTATAGGTATTAAAAAAAAAAAAAACCCTCAAATGCTACAGAAAGATATAAAATAAGACACCCTACCCTCTGGATTCTACAATTAATAACTGTTAATCAGGTGGTTTCCACTTAAATAATTGACCTTTATTCCCTGTTCATCATCTGCAGGCAAGAGCTCTCCCCTCCCTGCCATAAAGATGAGGAGATTCTGCCACATATTTCCCTTTCCCCTTAGCAACACCTAATTCTTGTTAGCTACATGGTTATTTTTTATGTAGTTTAAAACAGACAGTCACATTTACATGCTCCTCTGCAATGATCATCCAGCTTCCTATTATGAGTTGATTTGAAAATTAAGAACTGTTAACAGCATTTACAGTGTGATGGTTGAAGTAAATATTCACTATGGAAACAAAGTATGTTGGGTCATTAAAGTTTTGTTCCGGGAAAGAAAATTCAAAGATCCAATCATCTTTTCCTTCCCTATATAACCTTCTTCATTTCTTTGGCTCATACTTAGTTCACTATTTCTCATTCCCCATGTCTTTATTTTTGGATTCCTAGTCCAAGAGCAAGTTCCATCAGTTCTACCTCCAAAATGTATCGTGAATTTATCCATTTTATTTTTCCCTGTTACCACTTTGGTTCATTATCCCTCACCAGGATCACTTGCAAACCTTCTGTATTAGTTTGCTAGTGATGCCATAATGGTCTGTCAAAGACTGAGGGGAGCGGGCAGTGAGGGAGCTTCACCAACAGTTTATTTTCTCAGTCCTGAAGGCTGCTGCTGCTAAGTTGCTTCAGTCGTGTCTGACTCTGTGCGACCCCATAGACGGCAGCCCACCAGGCTACCCCATCCCTGGGATTCTCCAGGCAAGAACAGCGGAGTGGGTTGCCATTTCCTTCTCCAATGCATGAAAGTGAAAAGTGAAAGTGAAGTCACTTAGTCATGTCCAACTCTTCGCGACCTCATGGACTGCAGCCCAACAGGCCCCTCTGTCCATGGGATTTTCCAGGCAAGAGTACTGGAGTGGGGTGCCATTGCCTTCTCCGTCCTGAAGGCTGGAAGTCTGACACCAAAGGGTCTGCAGGCAAGGGTGATTATTTCTGAGGCCATGCCCCTTGACTTGTAGCTGGCAGTCTTCTCAGTGTGTCTGTGCACAGTCTTCCTTCTGTGTGTGTGTGTATGCGCGTGTGTGTGCATGCACACATGTGTGTGTGTGTGCGTGTGTGTCCTGTCTTATAAGGACACCGGACATATTGGACTAGGCCCCACGCTCATGACCTCATTTAAATTAATTCCCTCTGTAAAAGCCCCGGTGGTGATTTAGCCGCTAAGTCGTATCTCTTGGGACCCCATGGACTGTAGCCCACCAGGCTCCTCTGTCCCTGGGATTCTCCAGGCAAGAATACAGCAGTGGGTTGTCATTAACTTCTCCAGGGGATCTTCTCAACCCAGGGATGGAACCCGGGTCTCTGCATTGCAGGCAGACTCTTTACCAATTGAGCTACAAGGGAAGTAAAGGCCCTACCTCCAGATATAGCCACATTCTGAGGTACTAAGGGGTCAGGCTTTTGACATATGGATTGGGGAGAGAATACAATTCATCCTGTAACAGCTCAACTTCCTTTTGAAAGACAGAAATCTGATTTTTCTGCTACCCCATCCAATGGTTCACACTCTGCTTAGAACAAAATGAAACTGGCCCCTACCCCCATTGCCTTCACTTACAAATTCCTCTGTGGTTTGGTTTTGCCAATCTTTCCATATCCACTCACACCCAATCCCTCTCTGCTTTCCAGTAAACCTAGTTCCTGTCCGAGATCATTTGCATTTGCTATTCCCTCTGTCTAGAACCCTGCTGACTGAAGGGAAAAAAAACCGGCATGAGGGCTTTCTCTAGTTGCATGCGGCACGCGGGCTTCCCCTGGTTGCATGTGGCACGCGGGCTTTCTCTGGTTGCATGTGGCACGCGGGCTCTCTCTAGTTGCAGAGAGCGAGGGCTGCTGTTGGTTGTGGAGGGCAGGCTTCCCACTGTGGCAGCTTCTCTTGTTCTGGAGGCTCTCCGCACGCTCGCTCCAGTAGTTGTAGCACAGGGCTCAGTAGTTGTGGCCCTCCAGCTTAGCTCCTCTGCGGACTGTGAAATCTTCCTGGACCAGGGATCGAACCCATGCCCCCTGAATTGGCAGGCAGATTCTTATCCAATTATACCCACCAGGAAAGTCCAGTTTTTAGTTTTTATTTAAACTATTTTTTTGGTCGCACTGCATCTTCACTGTGGCATGTGGGCTTAGTTGCCCCGACAGCATCTCAGATCTTAGTTCCCTGATCAGGAGTAGAACCTGTGTCCCCAGCATCCTGAGTTCCCTCAGGGTTCACTGTCCAGGGTGGCTGTCCTGTGATGGCCTGGCAGCTGCAACATCCTTTTCTTACTGACATGGCAGGAGACATTTTTCATTCACAACCCTCCTATTCATTACATTAAGAAATGGTTTTTTAGCAATGTCCTGTGACAAACTGGGTCATATGCAATTCAGGGTGTAGGAAGACATTCTAAGAGAGATTAGGGCCTGGACACATGAGAATAATCTATTTACAGATTGTTAATTTTTGTATACTCTTTCCTAAAATATTTTTGCTTGCAAATTCAGTTATCCGATTCTCTTTTTATAGCTCTCTTTCCACAGAGAAAGGCATAACACTCCTCCCACGGCCCTGGGTGTAAACTAACAGGAACTGAACCAGGTATACTTTGTCAGGAAGAGATTTTCCTCTACCCTCGAGGTTCTTTGGGCTTCCCTGGTGGCTCAGCTGGTAAAGAATCTGTCTACAATGCAGAGACCTGGGTTCGATCCCAGGGTTGGGAAGATCCTCTGGAGAAGTGCATGGTCACCCCACTCTAGTATTCTGGCCTGGAGAATTCCACGGACTATATAGTCCATGGGGTCGCAAAGAGTCGGACACGACTGAGNACAATGCAGAGACCTGGGTTCGATCCCAGGGTTGGGAAGATCCTCTGGAGAAGTGCATGGTCACCCCACTCTAGTATTCTGGCCTGGAGAATTCCACGGACTATATAGTCCATGGGGTCGCAAAGAGTCGGACACGACTGAGCGACTTTCCCTTTACTTCACTTCTAGGTTCTTTAAGCTGGCTGGTCTAAGAACTAAATGGACATGAGGCAGTTTAGCAGGAGAAAGCACAGAAACGTTTAATAATATGTATACATGGGAAAAACTCAGGAGAAATGAGGAACTCCCCAAATGGCCCAAACCCTCACCTTAAATACCACCTTCAGCTAAAGACAAAAGAGGCTATTGGGAGTAATGGTTTGAGAGTTCGGAGAAAAGCAATTCACATGGAAATGGAAAAGCAAGTGTTGGGTAAGTAAACATTTGAGATAAGTGTGGACTGTGATCTCTAGGCCTTGCCAAGTTTCCCCAAGCACACCTAGCCCATATTCTTTGCAGAGTTCGTTGGAGGTAGCTCTATGCCAGGAACAGGCCCTTTATCTAAATTCCTTAGGGAGCTGGGGACTTCTTTGGTGGTCCAGTGGCCAAGACTCCACATTCTCAATGCAGGGGGCCCGGGTTCAATCCCTGGTCAGAGAACTAGATCCCACAGGCCACATCTAATGATCCCACATCCTGCAACCAAGACCTGGCACAGCCAAATAAATAAATATTTTTTTTTAAGTAAATAAAATTCTTTAGGCAGCCAGTTCAGTTCAGTCACTCAATCATGTCCGACTCTTTGCCACTCCATGGACTGCAGCAAAACAGGCTTCCCTGTCCATCACCAACTCCCAGAGCTTGCTCAAACTCATCTCCATCAAGTTGGTGACACCATCCAACCGTCTCATGTTCTGTGGTTCCCTTCTCTTGCCTTCAATCTTTCCCAGAATCAGGGTCTTTTTCTTCAGAGTCAGTTCTTTGCATCGGGTGGCCAAAGTATTGGAGTTTCAGCTTCAGCACCAGTCCTTCCAATGAATATTTAGGACTGATTTCCTTTAGNCCCTTCTCTTGCCTTCAATCTTTCCCAGAATCAGGGTCTTTTTCTTCAGAGTCAGTTCTTTGCATCGGGTGGCCAAAGTATTGGAGTTTCAGCTTCAGCACCAGTCCTTCCAATGAATATTTAGGACTGATTTCCTTTAGGATAGTGTGGTTTGATCTCCTTGCAGACCAAGAGACTCTCAGAGGCTTCTCCTATACCACAGTTCAAAAGCATCAATTCTTTGGTGCTCAGCTTCTTAGGGAGCTAATGGGGAGGTAAAAAGAAAAACTTCTGTTTCCATTTCATAAAGAATAATCAGCCTAAATAATCAACAAAAAGATACATTTTGAGGTGGCAAATTTTGCTTCTCTACAACTTCAAGAGTTTCCCACAGGAGGATAACCCTTTTAGCACCAAACAAAAGAAATTTGTTTAGAAGATGGCCCTTTTTCCTGCTTTATTTCGAAGGTGGACATCTATCTGTCCATTGATTTAACCATCCACCAACTCATCCATCCTTCCCTCCATCCATTTTTCTCTCTTAGAGAAGTAAAAAGGTATCACAGGAACATATATTAACACTTGTGTTTGGGTTAAAAATTTTTTTAATGAAGTAAAAATGATATCAGTTATTTGACTTGACAAAG
Source organism: Neotragus pygmaeus (assembly GCA_006410875.1). Classification (NCBI taxonomy): domain Eukaryota; kingdom Metazoa; phylum Chordata; class Mammalia; order Artiodactyla; family Bovidae; genus Neotragus; species Neotragus pygmaeus. The sequence continues at coordinate 20,802 of SJYV01032113.1, read as the reverse complement.
AGAACTAGCTTTGCCAATTAATATAGTGGAAATTTTTCATAAATTGGATGAGCTAAATTCACAGCTCCACAGTTTTGATGAAAATACATTAAGAGCACTTATAAAAGATACAACATGCCAGAAAATAGTTCTTCACTGGAAGGCCGGACCCCGGGGCCCTGAGGGCCGCCCCTCCTCTCCCTCCCGCCGGTGGGGGAAGTCCCTAAGGAAGGAGCCTCCCAGATCCCAGGGACCAGCGACGGCACCCTGCACCAGCTAACGCCGCCCCACGCCAGCCACGTAGAAGGACCTGGCAGCCCGCGACGCCTGGCCTGGCGACCTATCCAAACCTCCGTCCATCTAGCCTGACCATCCCTCGCAATGAACGTATAAAAACCACCCCCAACGCGGTCCGGGTGCGGACTTCCTCGACCTGCCTCGTTCGGGTCTGGGAACCCTGCCCGGGAGCGCTTCGCCATTAAAAAGCCTGTTAGACACTCTTTTGGTGTCCTGGTCTTTTACCTAACANCCTCGCAATGAACGTATAAAAACCACCCCCAACGCGGTCCGGGTGCGGACTTCCTCGACCTGCCTCGTTCGGGTCTGGGAACCCTGCCCGGGAGCGCTTCGCCATTAAAAAGCCTGTTAGACACTCTTTTGGTGTCCTGGTCTTTTACCTAACAATCACAACTATTCAAATTTGTGGAAAGAGCTTTCAGATGTCAACTTTCAAAAGTCTATAGGCTAGAGTATGAATTTTAAAAATTCTTATATGGGCCACAGAGGCAAAAATGTTTGGAGACCACTGTTTGAAGCCGTGGGGCTCCTGGGAAAAGTGAACAAGACAGTTAAGGGCTCTGGCTTCTCAGAACTTAATCCCAGATTCAGTTCAGTTCAGTTCAGTCGCTCAAATCCTAGATTAGCTGTTTAAAATTTTAATTCAAATGTTACCCGCTCAGAAAGACCTTCCCTAAGTCACCCTATCACATTATCTTCGTGGCAATTAAAACTGAGATTATTTATTTTTTTGTCTGGTATATCTATTTACTCTAAAATGTAACCTCCATGAAAGCGGGAACCTTGTCGGACTTGTCCAGCTGGTGTTCCACCGCCTGGAATCGTAGTGATGGCATATTAATGTACATAATAAATGCTATTGGGTAAATAAATTAATTTTGTTGGTTCTGTACGCATTTCACGGAGGGTTAAATGAAGCCCTTCTTAAACGCAGGCTTTAGTAAGTTCCTCTGTCTAACTCCACTGAGCACAGAGCAGCTCTGGTCGGATTCCCCTCAAATTCTTTGCTGTCCTCCCAACGTGAGACTCTGAAGGCTGCAGCCCTCATCCAGGCAGAAAATTCCCAGCGAATTTTCCTCGCAGTTTCTCCCGAATTCCACCAGGGGGCAACAGAGGAGGAGGCAACGACACCCAGCCCGCCAACGGTGGTTGGGCGGGGCCGGGGATGAAGGGGAGGGGTTCCGCTTCCGAGGGGGCTTACTGCTTCCGCTTCCGGCGATTGGAGGTTAGGGCGCTGACGCGAGGATGGACGCCTTAGTTGCTCATTGCTCCGCGCGGCTGCTGCAGCAGGTAGTACCGCATGGGGCCGGTGGGAAAGTTTGAAAGGGAGGCCCCAGGGCCCGGCTCCCGCCTGGGCAGCACCGACACAACGGCAGCGAGGCGGGGACCGACCTGCTCCCTTCCGACAGGGGCAGCGAAGTCCCCATACACGGGCCTGCGCCGCCTCGGAGGTTAATGCCCTCCCAGGAACGCTTTCCGAGAGATGGGAGAGGAAGAACCCTGGGTTCCCGGCCCGGGTGACAGTGACGTCCAGCGAGGCGGAGGGTCCCCCTCTCTTTGACACCCTCAAGCCAGCATCTACAGCGGGGCAGGAGCTTGACGTGTTGAGTCCCGCCTCGACCAGTNACCCCATAGACAGCAGCCCACCAGGCTCTGCTGTCCCTGGGATTCTCCAGGCAAGAACACTGTAGTGGGTTGCCATTGCCTTCTCCAATGCATGAAAATGAAAGTGAAATGATTATTTAGGTGGCAAGATCATGGAAAATCTCAGAAACAGGGCAGAAATGTTTATTCTTGATAGGAGAGGCATTGTGACGTATTGGGAAATCAGGAGGTTGGATTTCAATTTTATCTCTAGCACTATTAGCTTTAGGTCCTTAGGCAAGTCACAACCTCACTGAACTTGTATTTCTTTAGTTTAAAAACAACCATTAAGAGGACGAAATGCATTAATGTATGTGACTGTCTAACACACATTGTGAGTGAGTGGAGTCGCTCAGTCGTGTCCGACTCTTTGCGACCCCATGGACAAGAACCTACCAGGCTCCTCTGTCCATTGGATTTTCCAAGCAAGAGTACTGGAGTGGGTTGCCATTTCCTTCTCCATCACACATAGGAGGCTCTCAAATTTCCTTCCTATTACTTCTCCCTCTAAAGTGTGTGAACAGGGAACTATTAAAATTTTAGTCTTTGGTAGATGAGAAAAACAGTCTTTGCAATACTTTTAAAATTGAAGTGTAGTTGATTTACAAGATTGTGTTATTTTCAGATGTATAGCAAAGTGATTCAGATATGTATTTTTAGAAGTCAATTTTTATTTAAAGGGTATATGCTTTTTTAAAAACCTTGGATACACATTGCCAGAGTGTCTTTACAAAGGAGATTTTAAAATCTTTTGATGATTACCTGATCTGAAATTTTTACAAATAAATTGAGATTTAGAGCAAAAGATTACAAAATACAAGGGAGTTTATTACTGTATATACTAAAAGCGTCTAGACCAGAATAACCAGGATAGTTGTCATTGACGACTATGCAAGAATAAATCCTATTTACCTTTCTGGACTGGAGCAAAGAAAGAGATCTAATCTGAGAATTGGGCCNAGCAGCCCACCAGCTCCCCCCGTCCCTGGAATTCTCCAGGCAAGAACACTGGAGTGGGTTGCCATTTCCTTCTCCAATGCATGAAAGTGAAAAATGAAAGTGAAGTCGCTCAGTCTTGCCAGACTCTTAGCGACCCCATGGACTGCAGCCTAGCAGGCTCCTCCGTCCATGAATTTTCCAGGCAAGAGTACTGGAGTGGGGTGCCAAGTATGTTCATTTATGGCACACTATGTTTTTTGTCTTTGCTGTAATTATGCCCAGATAAACAATCAAATTTAAAGTGAGGACTCTTCCTTGAATAACGCAGTTAGTTTGGTAGCTTTATTTCTTTTGAATTGACCTGTCTTTAGTTTGGGGTATTAGAATAAAACATCTGGTCTAGGACTTAAGACACTGGAAACAGAAAGAGGAAAGTCTTTTGTCTCAGAAAAGGCAAAAGCAGAGGGACTTGAACCAAAGAAACAAGCCATCTGAAGGTGATCCCATTGCAGGCTTAACTCTCCTGTTCCTCCTCTCCAACACACACAAATACTTTTTTCTTACCAAGGATAGTATCGGTAATGTCATCAAAAAGCTCAGAAAAACCACAACTTATCAAAGGCTAAGTCCTTAATTGCTATCACCTCTGCCATCCTCAGGTGGAGAGGAGAGGAGATGAAGTAAGTTTATGGTTCAATTTCTCACATCTGGGAGTTATCAATCATGATGGACCAAGGTGGCTGTTCTTTCCTAGGAAAAAGAGATTAAGTTTCTGACTGCTGAAATTGATCGGTTGAAAAACTACAGCTGTTCAGAAGCTTCTGCAGATTTGGAGAAGTTGCGGGAAGAAAATTTAAAATTAAAGTATCGACTGAATATCCTTCAAAAAGTGAGTACTCTGGGCTTTGGTTTCATTCTACAATTTAAATTATTGTGTCTTTTAAAAAATTCTTGTTAGCGAAGATACTGAAAGGAATTTGGCAGAAGGACTTAAACCCTGAACTTTCCCCCTGCATTAGACAAGTTAGGAGTAAGTTGTTAATGCAGAGAATGGAGAAATTGCTGTTTTCCTTCTGGGGCCTTTGAAATGTTTCATCATACTAAGTGTTTAGCCAGCTTAATTTTCAGTAATTGCTTATATCAAATCAAAATATTTTTAACTACACCCACAGCCCTTCTCTGCTTTAAGTTGGTTATTTTACAGTTTTATTTTTGTATTTTACAGTGTCATATTTGTGGGAAGGTTCTTTTCCCGTTAGTATTTTGGAACATTTTTTCCCATGAAGCTTGTGTTGTATTGGTTATTTCATGACTTCATAATCTTAACAGTGTTTAATGAATTTGCCAAAAAATTGAGCTTGCTTCCGTTGGGGCTTTAATTTCTTGGCCTGCTTTTCAGGTCTACTGATGACACATCCTGGGCGATGGCCTCACTCCCTTGATTGTTCTGCTCTGTGTGTTCTCTACTACTTTCAGGCAGGCTGTACTGGCATTATACCTTTTTTCCAAAGCTTACTCTTTATTTATTCATCTTAGACTCTGCCTGCCCCACTGCCATGAAATCTTTTTTTATTACCTACTGTGGTCTCTTATGCTTGAAATAGCTTTGAGTCTTCTAAAATAAAAAAATTCCATTTCCAGGAAATTGTCCCCAAAATATCTCAACCTTTCTGATTACCTCATTCATTCTGCACTTATTTATATTCATTTCTCTGTTTATTTCAAGTCAAAACTACTGTTAAATACCTGATATGTGCTGGAAGCTAGGAGGGAAAAGATACTAAAGGAAGTGTATTTTGTTGTTATTGTTGTTGTTGTTGGAGTATAATTGCTTTACAATGTTGTGTTACTTTCTCCTGTATAACAACTGTGAGTCAGCTGTATGTGTATACATACACCCTCTCTCTTGGACCTCCTTCCCACCCCTCCAGTCCTCTGCTACGCAACACATGTGTTATATCCTTCAGAAAGTGAGTACTCTGGGCTTTGGTTTCATCCTACAATTTAAATTATGGTGTCTTTAAAAAAAATCCTTGTTAGCGAAGATTCTGAAATTTTATTTTAAAAAGTCTCAAACCCCGTCTTTTCCCCCTGCGTTACACAAGTTCAGAGTAAGTTGTTGGTGCACGAAATGGAGAACTTGAACTCCCTGTGCTACACAACAGGTTCTCACTAGCTCTTTTACCCATGGAAACGTATTTATGTTGACCTTAATCTCCCAGCTTGTCCCACCCTCACTATCCCATGGTTGCACGTTGGTTCTCTACCTCTGCTTATCTATTCCTGCCCTGGAACTAGGTTCATTTTTCTAGATTTCACATGCATGTGTTATATAAAATATTTGTTTTTCTCTCTCTGGTTTACTCTGTTTGACAGACTTAGATCCATCCACATCTTTACAAATCTTCCATTGAGCTGTCTTTTTTTTTTTTCCCCAAGATTAAGTCTTACATTAGTATTTATTAGAATGACAGGTACATTTTTTCATCAGTGACAATGTTAAGGTTGCTATGTGATGGTGCTCTTGTTACAAAATCACAGATTTTATCTCCTGATGCTAATTTTCTTATAGGTTCTGTATTTTTAGGAGGGTTTTTTAGTTTGTTTGTTTTTTTGCATAATGTGATGTTTCAGAATGCTTATACTGAATTGTAGCAAAGGTGCTTGTACCATATGTAATATTTCTTCACCTCATGGAACTTAACATTTTAGGGGAGAAGAGAGTGCTCACCTTGAATCCTAGCTTTGCCTCTTTCCTTTATTGTTTTTGGCAAGTTCCTTAATCTTTAACCCACAAGGAAACGGTGATATAGCCACAAGCTCCATTTTTGTTATGTAGGTGACGTAAGGTAATGCACATCAATAGAGCACTTGACTCCGCTCTTGACCCTTGAATCACTCAGGAGCACTCAGTTCAGTACTGCCCAAATAATAGTGTTCATTATTGTTGCCATTCATATTACATGTCGACATTTTGACTGATGTAGACTCATGGTTAGTGTGTAGGCAGTTCATTTGTGTTTCTTTAGGACCATGGCTGTCAGTCACCAGTCATCTTGACCGGCTGCATGGCGGGTACGGTGCTGGCGCCAGAGCTTTCGTTGTGTAGTTGCCGTGTCCAACACTTCTGCAGCCACATGGACTGTCACCTGTCAGGATAGAACCGTAAATAAGACGCTTGCTTTGCAATCAGAGTATTTGGAGAAATTTCAAACCTGTCCAAAGACAGATAATTTGGAGAAAGTATGAAAAGTGCAATAATGGAGGTAGTTAATTATATACCATCTTAAACGAGTGTATTCCACTTCTGAGAAGGTAAGAAATAGGAAGTATCCTGGGGTTATTTAGCAGTAAGACAAAACAATCTGTTACTGTGTTACATTAATATTACCCTTCAGTATTTATGACCTGTTGTATTTCATGCTTGAAAGGGTTAGCATTTTAATGGGGAGATTAAATGTTTTTATTGTTTTTGTCCATAGAGCTTTCAGTTCCAGCATTTGATAGGAAGTTATTTAGGATTGATTTTATATTATTTTCTCAGTGCTTTAGGAAGCTGAGAAAATCATCAACCCCTTATTCCCTATTGCTGGCTTCTGTTATATTAAAGAACTGTAGAAAGAAACTACATCGGGCATTTTTACATGTATGTCTTAGATGCTGTGGGATAGACTTGTCCTATTAATGCTTCTCAGGACATCCTAAATATGAGAGTGTTACACTATGAGTGTGTGTTACCTTTCAGCTTCAAGATACTTGAAGGCTTCTTAAAATATTTGGGAAATTTTTGTATAAAGTTTTTTACCATTTACATTGTTTTCTTACAGAGTCTTCAAGCAGAAAGGAACAAACCAACCAAGAATATGATTAACATCAATAGCTGCCTAGAAGAGGTCTTTGGTTGCGCCATAAAGGCTGCCTATCCAGTTTTGGAAAATCCTCCACTGATAGTGACTCCAAGTCAGCAGCCCAAGTTTGGGGACTATCAGTGTAATAGTGCTATGGGCATCTGTCAGGTAATTATATTATTATAAAGCATTCTTTGTGGTTTGATTTTCTTAAGGATTACAGTTATCATTGCGTGTGTGCATGCTCAGTCATGTCTGTCTCTTTTGCAACCCCATGGACTGTAACCCGTCATGCTTCTCTGCCCATGGGATTTCTCAGGCAGGAATACTGGAGTGCATTACCATTTCCTTCTCCAGGGAGCTTCCTGACTCGGGGATCAAACCCACATCTCCTGCATCAGCAGGCAAATGCTTTACCACTGAGCCACCTGGGAAGCCCATAATTATCATTATCATTTACATAAATAATAGAGCGTTGTATCCTCAGTGAAAGCATTTTCCACAGTTCTGAAAAGCTTGAGGAAAGGGAATGTGCGTTTTTAATTTTTTAAAAGTACAAATTTTAATATTTAAATTATATATACTCAGTATTTAAGGAAATAGCTGATACTGTTTTGTTTGGGCACATTCTTCTTGTGTCCAGGATAACTGAGTTATTGTCGAGGGATTAGAAGTTAGCTAATTAGCACCAGCATTCCCATCAAATATTTGATGGAGCTGTGTCTTTGAGATAGGCTTGTGTATTTCATATTCAGTCAGAGGAGTTCCCTGTTTTTAATAGCTAATGTGTTAGTAGTTTATTGCCCTTTGTTTGGGACTTTTTTGATTTCATTGCTGAATAGAAAGGCTTCATCTACAGAGATCAGTAAAGAGATCAGATTTTTTTCTAGATAACTTTTCTGCATCTGTGCTGGAGTTAAGTTTATAAGGGTGCTATTTACTACTCAAATCTGAATATTGCACACTTTGATGATTTGAAAATTAGAAATGTAAATATCCTGGAAACAGGCATTATAACCAAAGACGTTAAAAGTCTTCATTAGGAAGTTCTAGACAGCTGTGGCAGCTCATTCTGAAAAGAGGTCCTTTGGTTTGGTGCTTTTCCGCTCCCCCGGCGCTGTTGCTGCTTGACTCTCTTCACAAGGGCGCTGGGCTCTGCTCCCGCCTCGTAATGAGTCTTGTGTCGGGTGAGTCTGACGCTTTGTCAGCCGTGTGCTTCCTAGGAATTTGCTGAGACCTGTTGTGTAATCAATCATTTGTTTTTTATAGATGCTTAAAACCAAGGAACAGAAAGTTAATCCAAGAGAAATTGCTGAAAACATTGTCAAACACCTCCCAGACAATGAATATATTGAGAAAGTTGAAATTGCTGGTCCTGGTATGTTATAATTACTCTAAAGTAGTCGTATTGATTGCTGAGTCCTTTTGAAATAAGAAAACCATTTTAAAGATAAACATAAGGTTAACACTCGTGTACTGAACAAGATGATGAAAGCACCTTGGATTGGGAGTCAGGAAACTGCGGTTTTAAACTAGACTTATTCACCTGGTTGTGGATGAGTTACTTTATTGCATTGTCACTCAGTTTCTCATCAGCAAAAAGGAGATAAGTGATGGGAGATATTCTGTGGCAGAAGGATCATTTGTTTTCTGTGAAGAGTTAAATTGTTTGCTGGGAGTGAAGGGGTCCTGCATTCAATAGGAAGCTTTCAGGAANTCACTCAGTTTCTCATCAGCAAAAAGGAGATAAGTGATGGGAGATATTCTGTGGCAGAAGGATCATTTGTTTTCTGTGAAGAGTTAAATTGTTTGCTGGGAGTGAAGGGGTCCTGCATTCAATAGGAAGCTTTCAGGAAAGTGGTGAAATTAGATGTGGAAACAGGGAGCTTATAACAGGGCTCAAGCCAAGGCCCAGGTGGTTTAGAAGCCGGAAAACTTTCACCAGAGCCACCGAGGGTTCTGGAGCCAGCATAAGTGAAACTGAGAAGTGCTTTGGGAGTGAGCAGTCTTCAAGTTTGGAGGCTGTCTGATTTTTTTCTCTTCTGTTTTTCTTTAGGTTTTATTAATATCCACTTAAGAAAGGGCTTTGTATCACAACAGTTGACCAATCTCTTAGTGAATGGTGTTAAAATACCTGCCATTGGAGAGAACAAAAAGGTATATGTATATTTTTTGATTGATAGCATAATACTTTAGAATTCTATTAGCTGTAGCTAAGAATGGCTTTCACTTTTTATATTGAGATTTAATCATTCATATTTTGAGATTATGAACATAGCTGTGAAGTAACCTTTCCACTGGGTGTTTTTTTTTTGAAGTCTGGGATCTTCTGCCAGCGTTCAGTAGGTGGATCTGTAGGAGTTGCTCCACATGCAGATGCCTTTTCTAAAACCAGCTTGAACATCAGGAAGTTCACAGTTCATGTATTGCTAAAGCCTGGCTTGGAGAATTTTGAGCATTACCTTACTAGCGTGTCCCCTGGAGAAGGAAATGGCAACCCACTCCAGGATTCTTGCCTGGAGAATCCCATGGACGGAGGAGCCTGGTAGGCCACAGTCCACGGGGT
>SJYV01032113.1:0-11429 GCA_006410875.1 Neotragus pygmaeus | reverse complement strand
TTTTTTTTTTTTTAAATGGAGGAGTCAATGAAATGCTGACTCCTACTTTCATGTCAGAATGAAGTGAAATCAGAGATAGTTCATGGAAAGATAACAACATGTTATCTTGGGGTAACATGGGGAAAATACTCTGTTTTCTTAAAAATTAATAAAATTGAAAGAGAATGTTTAAAAGAAACTAAAGATAAAAATTTAAATCCCTGTTCATATGAATGTTATTTTACTATTTAAAAAACATTTTTGGACTTTGTATTTTGACATGACTGTAGATTCATACAAAGTCGGACACAACTGAGCGACCAAGCACACACAAGAAGTTATAAAATGGTGGAGTCTCATGTACCCTCTCCTTAGTTTCCCCCAGTGACATCACTTTATATTTCTATGGTATAATAGCAAAGCCAGGACACTGGCACGTTACTGTTACCAGAGTACAGACTTTATTAGGCTATCCCCAATTTTTAACCTGAGTTCCTTTGTGTACATGTGTGAGTATACACAATCATGCTAAGTCACTTCAGTCGCGTCTGACTCTTTGCGAGCCTATGGACTATAGCCCGCCAGGCTCCTCTGTCCATGTTCTCCAGGCAAGTATACTGAAGTGGGTTGCCATGCCCTCCTCCAGGGGATCTTCCCAACCCGGGGATCAAAGCTGCTTCTCCTGAGACTCCTGGGCTGCAGGCAGATTCTTTACCGCTGCAACAAAGCAATTCTTTCTCGGCTACCGGGGAAGCCCCATGTGCGTATGAAGTGAACTTGAAAGTCCAAGTCGCTCATTCATGTCCAACTCTTTGCAACCCCATGGACTTTACAGTCCATGGAATTCTCCAGGCCAGAAGTCTTTCCCTTCTCCAGGGGATTTTTCTAACCCAGGGATGGAACCCAGGTCTCCCGCATTGCAGGCGGATTCTTTANTTAAAAGTGTTTTCTTACGATAGAGTCCCAAGAATAAGATTACTGTATTAAGAAATAATATTAGTACTTAAAACTTTTCTTGGTTGGTTGGTAATTGGCTTTCTTAGAGTTGTTTTTTTTTTATCGTTTGGTATGTATTTTCTAATGAAAAGATTGAAAATTATGCACTGAGATCAGTTAGGTGAAATAGCTGTTATAATCTGCTGGGATTCTGTGCACTGAATACAATGGGCAAATCTATTAATGCCATAAAATATTTAAAACACATTGCTGAATTTTAATACCAAGGATAAAAGAAAAACCATATATTTATAGTTTTTAAAACATACAGATCTGTGATTGTAAAGAGCTATCTATAATTTTCATCAGAATGTTATTGCTGATTAGTTTGGGATAGGGTTAACAATAATATTTTTTTTTAATAAACACGTATTGCTTTCAAAGTAGATATGAACCAATGAAAGCAATTTTTTTTCTTTTTTTGGTTGCACAGGATCTTTGTTGCCGCACAAGGGCTTTCTCTAGTTGCAACCAGCGGGGTCTCCTCTCTGGTTGCTGTGCACCGGCTTCTCTTGTCGCAGAGTGCACACTTTAGGCTCTTGGGCTTCAATAGCTGTGGTGCACAGGCTTAGCTGCCCCATGGCATGTGGCATCTTCGCAGACCAGGGATCAAACCTGTGTCCCCTGCACTGGCAGGCAGATTTTTATCTACTGTGCCACCAGGGAAGTCCATGATTTTATTTTTAATTATCCCCTCCCCCCAAAAAAAATTATTCAGAATGGAAAATAGAGCCTGGAAAATTCAGCCTCATGTGTTAGCTGTACGTTGTAATTCTCCTGGAACAAGCACTAGTGTGAGCTGGAAAGGTAGAGGTAGCATTGTGATCAAATATTGCATTTTTAAGGAAAATTATTTCAGAAGCAATAATTGGGTTTTATTAGCACATTAATTTGTAACAACATTCTTTGACTGTTGAGATAGAACACTTGTTGTTCAACANATTCTCCTGGAAAAAGCACTAGTGTGAACTGGAAAGGTAGAGGTAGCATTGTGATCAAATATTGCATTTTTAAGGAAAATTATTTCAGAAGCAATAATTGGGTTTTATTAGCACATTAATTTGTAACAACATTCTTTGACTGTTGAGATAGAACACTTGTTGTTCAACAGATCTAAATTTTTACTTCTTTTTTTTGTGTGGGATTTTTTTATTTTTTAGAAATATGTTTTATCTAGAAATATGGGGCTGATAGTTTACAAACCTTACCTTTTTTAATATAGGAATCTAAGAAGAGATTTGATACTGAGGAGGAATTTAAGAAGCGAGCATATCAGTGTGTTGTTTTGCTCCAGAGTAAAAATCCAGACATCATAAAAGCTTGGAAACTTATCTGTGATGTCTCCCGCCAAGGTAAGCTTCTGGGCTTTGTATATAGATCCAGCGAATACTACTGCATGTAGTTTCTTGAGTATTCAGAATGGACTTTGAATGACTTACTAAGTTTTCAAGGGCTAACAAATAGATTTTTGTTTTCTTACATATTTTCTGAAATTGAAACTACAAAGAAAGTTTTTATAAAGACAGGTAGGTGCAAAATTTAATTTCTTTAGAAGTCTGGAAAAATTAGTTAGAAAAAAAGTAGAAAGGAAAAAGATGCTATTCACATTAAGCATCAGAAGCTATAAAATCCTAATAAATCTATCCAGAAATGTGTAGGGCTAAAATGAAGGGAAATACACACCCAGGTTGAACAGAATGTTTGGGTAGAGTGTCATGACACGTCCCCTAGTTCTCCATACTCATTTGTGGTTTCAAAACAGATCTGAGTGTCCAGACCTGACAGTGTTATTTGAAAGGTCACTTTGAAGAACAGATGAACACGAATAGCCAGTTGATCTTTGGAAAAGGCTGGTGGCTGTTTTGCCACACGAGGCAGTAAAATGTATTGTGTTACTGTAGGTTATCTTGTGTCAATAATGCGCAGCTAGACAAAAAGATAAATGGTACCAATTAGGAAAAACTGTAAGAAAATTCAGTGAACAGTTGATCTCCAAATAGGAAAGGCTTTTCTTTTTTCCTTATCTTTTACATTTTTCTAAGTACATTTTTAAAAAATTACACGAGGTATTTCTTTGGAGGAAAAAAAAATGTAGACAGGAAAAAAGAAAATAAGTTAGCTGTATTCCTACCCTCTGCTAATAATTTTGATATGTATCTTGCAATATTTTCTTCACATTTTGAAAATGGCAATATGTGTATAATCTGTATCATACATTTTAATGAAATAAATTTTCTTCCAAATGTTTCAAATAATAAATTTGCTTGAAGAGGCATGTTTTCTCTTTTTAAATTATACATTCTCTTTATTTTATGACTTTTTCCCTAGAGTTTAATAAAATCTATGAGGCATTGGACATCTCTTTAATAGAGAGGGGAGAATCCTTCTATCAAGATAGGATGCATGANTTTACAAACCTTACCTTTTTTAATATAGGAATCTAAGAAGAGATTTGATACTGAGGAGGAATTTAAGAAGCGAGCATATCAGTGTGTTGTTTTGCTCCAGAGTAAAAATCCAGACATCATAAAAGCTTGGAAACTTATCTGTGATGTCTCCCGCCAAGGTAAGCTTCTGGGCTTTGTATATAGATCCAGCGAATACTACTGCATGTAGTTTCTTGAGTATTCAGAATGGACTTTGAATGACTTACTAAGTTTTCAAGGGCTAACAAATAGATTTTTGTTTTCTTACATATTTTCTGAAATTGAAACTACAAAGAAAGTTTTTATAAAGACAGGTAGGTGCAAAATTTAATTTCTTTAGAAGTCTGGAAAAATTAGTTAGAAAAAAAGTAGAAAGGAAAAAGATGCTATTCACATTAAGCATCAGAAGCTATAAAATCCTAATAAATCTATCCAGAAATGTGTAGGGCTAAAATGAAGGGAAATACACACCCAGGTTGAACAGAATGTTTGGGTAGAGTGTCATGACACGTCCCCTAGTTCTCCATACTCATTTGTGGTTTCAAAACAGATCTGAGTGTCCAGACCTGACAGTGTTATTTGAAAGGTCACTTTGAAGAACAGATGAACACGAATAGCCAGTTGATCTTTGGAAAAGGCTGGTGGCTGTTTTGCCACACGAGGCAGTAAAATGTATTGTGTTACTGTAGGTTATCTTGTGTCAATAATGCGCAGCTAGACAAAAAGATAAATGGTACCAATTAGGAAAAACTGTAAGAAAATTCAGTGAACAGTTGATCTCCAAATAGGAAAGGCTTTTCTTTTTTCCTTATCTTTTACATTTTTCTAAGTACATTTTTAAAAAATTACACGAGGTATTTCTTTGGAGGAAAAAAAAATGTAGACAGGAAAAAAGAAAATAAGTTAGCTGTATTCCTACCCTCTGCTAATAATTTTGATATGTATCTTGCAATATTTTCTTCACATTTTGAAAATGGCAATATGTGTATAATCTGTATCATACATTTTAATGAAATAAATTTTCTTCCAAATGTTTCAAATAATAAATTTGCTTGAAGAGGCATATTTTCTCTTTTTAAATTATACATTCTCTTTATTTTATGACTTTTTCCCTAGAGTTTAATAAAATCTATGAGGCATTGGACATCTCTTTAATAGAGAGGGGAGAATCCTTCTATCAAGATAGGATGCATGATATTGTAAAGGAATTTGAAGACAGAGGTAAGCACTCTTTTTTTTTTTAACTTGATTATACAAATTTTCAAACATGGGCAAAAGCAGAGAGAATATTATAGGGACATCCCAGCTTCATACACTTGTCACCAACTTAATTATAAACACAGGCAGACCTTATTGTGTCTGTTACCTTCCTATGTACACTGCTTATATAATTTCTTCTATAACTGCTTTGGTTTGTTTCTGAAACAACAGACCCTTCATCCCACCCCAAAACCATGATAGCATTATCACTCCATAACAATTAATACTCCTTCCTTTCCTTTTTTTAATTTGTTATTTGGCTATGTCAGGTCTTAGTCACATCAGGTGGAGTCTCTCATTGCAGTGAACGGACTCTTTTGTGGCACGTGGGCTTCAGTAGTTGCTCTGTCTGGCCCACTGGTGTAGTTGCTCTGTGACGTGTGGGATCTTAGTTCCCTGACCGGGGATTGAACCCATGCCCCTGCATTGCAAGGCACATTCTTAACCACTGGACCACCAGGGGAAGCCCAAGTGATTTCTTAATAGCAAGTCATGAGCTCACATTTCCTAATCTGATACATATTTTTTAATCATAAGTATTTTTTCAGAGTCTGCGTGTTACATTTGTTTAATATAAAATTTGTTATTGAAGAAACTGGGCCATTTGTCTTACAGAGATTTCCATATGGTATTGTGTGGCATAATTCCTCTATCTGTATTTTCTAAAGAGGCTAGATTAAACTCTGGTTTGTGTTTTCTTTTCTTCACTTGTTTTGTCTTGTTTCTTTGTGAGAATGCCACTTTTTAGTTGACTCTCTTGTTACGATGTTAAGATGAACTAGTGGATTCAGGTATTGTCAGCCTAATCTACCGTTTAATTTCCCCATTAGACTTTCCTCTAGTGGTTTTTAGCAGCTATTGATGGTTATGACTTGGTTCTATTATTTTATTAGAGATTGGGAAATGCAGCATTCTGTCATTTCTTTGTTACCTGGAATTCTCCTGTGCAGAACTTTGTCACATAATCATTTTGGTTAACCAGAGGTACGGTTCATAGGAGGCAAACAGTATAAATGCTTGGTTCTTTATTTTTATTTACCAGTTTTCAGAATAGTAAACTAGTTTCTTAATATCTTCCAGATGTAACAACTGGATTATTTTTAGCATTATTGTAAATTAGGTTTAATATATTTTATATTTTCCAACTGTTTACCTTTATTTTTTTAATACTCAAATTGTCCTGTATTTTGCTAATGGTAGTCCCAAGTGGCTTTCCTTTTTTTCCACTTTGACCCTTACAGTTTTTGATAGTTTTCTTGTTTTCTGGACACAATATTTCAGGATAAGTTTGTACATTTCCTGCCTTAATTGTGGATTCAGCCATTCTATTAGCTCCAGGGAAGCTTAGTTCCTTGAATGAGAAATGATACTTATAATCACATTCTGGAAACTGGGGACCATACTTTTAAGATAAGGACTTTATTAATTGTTTTAACTTGAGATATAGTTGCTTTACAATTAATTTCTGCTTTACAGCAAAGTGACTCCATTATATATATAAATTTTTTTTTTTTGTATTTTCCATTATTTATCACAGAATATTCATTTTAGTCACCTGTGCTATATGACAGAACCTTGTTTACCCATTCTATGTATAATAGTTTGGAACTGGTAACTTCAGACTCCCTTCCCTCTCTCGGCAACTACAAGTCTGTTCTCTGTGAATCTGTTTCTGTTTCTTAGATAGGTTCATTTGTGTCACAGTTAAGAGTCCACATAGAAATTAGATCATGATATTTGTCTCTGTCTGTCCACATAGAATTTAGATCGTGATATTTGTCTCTGTCTGACTTCACTCATTATGACAATCTTTAGATCTATCCATGTTACTGTTAATGGCATGTCATTCTCTTTTATGGCTGAGTAGTGTTCCATTGTATGTTTATGCCACATCTTTATTCACTCATCTGTCGATGGATATTTAGGTTGTTTCCATGTCTTGGCTATGATGAATAGTGCTGCTGTGAAGACAGGGGTGCATGCGTTCTTTTGAATTACAGTTTTATCCAGATACATGCCCAGGAATGAGATTGCTGGATCATACAGCAACTCTAGTTTTTGTTTATTGGGGAACCTCCATAATGGCTGCACCTGTTGATATTCGTGCCAGTGGTGCAAGAAGATTCCCTTTTCTCTACACCCTCTCCAGCATTTGTTATTTGTAGACTTAGGTTAAAAAATTTTAATAATGAGAAAAGAAGCTGGCCATGTTAGTCATGCNGCCATAATGGCTGCACCTGTTGATACTCGTGCCAGTGGTGCAAGAAGATTCCCTTTTCTCTACACCCTCTCCAGCATTTGTTATTTGTAGACTTAGGTTAAAAAATTTTAATAATGAGAAAAGAAGCTGGCCATGTTAGTCATGCTAGCAGAAATTAGGAATTCTACAAAGCAAGGCAAAGCAAGTGTGGGGTCCTTAGAAATGGTTTAGGGTATTGGAGGGAAACTATTCCTTGCTGTGAGGGGAAGATGAGAATCCAGGCTGTCATAATGTGAGAAACACTTTAATTGTGACATTCTTTTGTACTCATAACAAGAAAAGTAATGTCCATTAAAGAAAGAAAAGAAGTTAGTAACTTCCCAAGGTTACATAGCTAATAGCTGCTAAGTCAAGATTCAAACCTGGGCAGTCTGGTTTCAGAGTTTGTTTTTAACCAGGATTTTATACTGACTTCACCCTACCAAGCATCAATTTTCTAAAATGTTAAAAAAGGAAAAAGGCAATAGTAATAGTATTTACTGCGTAGAGTTATTGTGAAGGTTGAATTTAAGATGCAGTATAGTATTTAGCATATAGTAGCACACACTGAGGAGAAGGACATGGCGCCCCACTCCAGTGCTCCTGCCTGGAAAATCCCGTGGACGGAGGAGCCTGGTAGGCTGCAGTCCATGGGGTCGCGAAGAGTCAGACATGACTGAGCTACTTCACTTTCATGCACTGGAGAAGGAAATGGCAGCCCACTCCAGTGTTCTTGCCTGGAGAATCCCAGGGACAGAAGAGCCTGGTGGGCTGCCTTGTATGGGGTCGCACAGAGTCAGACACGACTGAAGCGACTTAGCAGCAGCACACTCTGAAATATGGCTGTTTTTACCATCATGTTCCTTATTATCCCTTCTTGCATCCAAGAATTTTGCCTTTTTTATCATGAGTGTATGAACATGATTTTATTTTTCCATTTTACTAGTCATTCCAATGCTGAATCCTGCCATGTTTGTGCCCTGACCTCTGTTGTAGCTGTAACTTGAAAACTGTAAATGGATGAATACATTTTAAGAGGTAATGATAGAAATGGCATCTTTCTCCCAAAGGAAGCTATGGCTCCTGCTTGAAAGCAAAGCACAGATTTCCATGTTTTGTTTCTGCTTAGCAGGTGGACGACTCCTCATAGAATGAAGTGCTCTGTGAAGAGTTTGGGAGCCAGCTGTCTTGTTACTTTGGGAAACTACCAGGAACACTCCCTGGGTGCCCAGACACAGCTTTCTCTTTTTCTTTTTTCTTCTAGGATTTGTGCAAGTGGATGATGGCAGAAAGATTGTGTTTGTTCCTGGGTGTTCTGTACCATTAACCATAGTAAAATCTGATGGAGGTTATACCTATGATACATCTGACCTGGCTGCCATTAAACAAAGACTGTTTGAGGAAAAAGCAGATATGATCATCTATGTGGTGGACAGTGGACAAGTAAGTTTGTACATTTGTATCAACTTGCATTGTCTGATTGAAGGTAAGGCAGTATGGTGAAGCATTTGGCACTTAAAAACCCTGTAAATTTTCCTCGAAGACAGAAACTCAGAAAAGTGATATGAAAGAGAGAGCAGGGTTTGAAGTTGGCCAAACTTTTTCACTTCTCAGTTTTCCCACTTGTCTCTGTAAACTAGGAAGGATGTTCCCTTATTCTCATATATAAGGAATAAAGAAGAGCTTCTATAACTTTACTTGCCTTAAAAGGTTAGTGAGTGATTTGAATTTTACAAATCTTTATTCCTAAGTAGAAGAGCTTTAAGTCATTTTGTAAATTAGAAAGCTTAGCAAGTGACTTTCTCTTTCTATTTCTTTACAGTCCTTACACTTCCAGACAATATTTAGTGCTGCTCAAATGATTGGTTGGTATGACCCTGAAGTAACTCGAGTGTCTCATGCTGGATTTGGTGTGGTGCTGGGGGAAGACAAGTAAGTCTGGAAAATGTGAAAGTGGTAACAACATACCCACCCCCAGGATTCTTTAATAGAGACCATGTCGTTTGATACCATAGTCTTATGTAGGCTGTAGTATGTACACAGCCAAGCTGTTTTGTACCTGTGTCTTATCACTGCCAGAGAGTGTAGCCTTTTAGGAAGAATTGAGAAATTTTTACATCTTCCATTTAATATTGTCTTAGGATCACTTAGTTATTTCATTACCACATCTTTTTTGATTTGGTGACATGGCCTAAATTCTGCCATCACATAAAAGTGGGTGATGTTTCTAAAAGCTTCATGAAGTAGCTCAAGATGCTTAACACGCCAATGTACAAAAGTCCTAACTAAGCATATAAAAGGCAGGCTAAGCATATAAAAGGCCTAGCCCCTCCCCAAATAAATGTCAGGGTATTTCTGTATGCAGAAAAAATACCTTAGATCAAACATAATTCTGTATACCTGGACTTATTTTGTAATTGGAAGACACCTAGTCCTTAAGGTATTCACGGTCCGTAGAAAATGCTAAAAATAAAACCCATGAGTTGAGTATTGCTTTATAGTGTCTTGAATTTTCCTGTTTTGTTTTCTTTTGACTAACATTTAGATGATTATTCCTACAATTGGAAGAAAATTACCACATTTACTTTTTATGTCTGATAATTTATTACCAGTAGTTATATGTCAGCATTTGTTTATCATGTAATGGCTAGAGGATTTTTTCCTTTATTTTTTTTTGTTTGTTTTTATATATTTTTTTATTGAGGGATAATTGCTTTACAAAATTTTGTTGTTTTCTGTCAAACCTCAACATGAACCAGCCATAGGTATACATATATCCCCTCCCTATTGAACTTCCTCCCTTCTCCCTCCCCTCTAGGTTGATAAAAAGCCCCTGTTTGAGTTTTCTTAGCCATACAGCAAATGCCTATTGGCTGTGTTACTCTTTCCATACATCTCACCCTCTCCCCATGTCCACAAGTCTAGTCTCTATGTCTGTTTCTCCATTGCTGCCCTGCAAGGAAATTCTTCAGTACCATTTTCCTAGATTCCATATATATGTGTTAGAATACAATATTTATCTTTCTCTTTCTGACTGACTTCACACTGTATATAGGTTCTAGGTTTATCCACCTCATTAGAACTGACTCAAAGGCGTTCCTTTTTATGGCTGAGTAATATTCCATTGTGCATATGGACCACAACTTCATCTATTCATCTGTCGATGGACATCTAGGTTGCTTCCATGTTCCAGCTATTGTAAATAGTGCTGCAGTGAATGATGGGATACATGTGTCTTTTTCAGTTTTGGTTTCCTCAGGGTATATGCCTAGGACTGAGATTGCTGGGTCATATGATGGTTTTATTTCTAGTGTTTAAAGGAATCTCCATACCATCTTCCATACTGGCTGTATCAAATTTACATACTGGCTGTATCAAATTTACATCTCCACCAACAGTGCAAGAGCGTTCCCTTTTCTCCACACCCTCACCAGCATTTATTGTTTGTAGACTTTTTGATGATGGCCATTCTGACTGGTGTGAGGTGATATCTCATTGTAGTTTTGATTTGCATTTCTCTAATGAGCGATGTTGAGCATCTTTTCATGTGTTGTTAGCCATCTGTATGTCTTCTTTGGAGAAATGTCTGTTTAGGTCATTTTCCCACTTTTTGATTGGGTTTTGTTTTTCTGGTATTGAGTTATAGAGCTGCTTGTATATTTTGGAAATTAAACCTTTGTCAGTTTCATTTGCTGTTGTTTTCTTCCATTTTGAGGGTTGTTTTTTCACCTTGCTTATAGTTCCCTTTGCTGTGCAAAAGCTTTTAAGTTTAATCAGGTCCCACTTATTTACTTTTGTTTTTATTTCCATTACTAGGAGGTAGGTCATAGAGGATCTTGCTTTGGTTTATGTCATTGAGTGTTCTGCCTGTTTTCCTCTAAGAGTTTTATAGTTTCTGGCCTTAGATTTAGCTCTTGAATCCGTTTTGAGTTTATCTTTGTGTATGGTATTAGAAAGTGTTCTAATTTAATTATTTTACGTGTAGCTGTCCAGTTTTCCCAGCACCATTTATTGAAGAGGCTGTCTTTGTTCCATTGTATATTCTTGCCTCCTTTGTCAAAAATAAGGTACCCATAGGTGCATGGGTTTATTTCTGGGCTTTCTTTCTTGTTCTATTGGTCTTTATTTCTGTTTTTGTGCCAGTACCATACTCTCTTGATGACTGTAGCTTTGTAGCATAATCTGAAGTCAGGAAGGTTGATTCCTCCAGTTCCATTCTTCTTTCTCAAGACTGCTTTGACTATTCGGGGTCTTTTGNTTTCTTGTTCTATTGGTCTTTATTTCTGTTTTTGTGCCAGTACCATACTCTCTTGATGACTGTAGCTTTGTAGCATAATCTGAAGTCAGGAAGGTTGATTCCTCCAGTTCCATTCTTCTTTCTCAAGACTGCTTTGACTATTCGGGGTCTTTTGTGTTTCCATATGAATTGTGAAGTTTTTTGTTCTAGTTCTGTGAAAAATGTCATTGATAATTTGATAGGGGTTGCATTGAATCTGTAGATTGCATTTGGTAGTATAGTCATTTTCACA
>SJYV01032112.1:0-12354 GCA_006410875.1 Neotragus pygmaeus | reverse complement strand
CACTCCAGTATTCTTGCCTGGAGAATCCCACGGACAGAGGAGCTTGGTGGGCTACAGTCCATTGGTCATGAAGAATCGGACGCGACTCACCGACTTCACTTTCACTTAGGCTAACATAAGTCTTCTAAGCACATTTAAAGTAGGCTGGGTTAAGCTTTGTTTAGTAGGTTAGGTGTATTCATTTCTGATTTATGATATTTTAAACTTATGATGGACTTATCAGGACATAACCTCATTGTAAGTTGAGAAAACTCTGCACTCTGAAACCTTCCTTCAAGCTCTGGCTATGCACAGATGCTGCCCTGTGACACTCTTGTCTCTTTTATCCTGTAGTCATTCCGCTAGGTCTGGGTATCTAGGTCACCTGCATGAGTGGGGTCAGGTTGCCTTTGTTAACATCTTAACTTTCCCCATGGCTGAGCAAAGTGATTTTGGTTAATTATTTAACCATTGTATTTCCTTTGTTTCATGTGGAAAACCAGGATAATAAGTAGTAACCTCCTGGGATTGTTTTGGGGATTGAATGAGTTTATGTGTGCATCACATAGAACATTGCCTAGCAAATGCTAAGTGCTATACAGCTAAGTGCCTGATATATAGTAAGGGCTGTGTGACTGTTTTCTCTCATGATCACCATCAGCACGACCATTGGTATATGGCTCAGCAGTTTCTCCATGCATAATCTCAGTCAGCTCCATGTGACTTCTCCTCTATCCTTTGCTAATTGTTCACTGTATCTATTTCATCTTGTTCTCCTTCTAGAAGGGGAGTTTGGGTTTGAAACTCCACAACGGGAAATTTCTGAAGAAGCTTTATTTCACAATGAGATGATGGGTGGAGTCACAAGAGATGGTTCATGGTGTTCCATTTTAGAAGAACTGTGGAAACAAGCTGACCAAACAGAGAGGGATCCGAAAAATCAAAATAAACCTTCACATCAGGGAGCTTTCTTCAATAAGAAAACACTGAACACAGAGAGGGACTGTGATTACAAGTACCCTGGAAAAGTCATTCAGGCAAGGCCCCACCTTATTTCTTCACAAAAGGGACCTCATAAACGTTACTCAGTTGCAAAAAGGTTGAAACCTAACCTAGAAGCAACTTGTCCAAATCAAAGCAGTACCACAAAACACCTTGATGATATGGTTAGATCTGGTCAGCCAGTTATCCATAGCTCTTCCAGTGCCAGCTGCAAGAATACTCACACAGGAGAGAACTTCCGTGAAGGTAATATATGTATAGAAGCCTTCAGCCAGAATCAGTTACTCACACAACATCAAGTTCATATTCAGGAAAAACCAGGTAAGTGTACTGAATGTGGGAGGGACTTCACCCACAAGTCACACCTCCTTGAGCAACAGAGATTCCATAGTGTAGAAAACCTCCAGGAATGTGGTAAATGTGGGAAAGCCTTTACCTCACAACCAAAACTCGGGTTCTGTGTGACAGATCATACGGGTAACATACCGTATATATGTAAAGAATGTGGAAAAGTCTTCATTCAGAGGCCAGATTTGGTTACACACCAGAAAACTCATACTAGAAAAAAGCCCCATAAATGCCATGAATGTGGAAAAACTTTCTTCCAGATGTTATCTCTCTTTAGACATCAAAGAACTCATACAAGAGAAAAACTCTATGAATGCAGTGAATGTGGTAAAGGCTTCTCCCAGAATTCAACTCTCAGTATACATCAGAAAATCCATACTGGCGAGCGACAGTATGTATGCAGTGAATGTGGAAAGGCCTTCACCCAGAAATCAACACTCAGCTTGCACCAGAGAATCCATTCAGGGGAGAAGTCTTATGTGTGTATTGAATGTGGCCAGGCCTTTATCCAGAAGGCGCACCTGATTGTACATCAGAGAAGTCACACTGGAGAGAAGCCTTATCAGTGTCACAGCTGTGGGAAATCCTTCATTTCCAAGTCACAACTTGATATACATCATCGAATCCACACTGGGGAGAAACCTTATGAATGCAGTGACTGTGGGAAGACCTTTACCCAAAAGTCACACCTCAACATACACCAGAAAATTCACACTGGAGAAAGACACCATGTGTGCAGTGAATGTGGGAAGGCCTTCAACCAGAAGTCAATCCTCAGCATGCATCAGCGAATTCACACTGGAGAGAAGCCTTACAAATGCAGTGACTGTGGGAAGGCCTTTACTTCCAAGTCACAGTTCAGAGAGCATCAGCGGATCCACACGGGAGAGAAACCCTACGTATGTGCTGCATGTGGGAAGGCTTTCAATGGTAGATCAAATTTCCATAAACATCAGATGACTCACAATAGAGAGAGAAACTTTGCCTGTTACAAGTGTGGGACCACTTTTGTCGAGAAATCAGAGTTAATCACACATCAGAGAACACATATTGGAGAGAAACCTTATGAATGCTGTGACTGCGGGAAATCCTTCAGTAGGAAACCACAACTCAAAGTGCATCAACGAATTCACACAGGAGAGAGACCTTATGTGTGTTCCAAGTGTGGGAAGAGCTTCAACAACAGGTCAAATTTTAATAAACACCAGACAACTCACACCAGAGATAAATCTTATAAAAGCAGTTAACCTGTGCAAGGCTTTACCCAGAAGTCAATTCCTAGTATGCATAAACATCATAAACATCAATGAAACTAACTGAATTTCTTGAAGAAGAAAAAAACATGAGGCAGATATAATCATATATTATAGAATTCATGCTTCAGAAAAACTCTAGGGATGCACTGCATGTCTCCAAGTTACACATATTTTATGTGAGGGAAATAACTCAGGAAAGAACTTTTTAAGAATGAGTGGAAATGTCTATATTTGTACTAGCTTCATTAAAACTTATAAAATTCATTTGAGGAAGAAACCCTAATACATTGAGAAAAGAGTTTCTGTAGAGTAAGACAGATTGTTACCAGATTATTTACAGGAAAATTTGTGGGAATTTAATGATAACCCTGTTTAATGTGGAATATAATTATTTTTAGGCTGCCAGCAAACTAAATGATGACTTGGCAATATTATGTATATGTGTGTGTATCTGTATACTTATGTATGTATGTATATTTATATCTGCAGGTCAGTGTGTATACACACACACACATACACACATATACTCAATTCTGTAGTTTTTGCTACAGAATTCACTGTGTAACCAGAGGTGTTGATTATATTTTTTAAAAAGAACCTAACAACTGTTTAATCATATTTACTCCCTATTGAATTTACATCCTGAAGTTGCACAATTAATAATTATTAATTTATGTACACAGACAGATGAATGTATTTTTTTTGGTAAATGCATAAATGTGATTCTGATATTCATAGTGTAGGTTTTCTCTTCTTTCATGATTAATTCAGCTCTATTCTCCCCTTTCCACCTCCACCATCTATGGTGAACCTTTTAGTATGGAGTCTTTTATATGTTTATACAGGCTCCTAATCATCTGTGTCAGGAGTCAGCAAACTGTCCATCAGCCAAATCTGGTTGGCCACACGTTTTTTAAATAAAGTTTTATTAGAACACAGCCATGTTCCTTTGTTTGTGTGATGTCTGTGGCTGCTTTTGTGCTCCAGTGGCAGAGCTGAGTAGTTGTGGCAAAGGCCATATGGCCTGCAAAGTGAAAGTATTTACCCTCCAGCTCAGAGAGAAGTCTGCCAACACTTGTTATTCCCACACACTCATTACTATGCTCATAAGCATACATCTATATAGGTACTCTTCCCTCTTTGTTTTGTAAATATCAAATCATATCACATACCTTGTGCAGTTGTTCTTTTCAGTCTACAACACAGCTGTTCAGTGACTGCATCAGTATTCTATTAGTATGAGGGCATGCTGTAATTTATTCAACTACCCTCATTTTTTTTTTTTTTTTTNAGAGGGGGTTGTTGGTTTTCTTTATTTTCATTTAGAGCCAAAAATCAGGAAGACACAGAGATGTGTATTCTATTAGTATGAGGGCATGCTGTAATTTATTCAACTACCCTCATTTTTTTTTTTTTTTTTTGGCCATACCCAGGATCTTAGTTCTCTGACTAGGGATCATACCCGTATCCTCTGCATTGGGAATTCAGAGTCTTAACTGCTGGACTGCCAGGGAAGTCTCCATGTATTTCATTTTTCTTTCCTACTTCCTTTTTTTTTTTTTTTTTTCTGTTGTAAGAAAGAAGTAGAACAGCATACTTTGTAAGTAGACAGGCCCAGAAGCCAGGTTCCTGTGCATCGGTGCCTGCTCAGTCATGTCTGCCTCTTTGCAACCCCAGGGACTGTAGCCCATCAGGCTCTTCTGTCCATGGGATTTCTCAACAAGAATACTGCAGTGGGTTGCCATTTCCTCCTCCAGATCTTCCTGACCCAGAGGTCAAACCTGCACCTCCTGTGTCTCCTGCATTGGTAGCTGGCTTCTTTTTTATTTATTTTTAATTGAAGAATTGATTTGCAATATTGTGTAGTATTCTGCCATACATCAACATGAATCAGCTATAGGTATACATATGCCCACTCTCTCTTAAATCTCCCTCCCACCTCTCACCCCATCCCACTGCTCTAGGTTGTCACAGAGCACAGTTTTGAGCTTCCTGAGTCATACAGCAAATTCCCACTGGCTATCTGTTTTACATATGGTAATGTATATGTTTCCACACTGCTCTCTCCATTTGTCCCACCCACTCCTTCCCCCATTGTGTCTACAAGTCTGTTTATGTCTGCAGCTTCACTGCTGCCCTGCAAATGGGTTCATCAGTACCATCTTTCTAGATTCCATATATATGCATTAATGTACGAAGTTTGTTTTTCTCTTACTTCACTCTGTGTAATAGGCTCTAGGTTCACCCACCTCATTAGAATGGACTCATACATTCCTTTTTATGGATGAATAATATTCCACTGTATATATGAATTACAGCTTTTTTAATCCATTCATCACATATGGGTCACTCCCATGTCCTAGCTATTGTAAACAGTGCTGCAATGAACATTGGGATACATGTATCTTTTTCAATTATGGTTTTCTCGGCATATATGCCCAGTAGTGGGATTGTTGGGTCATGTGGTAGTTTCATTCCTAGTTTTTTGTATTTTTTTAAGGAATCTCCATACTATCTTCCATAATGGCTGTATCAATGTACATTCTGGCAGATGGATTCTTTACCACTGAGCCACCTGGGAAGCCCTTGGGTTCCTTACTTGATTCTATATCAATCAAGCAAGATGTTTATCTGCCCCTGGTTTTCAAAAGGAAGATGACAGTAGTGCTACCCCACAAGTCTCTGTTAGAAATAAACAGGTGAATAAGCATTAAGCACTTTAATTGTGTGGAAAGAACCACAGCATGGTCAATTTGAGTGGGGACCTGTGTGACCAAATGAATGGCAATGAAAGGATGGGGATGAGGGATGGCAGAGAGGAGAAGCCAGTGAAATAAAGCCTCCTTTAACAAGAAACTAGGTGGGATGGTTGAGGGGATTCTTTCCAGGCTCCAGAAACACGTCAGCCTGGAGGCTTCTGGAATTAAAGGGTTGATGTCCATGATGAGGTTGGTGTGGAGGGGCCACAGCTCCTTGGAGAGCAGCCTGTATCCTGGCAAGTTTGCAGCACTGTGCCGCCACTTCCGGTGGATCTAGGCCAGAAGGCCAGGACTGGAGGGACTGAGGGGGCAGCCGTGCGAGCTGAGGGCTTGGGAACAGGTCCAGGACTGGCCACCCCTGCCGCACACCCTGACTCACCCCTGGGAGCTCTGCTTGCAGCTGGGGTCCTGCCCCTCCTCCAGCATGTGGTATTGGCCAAAGAGCAGATGAAGCCATAAGAAGAGCGTCCCGCTGAGTTGCAGCCTTACAGGGGAGAGGGCGTGAGGCCAGATGCCTGTCTCCTTTGATAAGGTCCCCATCCACACCTGGCTCCTCAGGCCAGATGGCGTGTGTCTCCCGAAATCCAACACAGCTCACATTTCCACTCAGTCTTGGGCACCCCGTGGCCCCCACACCACGGAGGGGCCTGCTGCTCCGAGCGAGGCTCCCCACAGCAGTGACCCCTGCCTGGCAGTGATGTCGCTGTCCTCCGGATTCCCGCTCCAGCTGGTGTTGGGGAAGCCATTGATCCTCAGGTAGTGAATGGGGCGTAGGTAGGGCAAACACCCCTCCACGGTAGCCTCGGTAGGGCAGCCTACAGAGGCAGGGAGAGTTGGAAGCACAGGGCATTTCAGGCAATGGGCCCTGACCCTTTGCTAGCCAGGAGCACAGGGTTTATTTCTGGGTTAGCCATTCCCCACTCTCTCCCTTGGTAACCTCTCCCTGACCCCTAGGATGTCCCTGTGCCTGATCCTGGGGCAGCCCTGCCCCTTGAGATGACCCCTCATGTAAACCTGGAAATCCCCTCCCTGAATCATCTGACGGGCCCATCTTGTGACCCCAAGATGGTCTCTCCTGTTATAAGTTCTCCTCTGACCTCTGTTACAACTTCTCTGCCTACCACTTTATTAAATGCATCCTGACCCCCACTGATAACTAATCCCACTCTCTCAATTGATACCCACACCCAGGAGGAAGCTTCTCCCTATCTATAAGGCCTTTCCCCAGGCCTCTTCATCCTCTCCATCATTGGCCCCAGGGATCAGGGCCTGGACTGCACAGATGGGCAGGCCCTGGTCAACAGTTCCCCCAACAGAAGGTCCCCTCCCTCCACGTACTTGTTGTTGAACTTGTCGATGGCCATGGAACAGGGGCAGGGAAGATGTCACAGATGCAGAGGTTGTGGTCATCCTCTGGGAGCAGATTCACATTGTGGAAAAAGACATGGTCCCAGTCCTCCTCCTGCATGGCCTCCCAGAACCCCACATTGCACAGCTTGCCCCGGTTGAAGATGGTGTTGTTCACCTGAGGTAGATGGAGATACTCACCACAGGCAGTGGTGTCCCTGCCACTTGCCAGGCCCATCCTCTCTCACCTTTCCAAGTGCCATTCTCCTGCCTGGAACCCCTTCTTATTCCCAGACTTGGCCAGGAAGGCTCAGTTCAAAGGTTACCGCCCCTAGGAAACTTTCCTTGGATCCCCACCCCCATCCTCGGCAGACTCAGCATCTTCAGTTCTCAGGTCTCCCTTATTAGCCATTTTCAAAGTTCTCAAGGATCATCACCTTCAAGGGGTCATCTGAGGGAGGCAGAGGTCAGGAGAGACTGGGGACTGCCTGTGTTTCTCTTTCTGCTCCTGCCAGACAAAGACTAGGTCTGATGCTCAGGACAAGATCTGCCATTCCTCCTTGTCCTCCTCTATCACATTCTTCATCACCATCTTAACCATAACCATCATGACTTATCATTACCATGATATTCATCATCAGCATCACCATCATTATCACTATCTTCATCATCTTCAATATCATTAGCAGTCACCTAACCTCCATCATCACTATTACCAACATCATCATGACCATCACCATCAAAACTATCACCACCACCACCACCATCATCATCATCACTGTCACTTATTAAGCACCTACAATGTGCCAGGCACTGGCCTCATTGCTTTACACTCATTATCTCAATGAAACTTTGACTCATGAATGAGAAAAAAGTAGCAGAGAGCAGATTCCCTGTTTATACATAGTGATACTGAAGAACAGTGTTGAATGAATGGATATATGGATGGAGAGATGAAGACTGGTCCCAACCTCACACCACACAAGTAGTAATGGGCAAGGCCAAGATTCAAACAGGCATCTAACAGACTTCAGACCCAGTGCTTTACTTTACCCCTTGGGTTGCTGCCCAATCCAAAAAGCCTTGGTCTCAGAGACCCAGACAGTGGGATGAGCCCTTCCCTTAGGTACTCAAGCAGATTGCAGACTAAGCCAGTCTAGATCAAACATATAGCCCTTGGTTCTGGTCTTCACCAGTCCAAGTTCTTGAATCATCAATCCTACCCCCTGGATACTCTCTGGCCCAGACACTCTCAGCTCAGACACTGACGACTCTAGCCCCGACTCTTCAAGGCCAGGCTCAGAGCCCTCTGCCCTCTTGCTCCTGTGCCTCCTCATTCCTGCTGCACCTGGTTCACCACGTAGATGGCACAGTGCAGTCGCTGGCACCGTAGGAAGGGGTGCAGGTGGGAGAGCAGCTGGGCATGCCCATAGTAGGGCACCACTACTGCCGTGTGGGGCCATGCCCAGCAGGGACCTATCCCAGAAACCCCCACTACTCAGGTGTACTGGGTTAAATCATGTCCCCCCACAAATTCACTCCCACCTGGAACTTCAGTACATGATCTTGTTTGGAAATAGGGATTTTGCAGATGTCACTGGTTAAAATGCATAAGGTGAGGCTGCAGCAGTGGTGGTTCTGGTAGAGGAATGCCCCCACCAGCACCAACTGCGCCCCCAGAAATAACAGCAGCATCCCCCTCTGCTGTACCATTCTGGGGAAGAAAGCGAAAGGTCATTCCTTCCCTCTTGTAAACCCTTTACTTCAGCCCTGGGGGGCTCCATCCCTGTCTCCTGCTCCCATCTTTCCCCACCTGGCTCTGAACACTGCACAGAGGGGGGAGAGAGAGACTTGCCAAAGCCACTCAAGGTCACATCACCTGCTCTGAGGACCTGCCGTGCACCCACCTCCAGCCTCATCACTCCTACCTTCTGGGCACACTGGATGCTGACTTGGTGCTCCTTTGGCTAAGTGATTAATCTCTCTCGGGCTGTGTCCTTGTCTGTAAAAAGGGGCTTACAGCTTGTTGTTCAAGGACCCGCAGTGTGAATAAATCAAGGGGTTGGACTGGACTCAGCATTTTCCCAGGACAGAGCCAGGTTCTCTCACATCTCCAGCATCCTGAAAGGAAGGGACCTACTCCACTCCTGCTCATCCTGGGTGAGCCCTCTCCCCTCTGCCACCCCAGGCACCAAGTAGCCCCTCGTGGCTTCCGTAGCCTGTTATCTCCCTCACCCATCATCTGATCATCATGGATTGTGACTGTCCATGTCAGCCGCCCTCATTAGACAAGAGGCTTGCTAAGAGCAGGGTTCAGGACTGACTCAGTTCTAGGTGCCCAGCATTTCCACACACAGGAGGCCCCGAGAAGCGAATGAATGAGTGAATCAATGAATGAGATGCTATTCTCCACCTGGTAAACTCCTGCTCATCTTTCATGTTCTCCGCATCCAGGGACTCTTCTCTAAGTCCCTCACTCCTGTCTACTTGCCAAGACTCTCCCAGTCCCTGGCATCTCTGCTGCCACAGCTCTGGTAAGCAGACCTAGACTGATCCAAATCCACTCTCTCCCCCTCACCAGCCTGGGAGCCCTGGAAGGGTGGCCCTGGGCATGACTCATCTCTGGGCCCCAGCATCATCCATTGTCCTGGTCACTAAATGGGTGAGTATATTTTTATATGAGCTAGAAAATGATCTCAGTACAGAAGCATGCTCCAGACCAAATCTCAAAGGTGGGGCAAGACAGAATGTGATCAGGGATAGAAAATCCTTCAACTTTGGAGCATTAAGGAAAAAAGAATCCAATTTCTATAGCAAAGTGGGACAGGTATAAGGTGGAATTTCTTGCAGCCTTTCAGCTGGAAAGGCAGCTTTTAAAGGAGCATTGTGGACTTGCCTTGTGGTACAGTGGGCAAGAATCCTCCTGCCAATGCAGGGAGAGGAACAGGTTCGATCTCTGCTCTGCGGAGATTCCACAGGCTGCAGAGGAATTAAAGCCCATGTACCAAACTACTGAGCCTGTGCTCCAGCCTGGAGCCTCAACTACTGAAGCCTGTGCTCAAGAGAGACCACTGCTATGAGAGGCCCCAGCATCACAACTAGAGAGCAGCACCCACTCACTGCAACCAGAGAAAAGCCTGCTTGCAGCAACGGAAGACCCAGTGCAGCCAAAAATAAATAAAGCCACTGTTTCAGAGGATACCACCCAGGCTTTGAGTGGCACAGCTAGATTTAGACACCCCTCTTTTAAGCAAAATGAGAACTAAGACCCCACAGTTATGGTGGACATACATCCCATTCACACACACAAGAGATTCAACAGTCAAGAAGCGTGTTAGTTACTCAGTTGTGTCCGACTCTTTGAGACCTCATGAACTTGTAGCCCGCCAGGCTCCTCTGTCCATGGGATTCTCCAGGCAAGGATACTGGAGTGGGTTGCCATGGCCTTCTCCATCAATAGGCAAGAAACACTGCAGGAACTTCAGCTGGATTTGGTGCTGTCCTTCGGGGACCAAGACCAGTCTTTGAAATACCCTGGTAGAGTTGGCCCAGCAGCAATTTATGGACACGTTTGCTGGGATGAAAATAGCAGGGCTCGTCATAATCCCTATATCCCAGATGGGAATGCTGTGGGTGTGGACCATGCCTGAGTCATGTCACACGGGCTGGTGTCCAGCTGCTCTGTGAACAGGAGGTGCCAACAAAGCCTCGATAATATTTCCTGTTCTAAGGCAGGGAGTCAGTGAGCTTGGAGGAGTGAAGAGTCTCAGGTGGGGTGCATCCTCTCAGGAGCATACTTCATGTGGAAGTCAGATGCACAACGTGGTTTCCGGGGAGCCACCAAGAATAAGTTTGTTAGTTACACACCATATCGATTACACATCACATTGGTTACAGAGTGTGGATGCCCAGACTCATGTTCCCATCCTCCTTGTGCTGGGATGGGAAAGGCAGCTGCTATTCGAGTGATTTGTCTCTCGAAAAATCCAGTAAAAATGACCCTTCAGATTCCACAGAATATATGGGAGGCATGTATTTTAGAGACTGAGAGTTTTATAGATCTCAGCGATTGTTTTCTTACTTCTGTTTTACAATTAATCTCTATTGTACCCACAGTGTTTGTGATTTAGTGCCACACACTACTACTGTATTTGGGGCCCATGAAGGCCAAAGTTTAACTATGAACAATTTTTCAAAAGAATTTGGCAGTATTATCATGACCATAAGTATGGAAGCGTAAAGGTGTGTTGTTACTTCTGCAGAAGATATCAAACTTTGACCTGGACTTCTGGCCTCCAGCATTATTAAAAGATAAATTTCTGTTGTTTCATCTAAAAAAAGAAAAAGTGCACCTCCATTTCATTACTGATGAAAAGATCAATTTTATGTTTGCTTTCTCAAAGTCATGTAATATTTCATGAAAAAATTCTGATGTCTTAAACTAGCAGAAATGCTCATCCATGTTATATGCTTCAAATTAGGAAAGTAAACACTCATGTTTCACGAATGACATGGTACAGCTTGCACTAATAATAATGTTGTATTTTCATTAGCCAAGAGGGAATGTGTGGAAAGCAGACCATTGAGAAACTCCCCTTTCCAAAGAAAATCTCACATTAGAAATAGTGTGTCTTAAGGATGAAAACCATTTTTTTAAATTAGGAAAAAATTATATATATATACACATATGTGGGATCTTAGTTCCCCACCCAGGAATTGAGTCTTCAACCCCTGCAGTGGAAGTTTGGAGACCTACCCACTGGATCTCCAGGAAATTCCCAGAATATCTTTCTGGCTACATTTGTTAGGCACAGAAGTCCATGCCCAAAATCAGATTGTGCTTTTTGTTCTAAGGCCATCCCTGAACTTCCTGATTTCCAAGGAGGTAAGAAATGTCTTTCAGAATACAGAAGCTGTTCTAACAAGGCAGAGGTCTTCCAGGTGGGGCATGTACACAAAACTCCCTATACGGTGAGGTGTTCTATTCTACTAATCTTGGTGAGGGCGAAGCTTGGCTCATGTTGGAATGTTCCGTTTTCAGAACAACCAAAAGCATTTCAATTTAGTGAAGCTAATTAAAAGAAAATTAACTGGAATATTTCCAGGGACAACATTTACAAGTTACACTGAATATAATATCCAGGTAACTGGTTAGAATTAGTGCACATTCTTCATTAAGATAATTAAAACCTATCTGAGTGATGTAATAATTATTCCATGAACAGCTTACCCTCATGTTACCTTATACCATGTATGGTTTCTACCAGTAAATAACAACATAAACATCGTGTTGAAAATTTTCAGGTGTTGACTTAAAAGAGTGAGGTAGTGGTACAAAGCTTTTCAAAATTATTTGGGAGTCTCCCAAACAAAAGTGTTTTAAGATGACTGTAATATATGCCTATACCTAAAGGGCCTCTTGATGAAAGTGAGAGAGTGAAAAAGTTGGCTTAAAGCTCAACATTCAGAAAACTAAGATCTTGGCATCCAGTCCCATCACCTCATGGCAAATAGATGGGGAAACTGTGGAAACAGTGGCTGACTTTATTTTTCAGGTCTCCAAAATCACTGTAGATAGTGATTACAGCCATGAAAAAAAGACGCTTACTCCTTGGAAGGAAAGTTATGACCAACCTAGACAGCATATTGAAAAGCAGAGACAT
>SJYV01032109.1:14786-36285 GCA_006410875.1 Neotragus pygmaeus | reverse complement strand
TGGGATTTAGGATTTTAAGATAAATAGAAAACCACTGAAAAGTTTTAAGAAGTACTGACACGATTAGAGTTATGTTTCAAGAATTGTGTTGTTTGTGTGTGTTTAGTCGCTTAATTGTTTTCTGACTCTTTATGACCCTTTGGACTGCAGCCCACCAGGTTCCTCTGTCCACGGAATTTATTCAACAAGAGTACTGGAGTATGTTGTCATTTCCTTCTTCAAGGGATCTTCCTGACTCAGGGGTTGAACTCACATCTCTTGTGTCTCCTGCACTGCAGGTGGATTCTTTACCCATGAGCCATCTGGGAAGCCCTTCAAGAAGATGACTATGGTAATATTTGTGGGAAATACACTGGAGGAGGGAACGCAGTGGAAACATGAGAACAATGGTCTAGTTAAGGGAAGATGGTGCCTCAGAAATGAGGGTGGAGATGGACTCAAGATATAATTGATTGGTAGATTATGGGTATTGGCTAGATATTGAATGGATAGGCAGAATTGATAGATCAGATGCTTACCGAACAATGTGTAGTTGGGAAGGCTTTGGGAGAAGGTCTCACTTGTCTGAAATCTCCCACCCTGCTACCTATGTACAAACTTGCATGCTAATTCCATCCTTGGGAATGTGCTATGCATGGGAGCCTTGTGGCCCAGCTCCAAGGGGACCATCAGGATGTTCCAATGTGCTTGATGTTCTCTAGAGTTTTGCAGGACAGTGCCCCTAGGGATGCGGGATATTTGAATGCACTCTGTTGCTTGTAAAGATTATAAAATAGGATGTTATTTGTCTTGGGCTCCCATGTATGATAAGGGAGGACTGGAAGGTGCAGCCTGGCGTGGAATTGTGTCATTCCTCAGGAAGGGGGCGTTGTTTTAAGCAAGGGGATGTTTAGTAATTCATTGTCCAAAGGGTTGCTGTTGTGTAATTTGTATGCCTAAAAGAGTGATCTTCTTTTAATCATGTACAGTGTCCATGTTTCCATTAGTCAGATATTATATGTGTACAACAAATTCACCTCTTTAAACCACACAGGATGGTAATTCACTTCTTCAGATGAATTGAATGCTCTTTTAAAAAGTTGGTTACTCTGCTATACAGTTTACTGCTTTAACAAAGTAGCTGCTCAAAGTGACGGGTATCTTTTTTTCTGTGGTGGGCCAATAATCATTAGTCAAAACAAGAAAGAAAATTCCCCAACCCCTCAAACCAAAGCAATTTAATCTGTTTTTTAGTGAGTGACAGAAATACAAATTTCACAAGTCACACAAAAATACAATTTTATATCAAGACCTGTTAAGAAATGAGAGACACTGAGGGGAGAGAGAAAGGGGAAGAGTGTAAGAACAGAATCTTTTTATTCATTGTGCTTTGAATTCTTATATTTCTTTGTTCTACTGCGTAGGCCCCAGATTTCCTTTCCAAAGGCTTGGAAAAGGAAATTTCTCCTCTAAACAATTACTGAAAAGCGTGACTGCCGTCTGGCCCCCACTACTCTTTATTGGCCATTCTACTACTGCTGAAACCCATGCCTGTGTTTCTCTCTCAGCCCGGCTTTATCTGAAGGCCAAGGTTCTCCCAGCGCCCATGGTGGAAACGCTGGATCCGGTGCCTCCTTACACGACCTGCCTCTTGGTGATTCGAGTCCTCCTGCTTTTGCAGTGTTCATGTTTCCGTCTCATACTCAGTCTCCAGTGCCACAGCCAACCGCTTGGGACATACCTGCTGCTTTTCTGAGAATCTCAGAATGAAACGTTGTATATGATGTGGGGACTCCAAACATACCACTAGAATTCTATTTTTGATATTTGCATAACTGGATGAGCGTATCAGTCAAGAAAGGGACATTGGGTAGGCAATTAATAAGGAAGCTTGCCAGGGGCTTAATGAAATGAGGCTCATGACTGGTTTCAGTTTATTGTCTGGTTCTCCCTCACCAGCCTAATTAAAGTACAGATTTGAGAGCTAGCAGGGAGAATTGAATCCTGATTAATTTTCATGCTGGTAAGACCTTAAACTGATTTCTTACCTTCTCTGGGCTTTAAAGTCTATGGTGATTTGGCATGAACAGAACCCCTGCCTGAATGCTGAGTCATTTTCCCAAGAGAACAAAGCTTCTAGAAAGGTTGGTGGATGGCTTTTCATTTTGTGTAACCTGGAGTGAACTTCAGATGCTGCCGCCAAATTGGAGGGCTTACAGTGCCTTAGTTGGGCCAAAAGCTCAGTGAACGCCAAGGGCCAAGACCGTGTCTGCTTAGTGACTGTTGCTGACTGCCTCACCCGGGTTGCTGGTATTGAAGCAAATTCTATTTGGAAAGAGGCCAGATCCTTCTATGTCTCCTGGTGGGGGCGGGGAGGGTGCTCTAGATTTTTATAATGTATGTTTATATTTGTGTAATCAGAAAAATTTCTCATTAAGTGAGAATTAGTGTGTTTTACTTAGTTAAAATTATTGCCTTTAAACACCATACTAAACTGTAAAGTATAACTTCCGAAATTGTGTGTAGTAATAATGATATATAGTGTTCACTATGTGTAAACACTGTTTTAATTGCTTAATTTGTATTAGTTCATTTTATTCTCGCAACTCTGAGATTTATTTTCTCTTATTAACCTCAGTTAATATATCAAGATATTAAGGCAAGTAGAGGTTAAGTGATTTGCCTAAATTATACAAAAACTCAAGGTTATACAAAAGCTCTCACTTTTTTTTTTTTTTTCTGGATGAATCTGGCATAACAAAATTCAACAGAACTCTACACATGGCCTGCTATTTACAGGCATTTTTTGTAGGAGGAGGCAAAATACTCAGGAGATGTGTACCTGCTTTAGAGACTCACTGAGATAAGATTTAGTGGCCAGGAAAGAAGACTGAAAGACTCAGGATTGTGTTGAGAGGAGTGGAGAAAGTGTAAGAGTGTCAGAAAATTCATGACACAAGGAATATATCGCTTAGAATTTTATAGGGNTACTCAGGAGATGTGTACCTGCTTTAGAGACTCACTGAGATAAGATTTAGTGGCCAGGAAAGAAGACTGAAAGACTCAGGATTGTGTTGAGAGGAGTGGAGAAAGTGTAAGAGTGTCAGAAAATTCATGACACAAGGAATATATCGCTTAGAATTTTATAGGGATAACTGATAATAAAGCTGTTAGTAAAGATGGAAAATGAAATAAGGAAAAGCAAGAAAAGTTAATTCAGGGAACTTGAGTGCACAGAGTATAGTCCTGATGCTGATCTATGTCTGAATTCAAAGAAGACAATTTTGATGTTCCATGGAAGAAGCAATTGAAACCACGCTGGAATAAGACCGGGATGCAATACTGACTAGAGATATCTTATACAAGTGATTCTGACCTTGGTTTGGGGGTGAAATAGGGCCAAACTGTTGAGAACATTACTCAAGCTATGAAACATATGCATGACACTCAGTAACTCTATGCATTATGATTGCCTGCAAGCATTAGNTTTATTTTTTATTATTATTTTTTTAACTTTATTTTACTTTACAATACTCTATTGATTAGGACATGGAACTCTTTGAGGGAAATCATTCTGCCAACAACACCTGGGGTACTTGTCAAAATAATACTTTGAGGATGTTCATGATAATACTTTGCTCTTACATAACTTGTATATCATTTTCAAATTTCTTTGTTCTCACATAATTTTCCCTTTACTGTCTTAAAAACTTTATATATTCTGTATATATCTGAGTATCTACTATATCATAACTTGAAGGGATAAATTATATTTTGTTCATTTCCAGACAACCATTGTTTGTTTTGATTAGTCAAATGAGTGAATGAAGAAACTGAAGTTCAAAGGGGTTATATGACTTATCCAAACCAGTATTTAATTGAAGCTACAGCTAGTTTTCAGAGCTTCTGAGATATTAATAAAAATTCTTTCCAATTTATCCCAGTGCTGACCAGTTGACCACATACGTTCTTCATAGTGTTGTTATAGTGATCATAAGAGTTTATAAATACACAGTAACATATATGTATTGATATAAGTTGCATACTATTATTATGGTAATTTTAATGCAAATTTCTCAGGGTTGAAAGACTTCCCAGAAATAAACGAAAGTGTTTAACAAGAAAAGGTATAGAAAAATTTTCAACACAAAAATCATTTATATATTACTTCAAAGTAAATCACTATTTTTTGTCAACATCAGAAGCACTGAAGTAGTATTCATTTAGGCATAAAAATATCTGATGTAATTAGATGAATAACCAACAAAATTGAGTGTTCAGAAATTTTTTTCTATCCTATCTAATAATTTTCTGATGTGGAGTAAATGAATAATTGAATGTTGGGAAAACTTGGAGTCTTAGGGGAGAATGCAAATTTGGAAAAACTAAGGATATGATGATTTCAGTATACTTACTAGAGCTGACAAATAAGAAGCAGGAACTCTTTAAAGGTATTATTTTTCATAGTCTTTGTGTGTTCAGTTCAGTAACTCAGTTGTGTCCAACTCTTTGCAACTGCAAGGACTGCAGCACACCAGGCTTCCCTGTCTATCACCAACTCGAACTTACAAAAACTCATGTCCATTGAGGCGATGATGCCATCCAATCATCTCATCCTTCGTCATTGCCTTGTCTTCCTGCCTTCAGTCTTTCCCAGCATCAGAGTGTTTTCCAGTAAATTAGTTCTTCGCATCAGGTGGCCAAATTATTGGAGTTTCAGCTTTAGCATCAGTCCTTCCAATGAGTATTCAGGACTGATTTCCTTTAGGATGGACNGGCAACATTTTTAAATGCTTACAAGAATTGGATGGGCCACAGTGGATATATTTTTCTTTCCAAGCTCGATTGTCTCCAAGTCAAAGTTCTCTTTTTATAATATATTTGATAATGTCACCTCTACTTTCCTGAAATAAGCTCCACAGTTAATATAAAATCAATAATACTACAACTTGTATATAAAGTAAAAATAAACAAAAAGATGAATATTAAAACAGTATGTATTCCCATCTGTAAATGTTCTGGCAAAGTGACAGTGGAAGATATAATGAGGTCGTCAGATGTGTGCCCCTGTTTGAAGAATCCCTGTGGACTTGATGGCACAAATGCAAACTGACAGAGTTGTGTTATACCAGCAGCCCAGATACCATGAATGGTGTTGCTGTCAGTGACGTGATTTTTCAGAATGATGAACAACTACAGGTACACTTTCAAACAAAATACAATGCCATCTTTTCTCACTTTCCATAGTAGTTAATTCCTCAAATATCACTGAGATCAAAACAGTGTAACGCATACTTTGTGTTTATATGTAAAAGGAACTTAAGTTGTAGGCTCAGATTTTCCTCCTGATTGAATGTCTGGCATGATATTGTGAAGTCAAAAGAGTTGCTGAATAATTTCACATCATGTAAGGTACATAGCATCCCTGTGCCCCATTCACTAAATGCTGATAGCACCCTCCATTACTGTAGCAACAAAATAATTAAATGCAGGGTCCAATCATGGACCCTTATAGTTTTTAGTCTGAAAAAGTGTAGAAAATCAGGCTTTGATGTCAGTAATGTGTCAGGATGATTGGAAGGCCATTTTTTAGCTCATCAGCCTCTTGACTAGGCCATGTGGAAGCAAAACAACAAAATATCCCAAAACTGAATGGCTTAAAACAATGATGGGTTATTTGTCACTGTTTGATCAGTGGGTGGTTAATTCCTGTGAGTGCCAGTCAAACCTCTCCAGTCATGGTGATAGCCAAAACAAAAAACAAACAAAAAAAAACCTCCACACATTTTCAAATCTCTACCTCGCAAAATTCTATTCACTCTCTAGATCTCAGTTGAGATGTCACTTTGTCAAGGACACTCCTCCTGACTCCACATATTAGATTGAATTCCCACTGTAGTACTCTCATAGCATAACACTCACCACATTTTTAATTGCTTGGATATTTTCAGTGTCACACTGAGTTCTGTGAGGGCAAGTCCTCTGTTTTCTTCATTATTGTATCCTTGTTACCTTGTTCCAGATAGTTTTTTAAAAATTATTTTTGTATTGCATTGCATTGACTTGGAATATAATTTGTAGATAAGTTGCTCCCCAAAGTATGACCTAACAGTTTTAGAAACTATTGGTGAGTTATTTAAAATGTCATTGTTTCAACTCAAAAAAAAAAAAAAATCTACCCGTGGATGTTAAATGAAATAAAATTTTTGATCAGGAGAAAAATATCCATACAACATAACGAACATTCACTCTTCAATGAAGTATTGCATCATTGCATTCTTCACTGTTTTGCTTAATGGGAGATTAGGATCTTCTTTGGATTTATGCAATGTTACCCACCTGGATTTCTAACCACTTACTGTCCTTTACTTTCTTTGGTACATGCTTTGACTCTTGAATTTGGTTTGAGTCTTCAGCTATTTTTACTAAAACCCTGGATATCTTTTCCTCCTAGGGATTTAGGCTCAGTTATGAATCAGCATCAGTCTCATTACAGCATGCTCATCCATTAAGGGTTGATCCATGCCCTGACTCTCATCTTGTCCCTCACAGTCTATACTTGATTCTGCACAGATGTGAGTCTCGGTTTTCACCCATGCATTTCACCCTATATTTTGTCTTGAATCCTGGTAGAACCTATGGCACCCACAAAGTTGCTTGAAGGAATGAATCTAGATTGTGACTATTCATATTTCCATGTCCCCAGTGAGGGCTTTCCCATTGATATTGGTTTACTCGTATTAATAATCCTTTAAAATATCTTATCACCCTTTCTGAGCCCTTTCATGATTCTTGAATTATGACTTTGGTAAAAATCTGACTCTAGTTAATATAAATTCAATTTCTTCTCAGTGTCCTAGGAGTCAAATCACAGTAATTTTGTTGTATTTTTTTGTTAGCTTAGCCAGCATGGCATTCTTGAACTAAGACAGGAGGTCTCTCTCTGAAAAATAGGGGCTGGGTTAGATTATTTCTAGAGCCATCCACAAATGCAATACCAGAAATATTGATTGCTTCCCTGTATGAAGCCCTGAACTGCTGGTTTCTCTCTGCCCCTTACTTGATGCAATATCATTCTTGGATAAGGAACTGGAACCTGGGAGAGTAAGGTGGGACTTGAGTAGGTAATTTTTTATTTGCATGCCTATACTACACATATGCTTAATCAGCCTTGTAGTATGAATAAGTAGTAGAAGCAATGCTATGTATTTGAGCTATTTCCAGACATTGAAAACATTGTGTCTCTTTCAAAATTGGCCACATCTTTTTTGATTTTTTTCCCACTCTGAACATAAAACAGGTGCACCCGCAATAGTTGGCACAAAGTGAAAAAGTTTTTGCATTGAAGACTGATCATTTCTTGTAGTTCACTTTATCTTAGTCATCAGTGTTGATTCTGAGATATTAAGTATGGTAATAACTTGAAGCCAAATTAGTCAAGATTTGGCCAGCGCTAGCCAGGATTTGCTTTAACTGTGGGAGGAACTTGCAAAAGGCAATATTGATTATGTCTGGGATATGCCAATTATAATTTGACATTCTGATTTCTGCTTTTTGTTTAACTTAGGAGCAGATTCTGCTTTGCTCTGTTTGTGAAAGACAACTGGATGAGTGAAGATTACTACTTGCAATAAGACTCGCAATTTGTCTGGAATTAAAGACAGAGGGAAAGCAATATCTACTTTTTGTTTATTCTGACTCAAAATGGTTGGAAGTGAGGAATATTACTGAACAATATTTCCTAGGTAAAAAGAGAAAAATGAAAAGAAGGAAAAGGCCAAGAGTGACACTTGAGATGGAAATTAAAACAATATATAATTTAGTACTTGGTAGATTCTGAAAGTGATGAGTGATGAGAAAATTGAAGAAATGATGTCATCATGGAAAAAAATTAGTTGGAAACTGAAAGGAGGCAGAGTTAATAAGTATATAGAAAATGGATATTTTAAAGCAGAACTGGTCACTTCATGATTAATATAATCTGTCACCCAGGAAAGAGATTATATTCCAAGTTAATAGTCCTTTAATAAGCACAACAAGATGCTGAGATGGGACTCTTCATCTTTTAGTTGGCTGAGGCATGAAGAAATTGGGGCTCCATTCAAGAACGAACTATGATTTTGATGCCTTATCCGGGAACCAGGGAGATGACTCTGAGATCCATGTTGAGGAACCAAGAAAGTGGGGACAGAGCAGGATTTTGTGAGTAAAGTTTTTGGAGAGAAATCTGGGTGCTATGAGTATCATTCCCCCTTGACATGGAAATGGTTTGGAAAGTTGTTGAGAGAGGCTCAGCTCAGAGAACTAGATATGTATGTTCCTTACAACTGGGAACTGAGTGGACAAGTGTCTGATTAATGCCCATGTAAGTTAAAGCAGGCTTTAAGGGAAAAGACCATATCTGCAAAGTTTCTATATGTGCCTCAGATAGAGGGTCAAAGTACATGAAAAGCAGCCATGGGGAAGATTAAGTAGGACTATAGCTTGAAGTCAGTTAAACAGGGAATCAGCAAAAGATGATGTATCAGGGTGAGGGGACCTTAGAGTAAGAGGCTAAGAGGTACACCACTAAGGTCAGAGGCCACACAATGAGGAGGAGCAGCCGGCACTGGCAGTCAGGGGAGCTGCATTTGCAGGTGCCCAGCATGAAACTTGCCGAAGAATCTGCAAAAACACCCATGAAAGAGAGTCTGCCAGGCCTAGAGAACGTTTCATGGTACCTTTTCATGATCATCCAGTGAGGGAGGAACTTTCCTATCTCATTTACCTCTCCTTCCTCTCACCCCATGTTTGATCCTGGAAAGTCAAGAGACAGCAGCTATTGAGTAAGGGAGGGGAAAAAAAAAAGTAAGGGAAAGAGAGAATAAATAGACCACGTCTCAGTCTTGAAGGCAGGTGGCCTATCTGCCACCAGGCTTTGCTGGAGAGCAGTAGAAAGAGTCTTACTTGTGAATGAAATGTGAAGGGTTAATTAATGTATTGGATTAAATATTGTAATTTCTGAATGAAGGGCTAAAGTGACCGTGTGTGTGTGTCCTCAGTCTGATTTTTTGGGACTCCATGGACTGTAGCCCACCAGGGTCCTCTGTCCATGGAACTTCCCAGACAAGAATACTAGAATGGGTTGCCACTTCCTAGCACAGGGGATCTCCCAAACCTAGGGATCAAACCCATGTCTCTTGGGTCTCTTGCACAGGCAGGCGGATTCTTTACCACTGTGTCATCTGCCACTTGGGATGGTTAAAAGGAATTTCTTTTACCAACAAGAGATTAGACAGCCCTGATGCTGCCCAACTTTCAATCCAATGAAAAGGTTAAAACTTGTCCTTGTGATCACGTTTTAAAGGACAGAAGAAGATAGAAATCATAGAGGTAACTTTTAATTATGTACCATGAGTACTTTTTCAAACTACAGGCTCTGAAGGAAAAAGCATAGGTCCTTTCTTGAAGGAGTTATGTCATTGAGCTACAGATCATGAACTTTCGATGTTGCTTTGTTTTAAAATCTCTGATTTTCTATTTCTTAGCTTTAACCTTGAACAATTTACTTAGCTTCTCTGAATCTCATCTGTAAAATGAATCTAATAAAACTTAATCTTGAAGGTTGTGAACACCCAGATTTATGCTGAAGAAATATTGTTTTCTCTACCTTTTAACACCCTTTTCTAGATAAAATCTGAATCTATTATTTCATAAGCTATACTTCATGAAAGATATGAGGAAAATGGCATAGGGTATATAAAAAAAACTCCTACAGATCTTGGCTACTGTTTGTGGGTATATAATTCTCTCTAGAAAGTGAATTTTAAACTCCTTTTTTAAAAAAACTTTATTGAAGTATACACGTGTTCCCTATCCTGAACCCTCCTCCCTTCTCCCTCCCCATACCATCCCTCTGGGTCGTCCCAGCCCCAAGCATCCTGTATCATGCATTGAAACTGGACTGGTGATTTCGTTCCTTATATGATATTATACATATTTCAATGCCATTCTCCCAAATCATCCCACCCTCTCCCTCTCCCACAGAGTCCAAAAGACTGTTCTATAAAAAAACTTAAACTTCTTAAAGGTAAGTAACAGTAGTTATGATGAATGTTATAAAATATGATAGTCAATGTGCTCTATCAGAGTTATAGAGGAGAGAGCACTAACATGCATTATTAGACAGTTGTGAGGCAGTCAAATTCAACTATAAGGATGAAATGAGGCTTAAACTGGATATGATAAGATTATGCATAACATTTAAGTGT
Organism: Neotragus pygmaeus; assembly: GCA_006410875.1. Lineage (NCBI taxonomy): Eukaryota > Metazoa > Chordata > Mammalia > Artiodactyla > Bovidae > Neotragus > Neotragus pygmaeus. Next base: position 26,056 of record SJYV01032109.1, on the reverse strand, counting down.
GGGGAATAAAATCTTGAGCAAAAGTGGGAACCAGCAAAGCATAGCTAAGGAATAATGAGCTGGTATTTCTGATGGAACAGAGGACTTATATAGTTTTGGGAATCCCTTTGTAGGAGAAGGAATGAAGCCAGTTGGTGGAAGAGCCTTTGGAACTAAACACTTTTTATGGCAAGTATACTATAGTCAGGGCTCCATGGTGTTTCAGTGGCAAAGAATCCACCTGCCAATGCATAAGGTGAGGGTTCAATCCCTGGGTCAGGAAGATCCCCTGGAGAAGGGAATGGTTACACATTCCGGTATTCTTGCCTGGGAAATCCCATGGATGGAGGAATCTGACAGGCTACAGTTCATGGAGTTGCAAAGAGTTGAACATGACTTCGTAACTAAACAACAACAACAATACTATAGTCAATGTGAATATTCTGAAGTTTTTGGATGAGGAAAAAGCCACTGCTTTGGAAAAATTAATCAAGTTTGTGTTATAGGACAGATTAGCTGGGGAAAAGACTAGAAACAGTGAGACTATTTATAGATTATTATAAAAGCTAAATCATAAGAATCCTGAACTTGGAAGGTGATAAATAGTTGTAAGCATGGAGAGAAAGGAATGAAATATCATGAGAAAAGAATTGACAGGATTCAGAAAATATTTGCATTTTTTAATATTACACAAGGAAAGGTCTAGACCAGTGCTAACTGACTTTTTCCTGTGATGTTGGAAATATTCTCTACATTGTTCAGTGTTGTAGCCATTAGCCACATGTAGCTATTGATAACTTGGAGTATGGCTAGCGAGACTGAAGAATTGAACTTAAAATTTATTTATGTTGACAATCTTAAATTAAATTTTAAACAGCCCCATGTGGCTAATGACTACTACATCAGTACAGCGTCTCTTCCATAAGAAATAGCATCATTCTCACTTGAGTTGACAAGTAGATAGTTTGAGAATTGCGTTGGCACTGTTGCCTCCTGGCTAGTGATTTGAATTTGGCACTATTGCTGTCCTTAGCAACAGTGCAACACTTTGAATATTTTATTTTATTTTCTCTGACCACTTTGTGGAAATAGAAAATGAAAGCGTTATTACTATTCTTAATAAATGTGGGTCTCATAAATTAGGTGTAAGTAAGGCGAAGATGGAAATCATTAAGTGTCCTGAAAGTGATAAAACTTCCATTTCAACTTGTAAAGTCAATTGAGGAGAAAATAAAGATAAAGACTACATATAAAATGACAGAGATATATTGCAGAAACAATAGTTCAGGATTTAAATAATTTTATTATTGTTAAAACAAATTTGTTACTATCATTATTATTCAGCAGCAATTTTTATAGATACAATGACATAAAACATTATCATTTACTTTTCTCACATTACACCTCTGTTTATAATTTAACTGCATTCTATATGAATGTAGGCATTTTTTCTGCATATTGCTTCTGACAACATTGTAAGTTATTGCTATATTTTGCTTTTAAAAAGTGTCTAATTTTTCTACAGTTACACATCTAGTAAATGACAGAGTTAGATTTTGAAAAGATCCAGCCGATTCCCAAATTTCTATTCTTGAAAGTAGATAATCATGGAACATAAAAAATTCTCCAACTATCATGTGCAGTAGTTCATATTTTAGCATTTTTAGTTGTTCAGATCAGATTTATTCTCTCACCATTAAAGTTAGACTTAATCAATAGTTAAACTGTTAGAGATTTGATGATTAACTTAATATAAAACATAATGCATTATTATATTAGTAAATAGTAATTGTATTTATTAATGAAGTACAAATTATTCCTTAAGACAATATGTATTTTCTCATAAAATGTACTAGGAAGGTATCATCTATAAGGATTCTACACTTGACTGTANGGCTGGATGGCATCACCGACTCGATGGACATGAGTTTGAGTGAGCTCCAGGAGTTGGTGATGGACAGGGAGGGCCGGCATGCTGCAGTTCATGGGGTTGCAAAGAGTCGGACGCGACTGAGAGACTGAACTGAACTGAATCATCACCACCAATCTCCAGAACTCATTCATCTTGTGAAACAGATACTCTGTACCCTTAAATGGGAGCCCCCCCCATTCCTTGTCTCCCCAGACCAAGCCAACCACCCTTCTGCTTTCTGTCTCTGTGATTGGACTACTCTAGAGATCTTATATAAGAGGAATCTTATTATGTCCCTTTGTGACTTGCTTATTTCACCTAATAATGTCCTCATCAGTTCAGTTCAGTAGCTCAGTCGTGTCCAACTCTTTGTGACCCCATGAATTGCATGCAGCACGCCAGGCTTCCCTGTTCATCACCAACTCCCGGAACTTACTTTGGCCAAAGTATTGGAGTTTTAGCTTCAGTATCAGTCCTCCAAGGAATATTCAGTACTGATTTCTTTTAGGATTGACTGGTTGGATCCCCTTGCAGTCCAAGGGACACTCGAGAGTCTTCTAGCACCACAGTTCAAAAGCATCAATTCTTCCATGTTCAGCTTTGTTTATAGTCCAACTCTCACATCCATACATGACTACTGAAAAAACCATAGCGTTGACTAGACAGACATTTGTTGGCAAAGTAACGTCTCTGCTTTTTAATGTGCTGTTTAGGTTGGTCATAGCTTTTCTTCCATGGAACAAGCGTCTTTTAATTTCATGGTTGCAGTCACCATCTGGAGTGATTTTGGAGCCCCCCAAAATAGTCTCTCACTGTTTCCACTGTTTCCCCATCTATTTGCCATGAAGTGATGGGACNTAGGTTGGTCATAGCTTTTCTTCCATGGAACAAGCGTCTTTTAATTTCATGGTTGCAGTCACCATCTGGAGTGATTTTGGAGCCCCCCAAAATAGTCTCTCACTGTTTCCACTGTTTCCCCATCTATTTGCCATGAAGTGATGGGACCAGATGCCATGATCTTAGTTTTCTGAATGTTGAGCTTTAAGCCAAATTTTTCACTCTCCTCTTTCACTTTCATTAACAGGCTCTCTAGTTCCTCTTCACTTTCTGCCGCTAAAGGTGGTGTCATCTGCATATCTGAGGTTATTGATATTTCTCCCGGCAGTCTTGATTCCAACCTGTGCTTCATCCAGCCCAGCGTTTCTCAAGATGTACTCTCCATATAAGTTAAATAAGCAGGGTGACAATATACAGCCTTGTTGTACTCTTTTCCTGATTTGGAACCAGTCTGTTCCATGTCTAGTTCTAACTGATGCTTCTTGACCTGCATACATATTTCTCAGGCAAGTCAGATGGTCTGGTATTCCCATCTCTTTAAGAATTTTCCACAGTTTGTTGTGATCCACACAGTCAGAGGCTTTGGCATAGTCAATAAAGCAGAAGTAGATGTTTTTCTGGAACTCTCTTGCTTTTTTGATGATCCGACGGATGTTGGCAATTTGATCTCTGGTTCCTCTGGCTTTTCTAAATCCAGCTTGAACATCTGGAAGTTCACGGTTCACATTCCCATAGTTCATCCATATTGTAGCGTATGTCAGAATTTTCTTCCTTTTTAAGGCTGAACAATATTCCAACAATATACAATGTTGGATTGCCTACACCTTTTGGCTATTGCAACGAATCTTGCTGTGAATATTGGTTCTTGTTCTGATGGAACAGCAAGGACCCAAGAGTAGATTCTGTTTTGACTGACTGTGTAAAGGAACCTCTGTTTATACAGCTTTGAATCTTTTTTGAAATTCAGAAAGAATAGCCACCCAATTGTCAGGAGTAATCCGGCTAATTGTGTGTTTCTGTGTACTTGGATTTTTCATTAAGTTGCGGATTTAATGTAGATGAAATTAGAAGGGAAGAAGTGAAAGATGTTAAAAAAGAGAGGGCAGAGTCTCTTTGCCACACAACTGTGAAACTTTGTTAGAGAAAAAGGGGGAAAAGAGTCACTCCCCGCACAGAGCAGAGAATTCATGCTGTTTACCTGGAGAACTATAAACCACCCAGGAGATAAACCCAGGTTAGCTCTTCCTTTACAGAATTATCAGTGTGTCTTTAGTGAGAGTAATCCCCTCCATACAACTGGCTGCAGCTTGCAGAGGCTTCCTTCTGCCACATGAAGTGTTCTTCCTCTCTCTTTTGCCTTGCTGGAGCTACACCACATCCTTCTTGAACTACTGGGACCGAATGCCTCACCATCTCTGGTTCTTCTGGTTTCTTGCAGAGTTCCCTGGGTGGAATGCTACCACCGCAATGGCACCTTCCCTTTGGCCTCTAACTATAGGTCTGTGAAATGAAGTTGCTCAGTCGTGTCTGACTCTTTGTGACCCCATGGACTATATATAGCCTACCAGGCTCCTCTGTCCATGGGATTATCCAGGCAAGAATACTGGAGTGGGTTGCCATTTTCGTCTCCAGGAAATCTTCCTTATCTCTCATTGCTATTCTTTGAAATTTTGCATTCAGTTGGGTATATTTTTCCCTTTCACCTTTGCCTTTGGCTTCTCTTCTTTTCTTTTCTCAGCTGTTTGTAAGGCCTCAGACAACCACTCTCCTTTCTTGGATTTCTTTTTCTTGGGGATGGTTTTGGTCACCACCTCCTATACAATGTTAGGAACCTCCATCCGTAGTTCTTGAGGCACTCTGTCTATCAGATCTAATCCCTTGAATCTATTTGTCACCTCCACTATTTGTTCCTTTATATCCTCACAAGACCAAGTCTTCACTACCTTATACACCCTTCACTTACCTTCCAAAGGACTTGGTTTTAAGAAGGCCAATTATTGTCCGTGTTTGACCCTTGTCAGAAAGAGCTTGTATAGGTGGGAGGGTGGAGACGATGCTGGGAAGGATTATAGGGCCAAAAGAATTTGCAGGCATTTTCTTTGCATTGATCTCAGAATTTCCATTGAATTGCAAGTTGTTATACTGTTTCTATCCCAGCTCTTCAGCTTTGCCTTTCCCAGATGATTTCATTGAAAAGCAATGACGAATTATGACTTGTCTTTTCTGCTGGAGCCTTAACAGATAGTTTTTTCCCAACTGTAAACATTTTAGTAAGCGTTTTGTTTAGTGAGTCATTAATTTGATGAGGAAAATGTCCTAATAAAGATAAAGAAACTGTAAACTGTTTCAAAAGCTGCAGAGGGAAAAATGTTCAGGCCCTTTTAGGTCAACTGCTTCCTCTTGTTCCTTGCATTTTGTCTGTTGGTCATGGGAACAGACAGAGTTTTGGGGTTTATGTCCTCATCTCAATTCCCTTCTGTGAAGAACTTGGGCATACATGCCAAGTGTGGATGTCTGACTTCTGCAGTCTCTTTATGGACAGGGGCTGTAGATGAGGTGGTGGTTTTGAAAAATTGTTGTTTAGTTGCTGAGTTGTGTCCGACTCTTTGTGATCCCATGGACTGTAGCCTGCAAAGCTCCTCTGTTCATGGAATTTCCATGCAAGAATACTGGAGTAGATTGCCATTTCCTTTTCAAGGGAATCTTCCCAACCCAGGGATCGAACCCACGTCACTGGCTTTGGCAGGCAGATTCTTACTGCTGAGCCAGCAGGGAATCCCCTTTATGAAAAACAGTCAATGAGATTTACCCCTTCCACCACAAACTAGCACATTAAATGTGTCACTAGGTTGGCATCAAGACATAATTGTTTTGGAGAAGGCAATGGCGAACCACCCCAGTACTCTTGCCTGGAAAATCCCATGGACGGAGGAGCCTGGTAGGCTGCAGTCCATGGGGTCGCAAAGAGTCGGACACGACTGAGTGATTTCACTTTCACTTTTCACTTTCATGCATTGGAGAAGGAAATGGCAACCCACTCTGGTGTTCTTGCCTGGAGAATCCCAGGGACGGGGGAGCCTGGTGGGCTGCCATCTGTGGGGTCGTACAGAGTCGGACACGACTGAAGCAACTTAGCAGCAGCAGCAGTACTCAGAAGTGTCATTAACTCCCAGGAATAAAGGGTCAGAGATCCTAAAATAGATCAAAGGCTAAAGAGACTAGGAAGCCTTCTCAGCTATAAACCCGAGATAGCATAAGGGAGAATCTGCATTTTTCATTTGTATGAAATTTTTCTGGGATTATTATGACCTTACGTTCTTCATAATTTTTGTAAGACTCAGTGTTCCAGCATAGATATAGCTATTTTTTAGTTTTATTTGAATTTTTAGTGACGTGTAAACTTATTTCATGTATTTTTTTTTTACAGAGATGTATTGATCTTTATTAAATCCAAGGGTAAGCATTATAGATGTTTAAAAAGCAACTGTCCAGCAATGCTTCATTTAAATGTCAGGAGGCAATTGTCTGTCTCTGTGACTCTCAGTCTTTCAGGAGGTAAATTGAAGACTGGAAAAGGAAAAATAACACACTTGAAACTTTCTTTGATAGAAAATTTGCTTGCAGTAATCATTAGTTGTAAAAATGTATGAAGTGAGAAGGGAAAAATGAACTCTATATAGTCAGTAAAAATAAAAATCAGGAGGCACAGTAAATTGAGGGGCTAAGTACATTAGAACTTGGATTTTGTTTTACTTATATAATCAGTTAATACCTTTATATAAGCTCGTATTTGCTCTCTTGCCAGACACTTGTCAAAAGGAAACATGATGATCCAAACATAACTTTTCATTACAACATACCAATGCCCAATGTTTTGTTATCATTAACTGGGTCTTCCTGGACTATCCTTCTGCCCCCTGCCAAAAAAAATGTGGTACTAGGTATAATACCGCCATTTGTGTGAAGTTTGTGCATTTGTATTCAGTTCAGTTCAGTTCAGACGCTCAGTCGTGTCCAACTCTTTGCGACACCATGAATCGCAGCACAGGTTGGTATAAATGTAATTGTGGTTTCGGATGTTGAATTTTAAATTTTAAATCAATTTAAATTCAGCCTTCTAAATCAATTCAGCCTTATAAATAGGCTGAAACACATCTTTTAAAATCAAAATAAGAATGATTACAATCAACACATTTTTGCCAATGAGAAATAAGTTTGTTCATTCCTATAGCTTAAAAATTCATGTTCCGGGATTCAGTGAAATTTTGGAAAGCATCTTCTGCCTCCTGCTGGCTGCAGAAGAGTTTTTCCTTCAAAAAGTTCTTGAGATGCTTGAAGAAATAGTAGTCGGTTGGCAAGAGTTCAGGTGAATATGGCGGGTGAGACAAAACTTCATAGCCCAATTTGTTCAATTTTTGAAGCATCGGTTGTGTGACATGTGGTTAGGGGTTGTTGTGGAGGAAAATCGATCCCTTTCTGTTGACCACTGCTGGTTGCAGGCGTTGCAGTTTTCAGTGAAAGAGTGAGTAAAAGTTGCTCAGTGGTATCCACTCTTTGTGACCCCATGGACTGTAGCCCACCAGACTCCTCTGTCCATAGAATTCCCCAGGCAAGAATACTGGAGTGGGTAGCATCTTTTCCGTGCATCTTATCAATGTGCTGAGCATACTTCTTAGATGTGATGGTTTCACTGGGATTCAGAAAGCCTTCATGGATCAGACCAGCAGCAGATGGCCAAACAGTGACCATGACCTTTTTTTGGTGCAAGCTTGGCTTGGAGAAGTGCTTTGGAGCTTCTTGGTTCAACCACTGAGCTGGATATTGTATAAAATCCTATTTTCGTCACGTGGCATAATCCAATCAAGAAATGGTTTGCTGCTGTTGCATCTAGTAAGAAAATACGACACTTGAAAATGGTGATTTTTTTTAATTGTTGGTCAGCTCATGAGGCACCCACTTATCAAACTTTTTCACCTTTCTAATTTGCTTCAAAGGCTGAATGACCGTAATAGTCAACACTGAGTCTTTTGGCAACTTCTTGTGTAGTTGTAAGAGAATCAGCTTTGATGATGGCTCTCAGTTGTCAACTTCTGATGGCCGGCCATTACACTCACCTTTAAGGTTCTCATCTCCTTTGCAAAGCTTCTTGAACCACCACTGTGCTGTACGTTCATTAGCAGTTCCAGGGCCAAGTGTGTTGTTGATGTTGCAAGTTGTCTCTGCTGCTTTACAATCCATTTTGAACTCCAGTAAGAAAATCGCTCAAATTTGCTTTTTGCTTAGCATCGTTTCCATAATCTAAAATACATATAAATAGCAAGTGATAAGTCATTAGCAAAAAACATAAAGCAAGAAATGAGCTTTAAAATGATGTGTAACATAACCATATTTATTTAAGAATATATTCCAATATTAAATGGCAAATTTCAACAATGCAGAACTGCAGATTACTTTTGCATCAGCCTAATATAATGGTGCAAGAGCATTTCATAGCAGACGTGACAAGCCAAATTTGATAACTGTATAAATATATTTTGGTTAGCTGTCTTTCTAACTGCATAGAATTATGAAATGCTCTTTGTGAGGTGTGATCTTGCAAACTACACAGGTTATATTCTGCCATGACACCCTGCAGGGGCTGGGTTTAATTCTGGACCCTTTTAACCTCTCATGATCGTCAAATAAACATGTCTTTGGTATGACAGGGGCTACACAGATGGCCAGGATTCCTGCATCCATTCAGCTGACAACTTTGTGTGCCGCTCCAGCCTGGGGATCAGCTGGGTCCTTGGGCACGTGAGGTGAACTTGGAGAAGACAGGCAGGAACCAGCAGGTGTGCTACCGCTGAGTCTACACAGGCTGGGCAGAGTGTGCCACGGAGGTCTCTGCTCAGCACTCACCACTCCCTGCAGTAAAGGAGAGGCTGGGAGGCAGGTCAGGACTAGATACCAGCTGAGCTGGGCCTTGACTGCTGAAGTCCAGATCTAAAGCTGTTTTTCAAATAGCCTTTGAAACGTACTACCCGTATGAAATAGGTGACTTGGTCATTTTTTAGGGAAACCTTTATTACACTCCCGCTTTGTATGCATATGGAAACAGTGCAGTGGAAAGCATGGTCAGGGCCGCTCGGGCCTGACTTCACATCCTGGCTGCCACGGAATAGCCACCTGACCTTGCTGGACTAAAGATGAAAAGGGATACTGAAATATGCGACGTGTGTTGGTTCAGGGCATGAAATGAGGTGCCCGATGCAATGATCATTATCAGTCCCTCCTCTTCCCTTAGTGCACCAAAGTTGAATACCTTAAAAAAGGTGTTGTATTTTGGAAGGTGCCTGATGAAATCAAGAAAGAAGGAACGGCTAATGACAGGATAACGAGAGTGACTCAACCTTCGGCGCCATTGATTGTTTCTGGACTAAGTGCTTTCTTTACATTTCCCCATCTAATTCAGTAATTCAGACTTATAGGTGGTTTCATCCCCACTTTACAAATGAGAAAAGTGAGGTGGGAGCAGTTTCAGAACATGAATTAACTCTGCCAGTCTGGCTCCAGAGCTCTTAACTGTCAGAATGGAGCTTCCGAAAAGGACAATGAGACACTAATACCAGCACCTCATCCTTTAAGGATCACTTCTGTGTACCTTGTTATGTTTGTTCCTCATAAGAAAAAATAGGAGATGGCTAGAAATGGGGCTAGAAGACCGATGGGAGATGACTTGCTCAGTGTTACTGAATCTGTCCGTGGCTGAACTGATGCAAGAACGCTTCCTGCTTGATAATCTTGGGTGTACAGGATGAAGGTAGATCAGTGCAGAAATCCTTTTAATAAGTGAATGCTGTTAAATGTTTCAAATACGGAACAGACTCAGGGAGGTTGCATGCATCATTCGTGCCACATGTCACTGTTGCATTGTCAGTGGCCAGCATAATTAGAAAGGGCCCATCAGCCTCAGAACCACATCGCTTCTGAGCAACCCAAGTGGAAGGGCTGGGAAGGACCGACGCAATCTGTCTTCTGGTCCCCTGGCTAGGGTGCCTCCTCAGGCCGCCTCCTGGATTCCGAAGCTGTCATGGAGAGCAGCCCTGGAGCAGGTTGCTGTGAGCACTTGCTGTGAGCCCCGGTTGCCTCCTGCCGCAACCAGAAGGGACATGATAAGGGGCCTGTGTGGTGAGGATGGTACAGGCCGCCTTCTTCCCACGCTAATCACACTTTCTGCAAATTGAAGGCTCAGCGCAATTTTAAAGAAAGCAAGAGAGAAAGGAAACCAAATATGGTTGGGCCAGGAGCCCTTTGGAATTATGTGGTGTTCTACCCTGTAGCTGGAGATCCAGTTTCAGATGCCTGTGATTATGGCCTTTGCAAACAGTTGTCAGAGAAATTCGTAAGACTTCCAAAGGCTGCGGAAGAGCAGATGTGGCATTAAATTTCAAGCTCAGTTACTCATAATAGCTTACACGTGGACCCGGAGTGTTCAGGATTCAGGCCTGAGTCCCTGTGACCAGGAGGTGTGGGATGTTGAGCAGAGGTGTCAGCATTTTCTGGTGGTCTTTTCCTGTTAGGTCACTTATTCCCGGCCCACAGACCCTTACCAGTGNAGCTTACACGTGGACCCGGAGTGTTCAGGATTCAGGCCTGAGTCCCTGTGACCAGGAGGTGTGGGATGTTGAGCAGAGGTGTCAGCATTTTCTGGTGGTCTTTTCCTGTTAGGTCACTTATTCCCGGCCCACAGACCCTTACCAGTGGGAGAACTCTTCCATTACAGCTAGCTCACAGCGCCTAACACTGTCATCCCTTTGTTCTGTTTAATAAGACTTGACGTGACTTCTTTGCCAACAGGCGTCAACCATGCCAGCAGATAGACTGTGGAAAGTGTGAGTCTCTGTGCTCAGTCGTGTCCAACTCTTTGCAACCCCAAGGACTNCCTAACACTGTCATCCCTTTGTTCTGTTTAATAAGACTTGACGTGACTTCTTTGCCAACAGGCGTCAACCATGCCAGCAGATAGACTGTGGAAAGTGTGAGTCTCTGTGCTCAGTCGTGTCCAACTCTTTGCAACCCCAAGGACTTATAGCCCACTAGGCTGCTCTGCCCATGGAATTTCCCAGGCAAGGATACTGGAGTGGGGAGCCATTTCCCACTCCAGGGGATCTTCCCAACCCAGGGATCAAACCTGCGGACTGGCAGGTGGATTCTTTACCATTAGTGCCACCTGGGTCTCTATCAGTTCAGTTCAGTTGCTCAGTTGTGTCTGACTCTTTGTGACCCCATGGACTGCCGCATGCCAGGCCTCCCTGTCCATCACCAATGCCCAGAGCCTGATGTCCATTGAGTTGGTGATGCCATCTAACCATCTCATCCTCTGTTGTCCCCTTCTCCTCCTGCCTTCAGTCTTTCCCAGCATCAGGGTCTTTTCCAATGAGTCAGGTTCTTCTCATCAGGTGGCCAAAGTATTGGAGTTTCAGCTTCAGCATCAGTCCTTCCAATGAATATTCAGGACTGATTTCCTTTAGGATGGACAGGTTGGATCTCCTTGTAGTCC
>SJYV01032109.1:0-12541 GCA_006410875.1 Neotragus pygmaeus | reverse complement strand
GGGACCAGATGCCATGATATTCATTTTTTGAATGCTGAGTTTTAAGCCAGCTTTTTTGCTCTCCTCTTTCGCTTTCATCAGGAGGCACCTCAGTTCCTCCTCACTTTCTGCCATGAGTCCCTATAGCCAACTTAAATTGGCTGTGCAACAGACATTGTCCCATTGTTAGCGGAGTTTGAAGTATTCGGCCTTGCCTTGTTTAATATTTCTTTTCCACAGTTCAAATGGCAAGGACTTTAATGACTGTTGGAAATACCTTTATTTTATTATTAATAATGAAGGTCAAGATCAAAAGGATAAGGTGTAATTATAATAAACTAGCAGTTGTTCTTTTTGAAGCAAAAGCTGCTAGGTTTCTCCTTATTTCCAATAAAAAGGTAAGCTTACTGAGTTAAAAAATTTGAAGTGTTCATTAGATTAGGCAACAAAAACAATTAAAAAGAATATTCTAAGTCTTAGTATATATAAAAAGGATATTCTTATTCTTGTTATACTGAAACACCCTTCTCTAGAGCTTTTCAAATAGTAATTGCTAGAAAGCACAGTTTATCCTAGATTAATAAGTGGAGAACCCTAAACTTGAGTGGCAGAATAGAATTTAAGGATCAACTTTTTTTTCCCCCCTATAAAACCTGGGCATTTCTGCCATTGCGTTGTTGAATGTGTCTGCCTGCCCTGTTGGGGAGAGGAGCGGGGAGGATGGGGCCTTGCACAGGCTCACCCCTGGAACACTTACACACGCCAAGTGGGAGTCTCTTCACAGACTTGACTGCCCCAGTGTGTCACTGTTTGGTGGTGACCGAGGAAGCAGAGACAGAGGCTGAGAGCCAGAAGCACACCAGCTGTGGGAAGCTCCGCGCACTGGGCTGTAGTTCCTGCATTCAGACACTGCGGTTCCTCTGTACACTCAGGGCTTCTGCAAAACCAGATAGGGTAGCCCTCTTCTGTAAATGAGGCAACATGAGACTCAAGCGGATGACATGGAACAGCCACCGCCAGTACTTGCCTACTGCCTCGTTGTTATGAAACCGTCTCACTTCGTCCTCACAGCTGCCCAGTGAGGTGGCAGGTTGATGAGCCCGTGTTAGGAAGAGCAGAGCTCTTAGAGGTTTGAGTCACGTGCCCCAGGGAAAGGAGACCGGAAGGGCAGCTTTTGACCGCACGTGGTAATTATGTCCCCACACTGCAAATGGTGAAGCCGATACTTACCCCCAAGCGCCTGCACTCCAGAGTTGATGCAGTTCCTCCTCCTTAGGTCCTTCAGAGAGGTACAGCCTCGGATGAAAATGGCCTTGCCATCCCTTCCACTTGAAGCTCTGACACTGGGAGCTTGTGTGAGAAGGGTCTGACCGCAGGCCCCGTCAGTAGCATGGAGTCAATAGCCTGTCTCTGTGATTGTTGTAAGTGGTTCAGGGAGAAGAATGCAAGGGCTCAGTTCGTCCACGATGAGGAGGAGGAGGTTTGTTGTAACTGCTAAGGTCCTCAGTCCTCTTGAGGTTTGAGTTCTGGAAGATTCTCTCTCCCTTGATGAATGGCTGGGATGTTTCTACGAGGAACACTTATTTACTCCCGACCCTCTGGTACTGCACACACCCACAGTGGTTTCCTGGGGGCTAGTCTCCAGGGATCACAGCTTTAGAACCTCTTTCATCATCTGTTTCCTATTCATTCCACATACCCCCAGGTTCAAACTTTCAAGATTCTTCTACCTCACCAAACCGTGGAGACAGCTGGGCCTCTGGTTCTTGCTCACCCTCTTGCCATTCTAAGGCCAGGGGTACTCATAGTCTCTGTCCAGAGCTAAGCTTTTAATTCATCCTTGAAAGATTTATGGAACATTTTTGTCCCAAGCAGAACCGAATGCTTTCTATCCCTGTGTGTCACTTAGCCAGGAGTGAACACATTATCCTCTTGTCTCATTTCCTGGAAACAGGTAGAGACAGGCCCACAGGAGGACCTAAGAGCTGAGGTCACACTGCTTCCCCCATTTACATTGTCAATGAGAAGAACTTCCTGACAAATGCTGCTGTTCTTTTTACCTTTCCAAGAAGTTTTTCATCCTGGCTGTCTTTGCTTTCTCATTTACTTATGGGAAGCAGAAAGAATATAGGAGGCTCTATGCCTAGTTTTTCAGTAATACTGAAAATAATTAATAATCTAAATTTTATGAAAATCCTAAACTGATCAGCTCCGCCCTCCCCAACTGAAATCTCCTTGAGCTTAAAATGCTGTTTCTTTTTTCAAAGTCGCCCTTCTTAACTGCTTGCCAAAGAGTTCAGAATCATTTGGGCTGGATCATTTCAACATAAACTAAGACTAAAGATCTCTTATTTATCATCTAGAAGAAAAGCCATTTTTAAAACTGTCATTCCTTTCAGAAAAAGAAGAGAATGAAAAACTAAGCCATTGATATGACAGAATAAATGAAAACTTGAATGGAATGGGGACAAAATCAGTTCCCTTACTTTTAATTGTAAGGCTTCTGTTCATGCAAATTGACCCAGGAATAAAGAAGTAGCCAGTTTGAGTTGAGCTAGATAAAGATGAACAAAAAAGTTGAAAACCATTGAGTTATTTGCCTTCTCATTTCCTGTTATTGCTAATGGAATGGGCTTCTCAACCAGCATCTTCCTTCTGATTATTACAGATGAGGAAGCTTCAGGGACTTACCTGGTCTTTTACTTCACCTGAAGATCCCTGTCACAGTCCTTGATTAGATATGCTAAGCTGGAACATAAATAAGTATTAAGTGAGATTCTAAGAGCAGTTTTTAAAGAATGCTACCGATCAGTCAGCCCACTCAGTTAGCCAGTGTAAATTACGCATTACGGTAGGCATTTCGGCTTGGCTCGGCCCTGAAATCTGGAATTCTTCCCACTATGGCTCTAGTAGTTGCTCTGTTTTGACCCATGGTACAAGGAACTGGCCAGAGAGTAAAATGGCAAAATCACTGAAATTGGGACGTTTCATAAGCCTTTTTGCTTTGTTTGAGGCCAGTTTTCATCTGTGTGTGTGTGTGTGTGTGTGTGTGTGTGTAGCTCAGTTGTGTCCAACTCTTTGTGACCTCATGGACTGTATAGCCTGCCAGGCTCCTCTATCCATGGAATTCTTCAGACAAGAATCCTGGAGTGGGCAGCCAGTCCCTTCTCCAGGGGATCTTCCCAACCCAGCGATCAAACCCGGTTTCCTGCTTTGCGGGCAGACTATTTACCATCTGAGTGACTCAGATGCAAAAAGATGGAGGAAATAAATTACACTTTGGTACTGGATTTGAGTTGATCTTTAGTATTATACCAAGTGTACCTTCTCAGAACGGTCTCCTTGAAACACAGCTTTCATGAGTAAGCATTCTCCCAGATCATAGCATCTAGGTAGCAGAGAGCTGGCCCTGGAGTCTCTGCCCTCACAGTGCTCATGTATGTTATTAATGGATCTCATGATAATTTTGCCTTGTTAAAGGATCTGTGGGTAAGAAAAAGCATGATACCGGAAACGTAGCATGTAAGGCGGAGTGGACATTAATGGTGTCGGAAGCCTTGTACTAAATGATTCCTGGAAGGTGGTTCCCAGAGGAAATTGACAATGAAGTGAAGCTGTTCATATCCCCCCTTGATCTCTTAGTGGAAGAAGGTACCCCAGGTGGAGGAAGAAGCCTCTGAAATATATATAACCCAAGCCATTCCCAAATGGGGATAAATGTTTCTGTTTGAAATGGAGCTGCCAAAAGCTCCATATCAGGAATCTTCTTTCTTACAAGAAAATGAAATTATCAACTATACCCTGGTTGTGGGCGATCAATTCCAAACCCTACTAGAGAGAGTCTGAACTCAGCCTCATTTGGACTAGTTGGCAAAAGAGAAAAAAAGGGAGGTCTTACTCCTCCTCCTTTCTGCCCCTTAGGTCATAGATTTTTCCTACTCTGTCATTGCTTTTGAAAAACTCAGTAATATTCCTTTTATTCTTTCTGTGATTGATGTCTTGTCTTTGTCACAAAGGTTATGTGCTGGCATTCCCATCTTTACACTGATCCTGTAAAAAGGTGAAATGCAAACGACCATGCCAGAGAAGGAACATAATTAATGTCTTTGTGATGCTGTCCAAGTTCTTGAGAAACTGTTAGAACTGGATTATCTTGGTGTTTGCCAGTTGAAGTCAAGCCAACAACTCTACCTGTCTTTCTTTCCCAGAGAGCACAACAAGAAAAGACGGAGAGAAAAGTTCAAGGAATTAAAAACAAGAGCTTTCATTAGCATAGCATTTGAGGTCAGGTAAACATCTCTTTCGAGTTTCATTGAAAAATTCCAGGAGGCCAAGGAAGACTTGTTTCAAGGAGTATAGCTCAGTGGAATTTAAAATAGGAAATTTAGGAAACCTGAGTATGACATTACTTAGGGGACATTTAGAAAAACAGAAAAGGAAAAGGACACCAAAACCCCAAATTTCTTCTCATTTGAAAAGTGTGGAAGCCTGGGAATGATTTTCCAGAGTGACCAGGAGAGACCTCTTCATTGCACATGAGTTTCTTTCCAGAGCCCGCACAGTGTTCAAGTATGTTATCGGTGGATCGGGTGATAGTTTTGCCTTGTTATAGGACATATAGCTAAGAGAAAGCATGCTGGGATGGAGAGTAATCATGTCAGAAACCTTGTACTGAATGATTCCTGGAAGGTGGTTCTTAAACTTGTGAATTTGAGTCATGAATGCAGACACCCATGGTGCATAGAGGGTCACCTGGGCAAAGAGAACAACAAAACAACAAACAACAAAACCATCCTTGTAACTCGGGCACATGTCCAATGTGTGTGGTTTAGCCTATAGCAGAGTTCATTGCGGTTCACTTTCGTGTTGTTCCAGTTACTAGTTTCAGGGTTCAGATGACATCTTTAACGAGAGCTAAGCTCTTGCTTAACTTTTTTTATAAAGTTGAAAGCAACAGCCCCCTCTGACTCCGAAGGAAATTAAACCACAAGTCAGATTACCAGTGGAGATTGTGGAATTTCTGTCCCAGAGATCTTCAAAAGCAGAGCATGAAAGTTAGGTCACTTAAGTCAGTCTGTTTGTGGGCTAACCAAGATGACACTTCGCAGAGTTCTAAGTTCATAAAACAGCTCATGTTGATATTCTTATGTCCTTAGAACACAAGGAGAATCAGTACTTTATTCCATTATCTTTTTAAAAACTTATTTAAAAAATTTTTATGTAATAGTTGATTTAACAACATTGTGTTTCAGATGTACAGCAAAGTGACTTAGTTATGCATGTACAAACACCCGCTCTTTTTTTTCTTTTAGATTCTTTTCCTGTATAGGCCATTATAGAGTATTGAGTAGAGTTCCGTGTGCTATACAGCAGGTTCTTAGTAGTTGTCTATTTTATTATATAGCAGTGTGTATATGTCAGTTCCAACCTCCCAGTTTATCCTTCTGTTCCATTATCTTTTGGCTTCTTAAAAATGTGTTGGCTTTTCCATGCCCTGGAACAACTGGGTCTCTCATTTGTGTTATAATGCTAATGTTGCTTGTGGAAATCTGGGAGTGAGTAGGATGGAGGAAGGAGGAAGTCTTTAGAAGATGACATTCGATGTTTTCAGAGGATGGCACTGGGAGGTCACTTGGCTTCCACAGAGCTGGCTTGCCTGAGCATATTAACAAACTCCCCAAAGAGCGTTTAGCTTGAGGGCACTTCCTGTAAGGAACTGTTGCTTTACTAAATGATCAAGCTTGCTGGCTTTAAACAGTCTATAAAATGAGAAGAGGTTGGTTGGTTCATTGTCATTGGAAGCTTTTAACTTTACAAAGTTAAAAGATAGTTGGAAACAAGATTTTTAAATCATCTAGCTCCACTGTGAGTCCATAATGACAAAAATGGAAAAGTCAGAAAGTTGTTTTGTGGCATGCCAAACCACAGTGAGCATAGCTCTTGACGACTTGATGAATTCCCAATGTCCCCGGGGCCCTCTGCTTTCTGCAGACTGCATCCAGCGCTAGCCTACCACGTGGTGATGAAGGAGCCTCCCTCCCGCCTACTCACCTTAAAGAGACACTATTCATTGGCTTGCGAGCATCTGCAAAAAAAGAATTAGTTTCTTTAAAAATGGAAGAAGTTACAAGCCATTAAAGGTGCTGAGCAGACAGGAAAACAAAAGGTAAAATTGGAAGGATTCTGTGTGTGTGTGTGTGTGTGTGTGTGTGTACCAGTAACTTGTGAAAACCTTTCATTCTTTTTAGTGAAAATTTAACAATTTTAGGAAGGCTAATGTCCTATGTGACTCTGTTTCTTAAAATTGTCCAGTCGGTGTAGCATGGATTTAATACATTCCTAGGGACCTAGACACGAAAATATACTACCTTCCCTTTGTTTTACTTCTCTTTGTCTCTTTTGTCCTATTTTCTTGGATAGGCAAAACTAAAGGAGAGAAGGCTAACTTACAGCATTTGGTTTTGGTGCTGTTTTCTTTCCTTGTTCCCTTTCAGAAAGGACACATCTATTAAAGTAAGAACCTGTGTTTTGAGTTGTTTCTCTCTCTTAACTTTCCATTCATTTGAAGTTGGCTCTGCCGTGTGGTGGTTTTCCAGATGTTTATTTACAGTGAAACCCCTTCTTTCAAATGAAATCTTGTGTTTAATTTTAATATATGAAACAGAGAAAATATAGCTGTTCTTGGGGTCTCCCCTCAGCCTCCTCCCGTCTCCTGGTGCCTGAGGCACAGGGCCTGGGCGGGCACCCCAGGCCCGAGGAACCTGGTTTTTAATCCCCTGGCATGAGCACAGGCCTGGGAGAGAGTATGCAGTCCGCTGACCTCCAGCTTTGCCACCCAGACATTTTCTCCTCACTTCACTTCTCTGGACTTAAGTTCCCTGTTTGAAAAAACAATGGCTTTGTCTCAGAGCATCCCTGAGGTTCTTTCTGCCCTCCGAAGAGCCGGCAGTTCTGAAGTGTCCACAGAGCTCTGAGGCCGTGAAAAGCTCAGTAACTGTGGAATGCAGACACCGAGACCGGGGGACCTGGCTCAGGGAAGGACTGGCCCGTGCCGGCAGAGGGTTCATGTAAGCGAGCGCACAGGAGCCGGGAGTCGTGCAGCAGAAGAGATGGCTCTGAAGAGAGTGTTTTCTGGAGATTTCAGCGAGGCATCCTCTGACACACAGGAGTGGGAGCAAGGGCGGGGTTTGAGCCAGTTGGGGGTTGCTGTTTAACCACTGATTGCAGTGATAAGGCCTCGGCTATTAGAGCTTCCCAGGTGGCTCCGTGGTTAAGAATCCGCCTGCCAAAGCGGGAGATGCAGGTTCGATTCCTGCATCTTGGAAGATCCCCTAGAAGGGGAAATGGTGACCCACTCCAGTATTCTTGCCTGGGAAATCCCATGGGCAGAGGAGCCTTGCGGGCTACGGTCCATGGGGTTGCAAAGAGTCAGACACAACTGAGTGAGTAAGCACACATGCCCACACGGGGCTGCTGACAAATAAAATGATGTTCCCTCACTAGAGAAAATTCTCTCGTGTCACTCTGTGTGTGTGTGTGTGTGTGTGTGTGTGTGTGTGTGTGTGTGTGTTAGAAAATGCACTGAGGCCTACTTAAGAAATCTGCAGCCAGTTAACACGTTTGGTTAAGAGAATGGGGATGGTGCGGCGAAGGTCAGGGTTCAGTCGTCCGCTCAGTGGGCCCGCTGCCTGGGCAGGGCTCTGGAGCCAGACTGTACTTTTAACCCTGACCAGCTGCGCCTCACATGTGTGCCAGGGGTCACAGGGAGGGTCAGAGAGCCTGGAAGGATTTCTGAACTCAGCTTTTCCTCCCGGGACCTTGCAGGCAGGTCCTGGTCAGGGAGGGCTTGGTGTGTCTTATCTTGTGGGTAGGGGGTGGGAGTTGGGGGAGTCTCCATCTTGAACAGCCTTGAAAATCTAAAATACTCTTTGTGAGCCAGGGTCTCAGTGAATTCTGACTGTGGGTCTTTCCAGTTTGCAGACAGAACTTTCAAGGCTAAGTTACAATAGAGATTACTGAAATAATGCTCTATAGTTCTTGTGAATGCCGGCCTCCTCGTTTGGGAATTGGGAGAAGGGCTGGCATTAGAAAATAGATCTGTTTGTATTTTAACCCCTTGAAGCCCATTGTTCTCTGTAGCTGTTCTCATTTCTTCATTGAAACACCACTTTGTAATTAAAATTGAAAACACTTGGTTTTCATCTGTAAAAGAATAACGTACAGGAATCTTATGAAAGTTGTTTTTAAAAATGTGATTCCAGTGCTCACAGTTCCCCCAGAGAATGGTTCTGTATGAATAGATTTTACTACTAATTAGACACGGAACAGTTTCTCTTGTTCCTTAGCATAAATACAGTCAGGTATGAAGCCTACATAGGATTTCATCTTTGCCGAGGAAAGCAGTTAGCTTCAACTGTCATTTGTTTTCTATGAAAGACAGAAAAAACAAGTCATCTGAGCTAAAGTATCTCCAACACTTTTTTTGAGAAGAGACATGTTCATTTTTTAAAAAATTACGGAAGTATAAACCTTATGTACCTCTTAATCTCTGCACCAACCAATCCTTACAGTGAATGGTCCTGCTCTCGAACCGGTGGTGAAAATGGGTATAAAGGTTATAATTTTAAGACATCTGTTGGTGTTTTATCCCCAGAATTAATTTGTTTCAGGCCAGTGGCTTCCAAAGTGTTTGTTTTAATAGCGAGTGCCTTCAACAAACAAAATTTTCAGTGGAATTTTAACATTGAAAAAAAAAAGATAACCGCAGAGACACTGAAGTCCTGGCTGGGGACTCTCTCTTTCTCCTCCGCCCCGCCAGTGACACCCCAGGGCCCCGTGCCCAAGGACCCTCCGCAGCCGAGCTGGGGCCGGCGCCTCACCCCGTTGCTTCAGCAGGTGTGTGTGTCCGTGTTGGGCCTTTCTTCGCCTCCTTGACTAACTCTTCTGAATGGCACACTCCTGGTGACGTCTGTTTCCCCAGCACCGACTCTGGGTGCTTATTTTTAGTTAAGCGACAGTCACAAACTTAAAAGCAAACCACCTAAACCAACCAGTGATTTTTTTTTTTCCTATCCTGAAATTGGACCTTTCCACTTGACTCATCTTTTGAGTTTGGCTCAAATGCCATATTTGTCACTACTTTTTAGTCTGTGCCAGAAAGTTTTTCTCCCAGTGAATTTATGTTCAAATCTGTAATAACAGTGCTTGCGGTACGTTAGATACTCAGGTTCGTCAACCTGGTAGGAATGAGCTTTTCCTTTTATGCCGCATTCTGCGTAATTGTGTTCCTGATTGCCAGCTTTCCACTGTTGGAATAACACATAATAATACAGCATTAGTTCACACAGTGGGTAATGCTGGAGTATCTCTTAATCAGATTGATTAGACTGAAGTAACTCAGAATGCTACACAAGGAAAAAGGCCGCCTGTAAATATACGACTCTTGAATCAATGCTTTGAGAGTAGGGCGGCCCTAAGGATGGTCGGTCTTAGTCTGACGAGTTGTTCGTATATTGCAAAGCATTTTTTGAGCACCTTCTGCCTAGAGTAATTTGGCTAAGCCTGGAGGAGACAGACCAGCTATTTCACTTGTACTCACTTCTTTAGTATGCATCCCTGTAAGGTAGATGCTATTAATTTTATTTCTTTTTTTAACTGTACGATAGTCAGCTCTTCCCTTACTCTGGGATAATCTCACCCTTAACTATGACTTCAGTCACCTCCTGATAATTTCCCGAATTCTGTGGACTGCTCTAAACTCTTCAGTTCCTGCACTTTGCCTCCTGGCATCGCCCTAATTGGCCACCTCACCAGTTATGGTTGGCCCTCATACCCCTGTGTTTTGCATCCAAAGATTCAACCAGCCTTGGGTTAAAACCGGCCGGTGCAGAGGGACAGCTATACTTCAGACTTGAAAAGCCTCAGTGAGCAGATAGAGGCTACCCTCATGTGATCTCCTTTTTCTCCCCTGAGTTTCTTATCTTGATCCAGACATTACCATCTTCCTCTACATGTATCCATCAACTGACGCAGAGAACTCACTCTGTCTCAGGTGCTAGTCCAGATATTAGGTGTCCATATAGCACAGACTCAAGCATATTCAAGGTTTTGCTTTCATGGAGCTTGCACTTAAGTGGACAAACAACAAACTTAAAACAAAATAATAAAAAACTATATCTATTCCTATCTATCGGGAGAAACGTCAAGAACCTCAGATATGTGGCTGATACCACTCTAATGGCAGAAAGAAAGAGGAACTAAAGAGTTTCTTGCTGAGGGTCAAGGAGAGTGAAAGAGCCAGCTTAAAACTAAATTTTAGAAAAACTAAGATCATGGCATCCAGCCCCATTACTTCATGGCAAATAGAGGGGGGAAATGTGGAAGTAGTGACAGATTTCCTCTTCTTGGGCTCTAAAATCACTGCGGATGGTGATTGCCGCCATGAAATCAGAAGACAGTTGCTTCTTGGAAGGAAATCTATGACAAACCTAGACAGTGTTTTAAAAAGCAGAGACATTTCTTCTGCCGACAAATGTCCATATGGTCAAGGCAGTGGTCACGTACAGTTGTGAGAGCTGGGCCATAAAGAAGGCAGGGCACCAAAGAATTGATGCCTTTGAACTGTGGGGCTGGAGAAG
This sequence comes from Neotragus pygmaeus, assembly GCA_006410875.1. Lineage (NCBI taxonomy): Eukaryota > Metazoa > Chordata > Mammalia > Artiodactyla > Bovidae > Neotragus > Neotragus pygmaeus. Next base: position 1,925 of record SJYV01032109.1, on the reverse strand, counting down.
ACTCCTGAAAGTCCCTTGGATAGCAAGGAGATCAAACCAGTCAATCTTAAGGGAAATCAACCCTGAATACTCATTGGAAGGACTGATACTGAANAAAGAAGGCAGGGCACCAAAGAATTGATGCCTTTGAACTGTGGGGCTGGAGAAGACTCCTGAAAGTCCCTTGGATAGCAAGGAGATCAAACCAGTCAATCTTAAGGGAAATCAACCCTGAATACTCATTGGAAGGACTGATACTGAAGCTCAAAATCCAGTAATTTTGGTCATCTGATGTGAACAGATGACTCATTGGAAAAGTCCCTGATGCTGGGAAAGATTGTGGGCAGAAGAAGAGGGCAATCAAAGGATGAGATGGCTGGATGGCATCACCAATAATGGACATGAACTTGGGCAAACTTCAGAAGATCGTGAGGAACAGAGAGGCGTGGCAAGCTGCAGTCCATGGGGTCACAAGGGGTCGGACACGACCGGGCAGCTGAACAACAACAATACCTATATATCTAGACGTGTCTGTATCTACCCATTCATCCTTTTGTATGGATGGCTGTCAGGCGGTGGTGAGACACCTGGAGAAAAACACAGAAGGGTGAGGGTTCTGGAGACCTCGGGATGTGTGTTGTACTCTTCAGCAAGCGCGGTCAGGGAAGGAGGTGGTATTTGCACAGAGACTTGAATGAAGTGAGGGGATAAGCCATATGCATATCTGTAATCTGGAGGCAGGCCTGACTCACCCTCTGTTAATCCTTGCTACTCAAGGACTGAGTCATGTTTTTTCAATGTTGCCCGAGCTGTAGCTTGTAACTGTTAGCCAGCAGTACTTGGACCTGGGAACAGATAAGGAAATAATTATCACCCAGTGTGCTGGGTGTGGCACAGTCATGCCTGGAAGTCTGCATGGGCTCTGAGAAGAAGCAGATGGGAAGAAAGCAAAGGCAAGAGTACGTTTAGAGTTGGTCTCGCAGAAGATTACACTTGGGGTCGGTCTCGAGCGGAGTTCCACGTGTGGAGTTGGGGGGGTGGGGGCATATAGGGGTAAACAGGGACTGATTTGGAAGACATAGCATCCGATTTGGGGTCAAACCAGCCCACCGAGAAGGGGAGCACAGCACTGTGACTTGTGATGGGGAGTGGACAGCAAACTTAGGACAAGTGACCTGGAAATAGGTGTGTGTTCTAAGAGGATAAATTCATTAATCTGACCTTGAATGCTGTCCTTGGGAAAGAACAAGAGGGAGAAAGAATCTTGGGTTTTCCCCTTTCCCAGGTAACCCCACACCAAGAATGTTCCTTCCCTCTATCCCCCTTATCCGGTGTCCTTTTCTGATTTTTAAGGACAGCTTCAGCAAGGATTCCTTATCTAAGGCTATTGCAGAAGCCTCTGACAGCTTCACTGGAAGATCAGTCATTATGTGTTTTGAGAATAAACTCTGCTGTGTCGTGCCCCCAGGAAGGGACCTGGTGAGGCCCAGAAGCTTCAGGGAGGGGAGGCGGGGCTGACCTTTGCTTCTGAGCCAGGGTGAAGCTGTCTGGGAGGAAGGACAGGTTGTGTCTCGTAAGTGAAGGGACCTGGGCTCTGGGGTCACCCTGGTTCTGGACACTCACTGGGAATGGGATGAATGTGCCGTGGGGACCCTGCTGGCACGATCTGTGTCTTCCATACGCAGCTTTGGCATTATTTTGGTTTGACCGTGTTTGCCTTGATTTTCTCTAATTTGTCAGGGCAGGTTTCCGCCACCTCCCACTTTAAGTTTTGTTTGGAAGACTTTATACAGTGATTCCCATGACAAGAATTCTGGTATATATAATCGTTTTTATTCTTTAATACCAAATCTTTGCATTTCTTTGTGGCATGCAGGTTCACCTGCTCAGGTAAGCAGAGCTGGTTGGCGAGCTCAGATCCTCAGCATGCTTCCTTCCGTCCCTCC